>PISW01001966.1:0-305448 GCA_004023785.1 Mungos mungo
AGAGAAGTCTTCAAGGTCGCCTGGATATGCACCTAGGTGCCTACATCCAGCACGACCTTGTAACCTGAGACAGCTTAATCAAACTGCATGTTTATGTGTGTTACCATACATGGGAGACAAAACAATAGAAAATTATTTTTTAAAAACTATGCCATGAGATGTGGGTCGCTCAGTTCTTTGGATGTGAACCCAACTGGGCGGTGCTGGCGTGAATAAAAGTTGCTTCCTGGAAACAAAGAGAAAGCTTTGGTATCACAACTCTCTGTGCGAGAATCCTGCCACACAGGCACACCCATAATCTACTATTTTTAATTCTATCACCTCCATGGTAGTTTTGATTTTTTAATATTTAAGTTGAGGAAAACTCACAAGGGATGAAATCTACATTTAGATGTTGGGTGTGTGGTACTGTTGCTTGCTGGGACTTCAAAGCAATCGCGGAAAAGATTTTTTTTTGTATGTTTGTATTACCTTTAGAAAATTTTCCAATCAGTAGTCTCTCTAGCTCAATGTTCTCTAGGAGAAATGATATAAGAAGCGACTGTTTTCATTTTAATTTTTACTGAAATGTGGTAAGAGTGGTGGAAATGATCACATGATTCTTACAGGTATAACAAAATCATATAGTCCTGAAGGAAGGGGCCAAATGCACAGATTCCTTTTGTTTTCAAATCAATATTCTGCATGTCATCTCGGTTGAAGAGGGCTTGGAATACATAATCTAAGTATTGTAACTGAGGATTGTTCAAGGCGTGTCTATACTGAAATGCTGAGCATTTTGGACAATGCCAGTTCAAGGTCATAATGAGAGAGAATAAAAGGGCCCAGAGTACAAGAATGGATTAAAGAAAATCTAAAAAGGTGAGGTCCCTGATTAAAGTTTATAGTACCACCAAGTACCCAACTAGAAAATGCACCAGTCTTTGAAGAAGAACCAAACAGACCATAGATGCTTTAGAACAGACTATAGTGAGTTAGTCCAACCAAGTCACTTTACAAATAGAATCTAAAACTCAATGTCAGTGTTAGTGATAAAAAGTACACTTAACTGTGCTTTTCATCTAAAAGGGAAAAAAAACCTGGCTACAACAAGTAATAGCCTATAGATCTCATTTCCCTGCAAAGATGCTATGGATAACATCCCGAGTTAGTTGATAATTAATTTTGATTAATGAAGAAGACTATAGAGAGGGTTATAGAGAATAGTAAGATAGAGTTTTTCTATTCTAAACAATTTAGACCAGGAAATAGAGACCCAGAAAAAGTAAAACAATAATAGCACTTAAAGTTTCGGCCATAATGACCTGTCCTATTGGGAGTATGCCAGTTTTCTGCCAGCCCGCTGGACCGCTTCATGAAATGATCCCAGTAAAGGGACAACTTAACTAGATCTTAGAGAGCTGGTAGGCTTTGGAGGAGGAAGAGGAGGAAGGCAGCCATGCTGTGTAATGACAATGATTGGAAACAGGAAAATTTTTTGCAGAAATGGTGAGTGGAACCATTCAGCAGAACGTGAAGACTTTATTTGGGGAAGCAGCCGACAGTGATGCTGGAAATGTATGCTTGGATCACACCGTGATTTGAAAGCAGCTAGGGGAATACGGACTTCATCTTGTAGTTAGCAGTAGGCTGCTTGCTTTTTTCAGTGAGGGAGTTACACGCTCAAAGCATTATTTTTAGGAGATAATTAGGGTGGTGTGTCTGATTAAGAGAAGCTGGGAATGTTTGGACTGCAGCCCTATCTTTTCCAAGTTGATGCATTGATGGACAGCTGTGTTCTTTCTCCAGACACCCTCCAATGTTAATATTGGCAGCAGCGGAGCACTACTGGATTAATCTACCATTCAGCAGCTTTTTATTAAATGTACTTATAGAACGTACTTGCTTTTCATCATTAGCAATCTTTTGAAGAAGGTCGAGGAAAATATTTTTAGATCTATCACATTGACCTTTACATCTTAGGGTAATATTAGGGTAATATTACTGAAATCCCAAGTCTTCTACATGTTGGTGTTGGGAAAACACAGGGGTGTGGGTTAAACAAAGAAAAACGTGGTTGGAAATGATGTCAAAATCTCGGGCTACGGGTGGTTGTAAAGAACTAATCTGATTTTCATTAGAGAATCTATATTCAAAAACCCTGGTGTCGGGGCAGTTACAAACCAGAAGAAAAAGGACAGGTATCTAATTCACAGACTTCACAGCACCTAAAAATAATACTGTTCTGGGTTTAAGTACAAACCATTCACCTTCACATTCAGAAGCGAAGAAGAGAAAGAAAATAGAACAGCAGAATGGAAAATAGTTACAAGCGTGGAAATAAACCTTTGCTGAAAAGGATCCAGTTACGATGTGAGTGAAGACAGAGAGGAAGTATAATGAAGAGATATGGAAGGATAATATGAAGGGGACACCGCACATAGAGAAAGGATAAGAGAAAGAGCCCCTTCGGTAGTTTTACAGAAGTAGATACATTCAGATGACTTCTTCCATCAAGCATCCCTAGAAAACAGGTCATGGCTATCATCCCATTTTACAGATGAGTTTACTATAAAATGTTCCTTAGTATTTTAGCACATGAATCTTAGCTCGCTAATTAGCAATGTATCTGAGTTGTAATCTGGCCAAAATAAGAAACATTATCATTTCTTCCCTCCCTTCTCCCAGTACAGGATCGTTAGTTTAACCAAGAAGAACGATTCCTTTGACTTCTCTGCCACACAAGTGCCCCGTATTCCATCATGATACCTCAACATTGCCATATATTTTAGGTTACCAGAAAAATCCAGCAAGCTTCAAGGAAATCATAGTAGTAAGAAAGCCATTCTGTTAAGTCACTTGCTAGTATTTCTGCAGTGTCCTAGAATTTCTTATTTAAGTATTGCCCAAATTTATTCTGGCTTTCTTTGAATTTGTGAGAACAGACACAAATATTTTCTTGTGATTTTTTGCAGAATAACAGCTTGGCCTTTTGGGAATATGAGTCACAGGGCACGTCATCAAAGAACTGATGTATGAAAACTTTTTTTGAATACTCATTGGTTTGGGACAATACTTTTTTTTTTCCTAAATAAGGAAATAGAAGATGTCTTGATAAGAAATCTCATTAGAGGTTTGAGTGAAAAAAAAATGCGTGGATTTGTTTTAGCGGTGTCAAAACAGATACAAGACCATCAGTTGCTTACAATTCATGTTTAAGAGAAATGGTTGTTGGGACAGTTAAAAAAATTTTTTGAAGTGTATTCAGAAGCCAACCGCATTCCTTCCGCTGGTCAGACTTTAGGGTAATAGAAACTGTGCTTTTAGAATAAGACAAATAAGAGAAGAGCTACTGTCGGAGAACTGTCCGATTTACCTTTCTGGAAATCATTTTATTTTGTTCCAGAGGGGTGGACTATGGAACTTCCTAAGAGAACATGGTTACGAAACGGTTGTGTGATTAGGGCTCAGGAGGGAGGGACTGTTTTGACTCTCTTGTTACTATGTGAGGGCTGGAATTTTGCAACCAGAAGGTTCCACAACAGTTGGGATGACAGTTGTATGAGGAGCAAGCAGAAGACAAATGTGTGTGTCCTTCCCCTCCTGCCCTGAGCACTATATACCACGACGGAGCCAAGACAAGACTTCCTGCTTGTATCAAGATTTTTTATAATTACCAGACCTCCTGTGCAAAATCCATTAACGGCAAAAAAAAAAAAAGTCTTACAAATAATATCGATGCTGTCTTTCGGTTCGACAGCCATCTGGTTAGCTCATTTTCACTATGCACACACACACATATATAGCCTTATTTAGATGCCTTATTATAATCCTTGTTACATATCCAATTATCTACTATAAATGAAACTCTACCTCCTCTAACAGAAATTTAAATAGTTGAAATTTAAAAAGCACTCAAAACATGTTAAAGTGTGCCGTGAGCCGCTACTGTCTTATTATTCATGGCTTGCTCTGATCTTTCATTCACCTGCCTATCTTTTACGTGTATATTAATATTAGTTTCATTTTCCTTAACCTCTGTTAAGTTCATTGCTCTTTCTCTGGTTTGCCCCATTTTGGACTTTGAGTCTAGAGTCTTGGGTTCCTTCACACTGACACCCATAGACATTCTGGCATAAAAGGAACCACCAAGAAAACAAGATACCAATAAACTTAAAATCATAAATTAAACCATGAGCTCTTGCCAACAGAAAATGAAACAGTACAGAATAGTACAGCACTGAGTTTAGGGAAGGAAAAAAAATGATGGGTTTAAGGGTTGTTTACCAGAAGCAATTTAGTTGCAAAACGTCATCCAGTGAACAGGCATCTAGAGAAAACTTTGTAAAGCCCAACAATGTATTTAAAAAGCCAGAAGCTGGTGAATTTGGGACCTGATCAGGTCTGGGGTAATGGAGACATTAGCGTAGGAGGTAAACATTGGGAATCAGGCTATGTTTGGAGAAAGAGGGTACTCACTTGTAAAGCTGGGGGTGGACTTGTGGGGTCGGCAGTTTATTTACAGAAAGGAAAGTCTATGTATAACCAGTGATTTAGATCGGAAATGCAAAATGTTTTTAACGTTCTGTTGAATCTGTCTTGTAACTCGGTTTATACACCTAGGGTACCTCTGTGCTGATGCCGAAATCCCATAATTATAGACATGACCCCTACTAAAATGAAAAAATGCTAGAGATTATATATTATACACAATATACATATGTAAATATGATATATATTTAAACATGGATTACAAAATACGGTTATGAAAATATAAAGTATATTTTTGTCGCAGCCCCCACCTGCGTGCTGCTGCAGAGAAGGGAGCAAAGGGAAGAGGGGGAGGCAGGGTGGTCTTGAGGTTCAGGGTGTGCTCTTTTCTGCAGACGGCAAGGGCCCCTGTGAGGCCATCCGTGGTTGTGTGTGTGGACATGCCACTCAACCTCTCTAAACCTGACTTTCTTTTTTCAGTAGCATGTGGATAACGAGAGTACTTGTAATCGCGGGTTATTGTTTTTGTTAAATAAACTTTGCTTTGGAATATTTTAGATTTACAGAAAATAGACAAAGATTGAACAGAGAGCGCCCATACACCCTCACCCACTTTCCCCCTGTTAACATCTCACATGATCACGATACCGTTGTCAAAAATGAGAACACAGAGGCGCCTGGGTGGCTCAGCCGGTTAAGTGTCCGTCTTCAGCTCAGGACATGATCTGGCTCAGGTGAAGTTCGTGAGTTCGAGCCCTGCATGGGACTTACTGCTGTCAGTGCAGAGTCCATTTTGGGTCCCCTTGTCTCCCTCTCTCTCTGCCTCTACCCACCTCCTCACTCCCAAAAATAAAATAAATAAACACTTAAAAAATGAGAGTACACTGCTGTTAACTCCAGAACTCATTTGGATGCCACCAACTTTCTCCACTGAAGTCTCTCTCTCCCCCAGGATTCCATCCTAGGCACCATTTGCACTTATTTATCATGTCTCCCGCATGTCCACAGACTTATTTCAACATATAGAAGGTAATAAATGTTAAAGCACAGTTAGCAAAGCGTGGGAAATGCAATAAGGAATTCACCAACACTCACACATATGCTGCAGTTATAACTAACTAGGTGACAGGCACTAAGTGCTTTAGAAACACCAGCTCATCTACTCTCTCTGTCTCTCTTTTAAGCTTTATTTAAGTAATCTCAACACACAAAATGGGGCTCGAGCTCATGACCCCTGAGATCAAGAGTTGCATGTTCTTCTTTTAATTTTTTTACATTTTTAATGTTTATTTTTGAAGGAGAAAGAGAGACAGAGCATGAGCAGGGGAGGGGCAGACAGAGAGGGAGACAGAGAATCTGAAGCAGGCTCCAGGCTCCGAGCTGTCAGCACAGAACCCGATGGAGGGCTCGAACTCACGGGCTGTGAGATCATGACCTGAGCCAAAGTCGGACACTTAACCTGCTGAGCCACCCAGGTGCCCCAAGAGTTGTGGCTTCTTCTAGATGAGCCAGTCGGACACCCCTCATCTATTCTCACTATAATTCTTTTTTTTTTTTAAGTTTTCTTTATTTATTTTGAGAGAGACAGAGACAACGCGAGCAGGGAAGGGGTAGAGAGAAAGGGAGAGAGAGAATCCCAAGCAGCCTCTTTGCTGTTAGCACAGAACCCAACTCGGGGCTCAAACCCATGAAACCATGAGCTCATGACCTGAGCCAAAACCAAGAGTCAGACGCTTATCAGACTGAGCCACCCAGGCGCCCCCAATATGAAGATTCCAATTACACCCAATTTGCAGATGAGTAAACTGAGGCACAGGAGGGTCAAGTAAATTGCCCAAGGTCATGCTACTGGCAGAACTGGGATGCAGTCCAGGCTTCTAATCACCAGATTGCCTTTTTCTGTAAATGTTTAATACAGGCCGTTATTAGGAGTAGATTCTGGAACTGCTAAATTCTGTCCAGGGCAGTAGGGTTATTACTAAGCAGTTATTTCCCAGCCCCCATTTCTAAGAAGATGTCTGGTTTTTAACCCTCTTTAATCCCATGGTTATAGCAATCCAGAAAGAAAAGGCATGGAATGTGGACTGAATTAGCCAGGAGTCCTCAGTGAATAGCTTTCCGTACATTTCCCTTGCTGAGCCATATTATTCTTTCTATTATACACATACACACCTATTCCTGTCTCTTCCTCCTTCCTTCCTTAAGCCACGAAGCTGCAACCAAAACTATAGCAAATGAGAAACATTTGTTTTTTTAATATCTGGGAATGAAGAGTGAGAGCGAGCAAAGGCAATGGAGTTACGGGGGGGGGGTGAGAAACGGGATATAAAAGGAGACGGGTTTGGGTACAGGAAGAAAGAAGAATCCACTGGGTTCTCCAGTCAAGCCCTGCCAGGCACCAGCTTGCCAATGTTTACGCGCACGTGGCCATTTTGGCTTCCCATTCCCCAGTCTACAAAATAAGCAGATCCCTTTTAACCGTATTAGATGACATCGAGTCCAGAAATTCAAACATTCCAAGTTGTTTCAATGAAAATGTAAGGGTAAGAACACAGAGAAGTTGGCATGAAAGTCTTGGTAATGAAGCTGACAGATGAGCAGGACTCAGGACAACAAAGCTATTAGTTGGGGCCATCTTGAGAGTGGCTTTTGCCACCAATAAAGCAGAATCTGAAAGTAACTGGCGGGACTGGACTCGGCTGGAGAAGAGTTACGGTTTTCGCCTTCATTTGTTCAACAACATACATTTATTTATTTATTTATTTATTTATTTATTTATTTATTTATATTTATTTAAAGTGTATTTATTTTGAGAGAGACAGAGACAGTGAGAGTGGGGGAGGGACAGAGAGAGAGTGGGAGAGAGAAGATCCCAAACAGGCTCCACACTGTCAGCGCTGAGACTCACGTGGAGGCTCAAACTCACGAACTGACTGCGATCAGGACCTAAGGGGAAACCAAGAGTCTAACGCCCACCCCACGGAGCCACCCAAGTGCCCTTCAACAAACATTTTTTAGGACACTGCTCCAGGCGTTGGGGATTCAGTGGGGAACAAATCAAGCCCTCTTCACTCGTGGCCCTCATATTCTTCTTGAGGATTGAGAGATAACAGACAAGTGAATCCAGAAGATAATTCCAAGATGGACTTGGGAGTCATTCTTCCTGGAAATAGGAGACTAGCATAAAGGCCTTCGGCCTTCTGAGGCTGTGATCAAATCGAGAGTGCCCCAGTCGGGTCTCCCCTTGGACAGATGAGGCTGTAGTCTCATGCAGAGGTTTCCCAAGTCCCCATTTTCCTGGGCAGAAGCATTACTGAAACAGTAGTGTTAGTTAGAATAAGTAGCAACCATTCACTGAGCGCTTTGTCGCTTCCAGGCTTTACCTCTGCTGTTCCACTCAGTCCTGTCTTCACCCCCTATGGGGAAGCACTAGAACTTGAGATGTGAGTAACCTTTCCCGCAGTCACCAGTGACCTCTCTGACTGGAATCCAGGTATGAACCCAAAGCCCAGATTACTTATTTCATCTTCAAGCACCTGACTAGACTCTTTGCAGGGTCTGTATTGATTTGTGTAAAGACAGTCCTGGTGTCTGCTGTGGGCTGAACTGTACGTACCGCCCCACACCTCCACATTCATCTGGTAAAGCCTTCCCCTCGATTTGGAAATCGAATCTTTGGGAGGCAATGAAGTTAAATGATGTCATAAGCATGGGCCCTGATCCCATAGGATTAGGGTTGTTCTGAGACATGAGAGTGCTCCCTGGCTCTCTCCATGTGACACCCATGGCAGGAGCACAGGGCACAGGTGGCTGGCCGGCTGCAAGCCAGGAAGAGAGCCCTCACCAGAAACCAAATCAGGTGACCCTTGATCTTGGACTCTCGGTGTCCAGATCTGTGAGGAAATAAACTATTGTTGGAGCCGCTCAGTCTTTAGTAGAGCAGCCCTAGCCGCCTAATACTAATGTCTTAGATTGCACCTGCTTGCTTCCACATCATTAGATGATGGATAAAGTTGATTTATTCAGATCACACATAAGGTTGAATGCCATTGCCTCTTTCTTTTTTTCTTTTTCTTTTTCAATGCTTACTTATTTTTGAGGGAAAGAGAGAGCATGAGCAGGGGAGGGGCAGAGAGAGAGGGAGACATAGAATCAGAAGCAGGCTTCAGGCTCTGAGCTGTCAGCACAGAGCCCGACAAGGGGCTTGAACCCACGAATGGTGAGATCCTGACCTGAGCCAAAGTTGGAGGCTTAACTGACTGAGCCACCGAGGCGCCCAGCCGTTGCCTCTTTCTAGTGCTCCTCAGTATGCCACTTGTAGACGTAGTTTATGAGGAATCAATCCTTTCAGGAACTGCAAGAATCACTTTCATTGGTCATTTCTAGTCTTTTTTTTAGCCCTTCAACAGATAGTATGCCAAATAATACTCATTAAAGTCTTTTCTCGTTGGCATTGAACTAGGTGCTTTTATGTGAAATTAGAGACCAGGTTTCTTGTAATAGTGTATTTTGTAAGGTTAATAGTATCAATAGTGGTATAAATGTGAATTAAATCATTCTTCTGGGGGCGCCTGGGTGGCTCAGTCGGTTAAGCGTCCGGCTTTGGCTCAGGTCATGATCTCACAATTCGTGGGTTAGAGCCCCGCGTCAGGTTCTGGGATGACAGCTAGCTCAGAGCCTGAAGCCTGCTTCAGATTCTGTGTCTCCCTCTCTCTCTGACCCTCCCCTGCTTGTGCTGTCTCTCTCTGTCTCGCAAAAATCAATCAATCAATCAATCAATCAATCATTCTTCTGAAGCCTAGACATGGTTAAACTTAGTCATTTTCTCTTCTTGCCTTCGTCCATCACATCATCCCGACTTCCCCATTTTCATCACACCGTCTACCAGATTCTCAAAACTTGAAAACATGGCCTTTTTTTTTCATTTCTTTTCTTCTTTTTCCACAGATGTAGAACATTATGGAACTATTATAATGGTTTTCACAAGGCATAATCATTACGCTGTTAAGCATCTGAATATTCTCTGGGCTCCAAGCATGGATCTACCACTTACTAGCTCTGTGGTGGCAGGTAGATTATGTGGCATGCCTAAGCCTCTCTTTCTTCACCTGTAGGATGGGTTTATGGTGGGGATTAAATACATTTACACAGGAAAGCCCGACAAGTCATAAACTCTCACCACCAGCACTACTGCTATTAGGCTGGCTGCTGATACAAATACTATTCTTCCCAAGGCTGCTGAAAACAAATCTACACTAACAACTTCTGCCCATACAAATACTACGATTACTATTACTGCCGATACCAATACTGCTTTACTACTTCTGCTGGAAAAAATCCATCAGTGTTATCAATGACAGTAATTTTCCTTTAAAAAGATCATTCTCAGTTCAAATGTCTCCAATCAACTACCAACTGCAGTATCCTGTCGGAATTCCTTCCTAATGATGCTGGAGAAGGCTTTCTGCGGGTCATCTGCTGTCTCCCTGTTCTGTCTTCATAGCTCACGACTGGCACGGTCCAGGTGTTTGTCTCTCGTCTGAGTAGAGTTATTAATAGCTTCTCTTTTTCTCTCAAAAGTGTCCTGATTTGGATGCTACACTTACATGGCCACCCTTAAATGTTTTGGTTTGCTCTGACTTCCTGTTCTAGCTAGCAACACTATCATGCCCAGTTCACTTGCACTCCCCTTCAAGCTCTCCCCCTTGCCTGGATGCTGTTCTCATACCATTGCCAAATCATGAACTTTCTCTCCTTCAACACCTTACTCAGAGCTCAGCCTCCGGATGGCACTTTCTCTGATAATCCTGCCCTCCACCCAAACCAGAAAGCTCTCAGCAGTCATGTAAATAACTCTGTATAACTTTAATTGGCTCTGTTTATAAGCTGCTTCTTGTATCTTTTTTCCCTCTAGGTATTTTTTCTGTGTGTTTATCTTGTCTCCATTAAGCCCTGAACACACGTTGGTGTTGCTGTCTGGTGGGTGAATAGTTAGGACTGAATGGCAAGTGCAAACATTGCTGATTACTAAT
Organism: Mungos mungo; assembly: GCA_004023785.1. Classification (NCBI taxonomy): domain Eukaryota; kingdom Metazoa; phylum Chordata; class Mammalia; order Carnivora; family Herpestidae; genus Mungos; species Mungos mungo. Next base: position 10,503 of record PISW01001966.1, read on the forward strand.
CTGTTTAAAAAACAAATCCTTCATTAATGCTTTGTTTGTGATGGCCCTGACACTGCTCATCTAATGTGAAAATATATCTAGTTTCAGCTAGTGTCCAGTCAACTAAGAAAAAATCAACAGTTACAAGCTTTCCATAATGTGAGGGGGACAGTGCGGGTATTTTCTGATCTATCAGACTGGATATGAAAGGCATGTTATTATGGAGATTGTTTTCTTCAGAGATATATACTTGTCTCTTCAAGGCTGGGGGTCCACCTAGAAGAGAAATAATATTTACTTTCAAAACAGGTCTAAAAAGCCAACAAAGCCTCAGAAAACATAAAATATTCTAAGGTGTGCTGAGAGAGGAGGAGGAAAGAATTTAATTTAGAAGGCCTTTTCGTGTGTGTGTGTATGTGTCTAACAGAAAATACCACATGGTCCAGCTCTCCAGGATCCCTAGGTAAGTGGATTGTTCATTTCAGTCCCGGTAACAAAGGACAGCCTGAGCGTAGGGTCCTTTCTCGCTGCAGGGGGGAAGAAGTGGGAATCCTTTACGTGACCACCTGCTTCTCTTGCTTCAAACCGGCACAGAAAGTGCCAAATACCCGTATATCACTCGGCGCAGAGCCCACGGTATAAACCTACGTAGGCGGTGCACTAGATAACATCAAAGCCCCAGGCAGGGGCCAGAAAAGGGGGGGGGGTGGTAAAAAGCAGCCGAGGGAATGAAGCGCCTCCCCCTAGCATTTCCTCTCACGCCCACTTCCAACCTAGGAGGCTTTTGGTTTCTGCTTTTGTTGTTTTTAAAATTAAAAGTTAAACCCAGGAAGCTTTGGATCAGACTTTTGCGTTGCAGTTCGGGTAAGTTTTCTCTGCGTTCTTTTGTCTGGCGTCTGGCTTGGCAGTAGCCTGGGCGTGGGGCAGAGTTGGCAGGGCGGGCGGGGGGAGGTTTTGTCGCCGGGTCGCCCCGAGGAGGAGGGGATTCGGCCGGTGGACGGGAAAGCCCGGCGCGCGCGGAGGGCGGAGGGCGGAGGGCGGAGGGGAGGGACGGGCGGCGGCGTGACCCGGCGGCCGGCGGGGAGGAACCTCGGGGATCTCCGCGTGGCGGCGGCGCTGCCGGGCCGCGCGCAGGGCGGAGGGCCGGGGCCGCGCCAGGGGGGAGCCCGAGCGGGGCCCGGCCGGGCGGCCGCGTGGGAACCGGGGCTGGGGACGCGCGGGCGGCGGCGGTGGCGGCGGTGGCGCGGAGCCCGGTAGACGCGGCGGGACGATCGGTCCCGCGACCGAGCCCCAGCGTGGACTTGTGTCCTCCCAAAACTGCTCAGCAAGGAAAATATGCGTAGAGCCTTGCGGTGACACTGCCCTCACTTGAACCCCACTCCTCGAGGGGTGCTCCTAAGCGTTCGCACCGCCGGCAGGGAAATGCAGCCAGAGTGAAATGGGGCCCTAGGAATCCCCCCACCTCCTTTTCCCTCCCAGAGTATGGTCACCTCCCCCATTGTTTCAGAATTTTTGACAGTTCAAACTGCTGTTCAACCCTTCACATTTATTTTCTGGTTCAACCCGCCCCACCCCCCCATTCCGATACTATTTGAGAAACTGTATTTAATTTGCCACAAAAGAAGCCGAAACTAGCTACTTAACGTTTAGCTGGCTTTCCATGCGTTGTGATAACTAGGAAGTTAGAACTGCAGGCAGAGTTAGGAAAAAATGCTTTTGGGAAATTCGAAACTAGAAAATACGAAACTGTTCGGTATTGCATGTATTTCAAAGCAAAGTATTAATACTGATTTGCCGCTCAAGGAAGTTACATTGTGAGTAGTCTGTTTAAGAAAAAAGTTCTTTAACAAGATGAAATGACAACATTTTCTGTAATTCCAAATTACAGGTTTAATCTGTTGAAAAGCTCCTAACAATGCCAAGGCTCATATAAACATTGGGTTCACAGTGTGTATTTGTTACTGAGTTCACCAACTACTGGATTAAAAATATATTCATTCAGTTAGCATTTTGATTTAGCAAGTGACACTAAGTAGAATAAATAATTATCAAGCTACTTTAATCCTCATCTTCTGAAAGATTAAGTATACTTCAAATGAGGGGTTATTTTTTATTCAAATGCCCAGTTTGACTTTACTTTTTGTGACTGCAATCCATTCGGTGTCATCTACTTTTATGAAAGACAGACGATTGCATCACTTGGTTTTAAAGATTGCATTATTTCATTGCAAGGTTGGGGACATCGTATGCTAAACAACGTCATTTCAAATTTAGGCAGTTATTGGATGATCTTTGCTCTTATCACCAAATTTAATTTTTAATAGGTATATCCCCCCCCCCCCCCGTTTATGTGACATTACTTTTGGTTACAAGCTCGCCTTTACTGAGTATTCCATTTTTAATCATTCCCATTCTGGTGCATTAAGCTTTTCTTAGCTCAAACGAGCTAGAGGTAGGATTTCCTCCGGGGAATTTTCGGGGTCAACCCTAGGAGGAAAAGCCTAGATGTCTTTATGGAAGCCCCAGGGAACAAAACAATTCAGGTTTGCACAGATGGCCCACATAGTGGGTGTATGGTCGTTTAGCATTTTTATTCCTTAAAAGGGGAAAGCAGTTTGGTTTAATCTGAGAAACTTTATGCATCAAAATTTTTGTTTTGTTTTACTCCTCCCAAGTTCATCGCGGCTCCTTAAACCAGTCACTTTTACCTGCTTCTTTAGGTGTACATGTGGAATTTCTGAGCCCCAGATTTCTAACATTCTTTAGTAGATCTAACCCCAAAGACCTTATCCGACGTCCTGGTCCGGCTCCTCCGGATTTATTTCCATAGATTACCACTCCTTGCTTCCCCTACTGCTTTCTAGCAGCTAGGGTCAAACTCTGGTTTATGGTAATTACTCCCTCTTCCCCCCACCCTCTCTTCTCCACTGCGTCCCTGGAGCCTAGTCGGCCGCCCAGCACCGCACCCCCTTTTCTGTCCCCAAAGACCCCTCCCGTCCCTGACTCAAGCTGTCAGGCGGACAGGCAAGGGTTAACTGCGCTGGCAGCCCGGGGTCTGGGAACCACCAGCCGGCTTTGGAGCGGCCTCTGGAATAACCTTGGCTTCCCTCAATCTTTTAATAGAACATCCGCCACCAAGAAGTGGTTTCAGTTCAGGGTTAATAATATGTCCCCTTCTACCCTCCAAACCAACACCCCGCCCCCCTCCCTGTTTTTTTTTTAAAGTTGTTTTTCAAAGTTAATGAGTTTCAAGTTTCACAATGACTTTCCCCTTCCCTCCACGCGTTGCTGAGGAAACCCCCTTGGGGTCCCCCCCCCCCCCGCCTTCCCTTCTCCTTTCCCCTCCCCCATTCGGCGCGGGCGGGGGGCGGGACTGGGAGACCCCATGACGTCACTGGGCCGGCCCACATCCTGCTTTAGAAAGTAAAGAGACGGTAAAGAGAAACTACCGCCCCGCCCGTTCCCGCCCCTCTTCCCGGACCAACCGCCCCCAACTGCGCGACCCGGCCAGGCCTTCCCCGGGCCGCGTGACTGACTGGGCCCGCCCCTCTGCCCCCGCCGGGCGCCAGTCCCCGAGCCAGCGCGACCCCGGGCGCCCGCCCCTCGCGTCCCTAACCCCGCCCCTCCCCCCCTCGGGCCCCGCCGCCTCCTCCTCCGGCCCCCCCACCGCCTCCCCAAGGCGGCCTGGCGGGGCGGAGCCGCGGGCGGGCAGTGGGGGGGAGGCGCGGTCCCGGGCCCGCCCCGCCGGGGAGACCCGGGGCTCCGGGCTCCACGCGAGCCCCGACCGGGGCACCCACCCCATTCCCACCCTGCGCAGGGCTGCGGGCCGCGCCTGTCCACTCGGGCCTCGGCGCCGGCGGCGAACCCCCGCCCCCCGCCGAGCCCCAGCCTCCGGCCTCGCTGGGGGACGCCCCCTCCCCCGCCCGCACGGCTCAGCTCGCGGCCTCCCCGCCTCCCGCCCCCGGGGATCCCCTGCCGCCCCGCCCACCCGCGGGAAAGCCTCGGACCTTCGCCCTCCCTCCCCCGCGCCTCCCGGCCCGCGCACCTCCCGTCGCCCCTAAAGACGCTAAACGTGCCCTACTCTGCCCCGGGGAGAGGTAAAGCCCGCGCCCGCTCTCCGCGCCCCGGGCCCCACGGACCCGGGGGCCGCTCGCCCAGCCTCGCCGCCCGGCCCCCCGCCGCCCCTTCCCCAGCGGCGGCGGTCATGCCGCGGCCCGGGGCGCCGGCGAGCGCGGCCGCCTCCCCCGCCCGGCGCCTGCGGCCCCCGCCCGCGCGCCCCGCGCTTTCCCCCCCGCCCCCCGGCCGGCTCCCCTGTTTAATATTTCAGCGCTGGGTGGTGTGAGTGCCAGTCGCCGGCCTCTAGTGTGGCTGCTACTGGGGCGGCGGCGGCGGCGGCGGGGAGGGGGACGGAGCCCGGGGGCCGGGAGCAGCGGCGGGAGGAGGCTATGTTTGTGTTTGGGGTTGTCAAGTGAAGGAGGGATCCCGGGCGCCGCTGCCGCCGCCGCCGCCACCGCCGCGCGGGGGTCGCGGAGATTCCGAGCTGCGGCCGCCGCCATCAGCAGCGCAGCTCCAGGGCCGGCTGCAGCGGCAGCGGCTCCGCCGGGCGTCCTGGCAGCAGGTTCGGCGCGGGCTCCGCGGCGGGGGCGCTGCAGCTGGGAGGACGGCGGGAGGCGGGGGGTGGGGTGGGGGGAGGGCAGGACCACTTCCCCCTCTGTGGGCGGGGGGCATGCAGGCGTGTGTGTGTGTGTGTGTGTGTGTGTGTGTGTGCAACCGCCGACCTTGCAGAGGGGGATGGCTGCGTGCGGGAGACACTTGCCACTTCTGGGCGCCCTCGCCGCGCGCTAGCGGCCCGAGCTGCGGTCCAGGGAGGCGAGCAGGTACGGAGGGACCCAGCCTCCCGCACCCTGCGTTCCAGCCGCAGACGCATTTTGCAAGAGGGTGGGAGGGTGAGGGAGACCAGGCCTCGGCTTCCCAACCTCTCGGCTTTGTGGCTTTCTTTTCCTTTCGTTCTTTGCTCTAAGTGCCTGTTTACTCCCCGCCACCTGGGTAGTTTCTTTCCGGGTTGGGAGTACGCGCCTGCAGCAGTTGCGAAGTGGGCGGTGGGTTTGGGCGCAGGTCGGCTCTGGCTCGCCTTGGGGTCGGGCTGGGGAAGGAGTTGCCGCTGGGGAGAGGAGGGGGCGGTGGCAGAGCCGGCAGCTAGGAGGAGTCTCAGGGCTGCCTTGCTCGCCTCATTTCGTCCTCCTTCTCCTCCTCCACCTCCTCCACCACCACCTCTTCCTCCTCCTCCTCCGCCTCCGCCTCCTTCTCCTCCTCCTCTTGCTCTCCGCATCCACTCCGGGCTCCTTCCTGAGCTGGCACTTCCATTCCCCCTCCTCCTGGCATGCGAAGCGCTTTGTTCAGTGCAGCGTTGCAGAGGGGTTTTCCCAGGCTCCGCCCTCCACATTCATTCATGTTTTTTCTCCTTGCAACTGTCTTTACGCTTTTTGATCCTGTCATGTTTTTGCTCCATGTAGTATTTATTTCCTTCCTGCAAAGGAACGGTCTGTTACTCGTCCTAGTCGCTCCAGTGCCGCTGCCTTTCGCTCTCCTCACTTCCCCCCACAAGGGTTTAAACATGGGATGGACTGCTAGGGGCAGTGGGTAGGTAGGGAACAGGGTCTCCGGGAGCGGTTAATGATTGGGAATTTGCATATTTTATATTTAGGCTCCTGATACTTGGTCACGTGATTGTATTACATTCGGAGTTCACGCTTTAAAAACTTCCTGATATCATGACCGTTTAAAAGCTCTTAGTTAAGCATTCATGCAATTTGGCCCTAACGTCTCTGAATTCTCTATTGGATCAAGCTTCGTAAATCAGAGGATGGATGTATTTAATGAAGAGTGTTGAGGAACCATATCTTTTATAGATCATTTAGCACCGTAATGGTATTTGGCCATCATATTTCGTGTTCTTCCCCATGCAGTTAAAAAAAAAACCTGCAGATAATTTTGTGCAGCATCCGCACATACCCTTATCCAGGGTAAAATACTGAAGTTAATTGTTGCCATTTTTACTTCTATTTCTCCTCCGCTATAATGAAATAATTTCTAAAACCTTATATAGGGATATGAAATCTAGTTTTTCCCACATAGGCTTTCTTAAGGAGTATTAATATTCGAGTGTTTTTGTGTGCCAGGCAGTGGGCAAAGCATCAACATTGTTTAGTTTAGACCTTATAACCACCCTATGGGGTGGATACTATTTCCTAGTTTTAGTGTTGGGGAATCTGATCTTCAGAGAGATTAAGTACCTTGAACAAGGCTATATAGTAAGAGGTAAAGCCTGGCTTTGAACCCAGTCTGGTTTGACAGCAAACTATACATTCATGACTTGTGCCCTACAGCCTGTTGAATAAAACCACAGACCAGGTATGATCTCTGCTGAGAGTAACCGAGTCGCGTGGTACCACATTTTTTTTTGTTGCTGACCATAGGCTGGTTAGTCCACACCTCCCCTCTCTTCTTAGCTATAGAGTAGGTAAATGACTGCTATCTTACTAGTTATTATTAAGATTGGGTTAGGTATTGCGTAAAGTACATAGGCACCCACAGGTGCTTAGTAAGTTCTCTCTTGTTTCTTCTATAGTACTGGATATAATAGGTGTTAAACAGAGCGTTCCTGTTTCGTTCTTTGTGTCTGCTTAGTGATTAAACATAATTTCATGTTTATCATTGCTTCGTTTATCAGCATTATTCTGGGAACTTTAAACTCAAGTTTTAGCTCTAGGATCCTTGTGGATCTTGTGACAGAGGAGAGAGAGGTGTCCGATTTGGGAAGAGGGATGATCATGTTTGGGATTATTATGATTTTGGCGTATTGCATTTCCGATCACTGCCTTCAAAATCTGTAAGTGAGGGCAGGCTAGGTTCTGCTGCAGTAACAAATAACTCCCAAACCTCAGCCACTTAAAACAACAAAAGGTCTGTTTCTTGTGTATGCTGTGTGATTATGTTGGATTCGTAAGACCTCAGCTCTGTGTGGCAAAACTCCCTGCCTGGAACAGTGCCTGTCCCGCAGCAGAAGGAACAGAGAGTGCTGGAGGATTTTGCTTTGGTAACTGTGCAGCCTGTGCAGCCTGGATGCGGTGTGTGTCTCCTCCACTCATAGGTCATTAGCCAGAACTGGTCACACATTGTAGCTAAACGCCGGGAGGCAGAAAGTATAGTCCCACCACAAGCCTCAAAGAGAAAGCTGGAGTAATGGGGGGGAGGGGAGGGCAGCTCCAATAGCAACCATAACATATATTAACTGAATTAATTCAGCAAAACAAGATGAATGAGACATGTTCCCAAAGAGCTTATAGCCCAGCAGAAGTATTATATATGGCATAACCCTTTTATAGCCTGATGCTATCCTCTAATTGTACTCTCTGATGTTACTTTAAAACATAGTTGAGTGAATCTTTTTCACTCTTCTTTGATAAAGGTACAGTGATTTTCTGTTTTATGAGAAAGCCTAGAGTAGCAAAATGAGATGTCATATGGTTAATTAAAAGTAAGTGATCTTCTGCCGATGTCTCTAGCTTAGTTATCTTTTGTTGAGGTTAGGTTAGTGCTAACTAAGCCATAGCTTTTGAGTTATCTTTCTCCTTTGAAGGTATTAAAAGTGTGATTTTTTTTTCCCCCGTTTTCAGCACATGGATTGATTGACGGATGTTGAGTTTATGGAGCTACCATTTTGTGACCTGCTCTTCCTACAGTTTCTAAGAAGAAAAAGGGATCCCTGAATCAAAGAAGATGCCTCGAACCAAACAGATCCATCCTAGAAATCTAAGGGGTAAGGCTTGGCATTAAGTAGATGAACGGTTCACAATCTTAGGATAAAGTATTTCTTGGGTAACAGGAATGGCAGCTCGCTGGGTGCCAGCCCTGCCCCCTGGTGAGTGCCAGGAACTCACCATTTCTCTTGTTTGCCTCCACTTTTCCCATGTAATTCCTGACTCTTAGGAAATGCTTCATAAATACTTGTTAAATGAATTAATCCAACTTGACAGAATGACTGTGCCTTCCCAGCCATCAGTGAGGGTACGGAAGGGAGAGATTTACTTCTTCTTAACAGGGACGGCGTTTGCTTCTCGGAATATGAAGTGAATAGTTGGATATTCTTTGCCAACCGGATGAACGTGAATTTTTGCATCCCTCCCCACACTGCTTTTGAGATTTATCCTTGTGCTATTCCATACGTTAGATGATCAGCACGTAAAGAGGGTTGTGGTGGACGTTAACTCAGACCATTATTTACAGAATTCAGAGGCAAACATGACCTATTTTTCCATGAGGAAGCAGTCGTTCAAAATTACATACATTATATATATTTCATATAAAGGTGAAACAATACATGTTCTCCTTAACTGTGAAGAGAGAGTTTAACTTTAGGAAGGTGAGTTTATTTTAGCTTATTGTCTTCAAACCGTATGTTCTTCTAGTGTGTTATATCAACTGGGAAGAACAATTATCTTTTATCTTCCGTTTTAGTAGGTAAGGGTCTAGCAGGGCTAAGCAAAGAACCGTTTAAGCAGATAATCCCCAACTGAGTCTAGTATCTTATGAGATATTTACTATTACAGGTAAAAAAAAAAATTCTCAGGTACATGCCAGGGAAAAAATAAAGATCAAACCAATTAATTTAGAATGCATCTTTGTGAAATAAATTTGGCCAGTCACTGCGAGGTGGAAATTGGAAATGTGGTCAGTTTTGCGGCCTACTTGAATCCGGAACAACGCTGGTTTTCCGCCGAGAAGGGTACTAGGGCTCTCTGCTGGTAGAGTTGGCTGCCTCGGCCCAAGTTCAAATTGGTGATTATAGCACCAGTGGTTAATGAGATGAGGCTTTAGATGGAGAACATTAAGTCTTGTGTGTCTAAGTCTGAGTTTTCAGAGTTACTTAGAAAATGTTGAAAATTGACCGTGGATTTGCCTTTCTCGCCAGCATCTGACATCCTAAAAAGTAGGTACCTTCTCCCATTTACTACCGTAGGCAGAGCTTTCATGCCCCTGGGTGCCAGCCGACATGGGTGTTTGGAGCCTTGGGCCCAGCTTTTATGATTCGTCTGTCTGAAGAGGGTGCCCTGTTCCAGTGTGCACAGAGACGGCCTTGGGGCTTGTAGGCGCCCTAGGCTCGCACGGGTCCTGGCAGCTGAAAGGAGCCCTGATATTTGTTGACAGGAATACATGATTGATCTCAAATATTATTCGTTAGGTCATAAGTAGTAAACGTTTTTCATATTTCACGTATACAGGCATACCCTGGAGTTATTGTGGGGTCTGTTCCAGATGACTGCAATAACGCGAACATCGCAGTAAAGCAAGTCAAGTGAATTGTTTGGTTTCCCAGTTAGTGTAAAAGTTACGTTTAGACTCTGCTGTGGTCGACGGATTTTGCAATAGCCCTGTCCTAAAAAAATGTACATGCTTTCATTAAAACACACTTTGTTGCTAAAAATGCTAGTTCTCATCTGGGGCTTTCAACAAGTTGTGATCCCTGATCGCAGATCCCCCTAACAGATATAATAACAATAGTGAAAAAGCTTGAAGCATTGTGAGAATTATGGAAATGTGAGGCAGAGACACAGAGCGTCGTGTTAAACACAGCGACGCCACAAACCTCCTCAGTCTGTGAAACACAGTATCGGCGGAGTGCAGTAGAGCCCCATAAAATGAGGCGTGCTCGTCCTTTATGATGTTCTAGTCCATGGCTGTCCAGAGAAACTCACATGTCCGGCCACAGACCGTTTTCCTTTCTGCATCAAACGTGCAACCCAATAGATAGTTGTTGGATGCCTTCAGGTGCCGCTGGTCTAGGAGGCAGGGATAAAGTGATTCTCAAATGTGGACCCTGAAAGAAGGGGGAGATGGGCGAACAGGTGCCTGCACCAGCGCGGTGAGGGAAGAGCAGAGGTACGGAGCTCCCCAGGAGGTGGGGCGTCCTGCTGTGCCCTGAGGTGGCGGGTGGGGGGGGTGCAGTTTGGCACAGGGTGGGGTAGGAAGAAAAGAGAAGCAAAGGAACCATTTGAAGTAGGTTCTGTTCAGGGGTCAAAGAGGTGGGAGAGGGTAGGGGATTGGAAGGGGAGACTTAGAAATCAGATCCTGAGGGTCCGCCAAATCTGAGTCTTAATTAATTTTTAAACTTTTAGTTTTGAGTTTTGTTTTTTTTTTTAATGTTTTTCTTTGAGAGAGATGGAGGACAGATTGTGAATAGGGAAGGGGCAGAGAGAGAGGGAGAAAGAGAGAGAGAAGGAGAGGGACGGAGAAAGGAAGACATAGAATCTGAAGCAGGCTCCAGGCTCTGAGCTGTCAGCATAGAGCCTGATGCGGGGCTAGAACTTGCGAATCACAAGATCATGACCTGAGGCAAAGTCGGATGCTCAGCTGACATGAGCCACCCAGGCATCCCTAACCATTTCTTTTTGAAGGAGAGAGAGTGTGGATGCGCCAAGCTTGGGAGGGGCAGAGAGGGGGGGATAGAGGACCCTGTGGGGCAGCAGACAGCCCAATGCAGGGCTCGAACTCACGGACCGAGAGATCACCACCTGGGCCGAAGCAGGCGCTTAACTGACTGAGCCACCCAGGCGCCCCATGAGTCTAAACTTAGTATGTGGACCTAAAACTTTGAATAGGAAAGCTTACGTATTTTCTGAAATGAAAAGGATTTTAAAGTTTTCAAAGGGAACTTGAACTACATTGGGGTCTGGCCCATCAGTGAGAGTCCAGCAAGTTGCTTCACTCAGGCAGCCCTCAGGCCCCGAAGAGCAGATCAAAGGAGATTTAGCTAAGTCGGTGGGACCTGCAGGGTGGCTGGGCCTGGGACGGGTGTGTGTGTGTGTGTGTGTGTGTGTGTGTGTGTGGACTGACGGGTGTGGGCAGCCCTGCGTGGAAGAGGTGTTATCTGAGCTGGTGAGCTTACTCAGCAAGGATGAGGATGAGGTGTTCTGCATGGGGAAACGCAAGGAAACAAAGGCCTAGAGGCAAGGAGGTGCTAAGATAGAACACTTTCAGGGTTTTCTCCTTCCCTTCCAAAAATGTATGTGAGGACTGTATCCCTAGGCACCGTTTGGGGGTTATAGTAAGGAAGTATGTGCTGACTTGTAATTCGTCTATGCCATTCCTGAATAAATGCATTTTTCTGGTAAAAAAAAAAAAAAAGCCGGTAAACGTTAGCGATGAAAAATGAATTTTGTAGCATTTTTTTTTTTTGCATCTTGCTGTGACAGTTGAAATATCCTGTTTGTTTTGCTTTACCTGTCACCTACTGCTTTGACTGACAGAAGACGCGTTGTGTAAGTTGGCTGTGCAGTAGGGAGAGAGGAAATGAGAAGACCAGAAAGCGAGTCAGACCCCAGTTTGCTCACACTGCTCTGAGTGCATTTCTTCATTTTAGGCCTCGTTGGAAAACAGTCTGTGAAGTATTTGTCTCATGTTTGGTAATTAAGTCAATAATAAAAAGATTTCTGCTTGAACTCAGATTATATACTTATTATGCTTTCGTGGCAGTTTTAACCCTTAAAGTATAATTTTTCTTTGATTTATTCTCGGTTCAGCTGGTAGTGGATAGTCCTATGGGTGTACAAAGCCAGAGGGCAAGTAGCTTTCTGGAATGTAAAGTCTGTTCGGGGGAAACTCTACAAACGTGTGTGTGTGTGTGTGTGTGTGTGTGTGTGTGTTCATGTATAAAAATATATGAGTATAATCTATTATAGAGTATTCAAAATTTGTATTGACTGAAATGAGGCACGTCCGTGCTACGGTCCTGTGAGAGGGGAATTTACACTTGTCCGATGTTAAGGTTCTTTAGTGGACAAGTAGGAAAAGAACTGATGTGTTAAGGGCAAAGCATGAATTTGGGGCAAAACTGAAACAGAGTTAGACCTGATGGGGAGTCTGTCCAGGTTGCAGGAGGGGGTTTGTTGAATCCTAGTGTCTCCATCCTTGGCCCTGTGCACCAGAGAGAACATTTGTCTTTGTGCCTGTCTGCACGAAGCAGGTGGGTAGAGTTTAACACGGATATGTCCTCTGTGAGGTTGATTAAGAATTTCTGAGGATCATGAGGGAACCCCTTGGGTGTTCAGAAGAAAGGCTTTGTGTGTGGTCCTCGGTTCCCTGGGGAGAGGCTCTTGGCCACTGTGGGCCGACTCCCCGGCCAGAGCTCCGGTGCGTGGGTGCGTGATCACCTTCGCCCACAGTCATTCCCTTCTGATCCCTCGTGTCCCCTGCCTTCCCATGTCTTTGCTTGGACTCAGGTAACCCGGATGGAGGGAACTGGGGACCTGCTGGGGTCCTAGGTCAGGCCTCCTAAGAGAAAGGTCTGTTTTCCTGCTGTGCTAGTCGTTGTCAGTGTGTTTCAAAACTTTGGGGAAGAAAGAAAATAGGCGTTACCTATTTTAGTTGAATTTGGGCCTAGGGTTTCAAAGAGTGATCTCCTTTAAGATTGGAAGTCAGGGTAGAAAATACCAAGTGTTAACCTTTTGCAAAAAGGTGAATTTTTTTTAGCCTTCTGCGAAACATATTTTGGGAATCTTGGGGTGGCTGTTTCTTGTTTTTATTGGTTGAGTGCTCTTGGGTCTGACGCCCAGCTTTATTATGACGTGAGAGGCAGAGGGTGAGGTTTACCCTGGGGGCTGTGGATGCTCATCACCTTGTAGGATGAGGGCCAGAGTCCCGGGTTTGGCTCCGACACGGTCTGACCTTCTCGTTCTTCTGTGTATATGATGAATAATCTGGCGTTTCAGGAGCTCAGCCTGCAGACCCAGCGATTCTGTGCTCGCTCTTCTTTCTGGAAAGTATTTCTTTTCCCCTCCCATTTCCACTGTTTTCTTTCTTCACGTGGGACATGTCTCTGCTGAAGATTTCACTTCATCTTTGAGCTTCCCCCCTTCTTATCCCTTCTCCCCTGCCACCTCACTCCCCAAAATACAGCGGGGCCCCCATTACTGATGCCTTACTGCACTTCTGATATTGCATCATATTTATTCTCCTGCGGATCTGTTGTCTTAGCAGGATACAACTTAATGGTCCAGATAGACTGTTCTAGTCATCCATCTGTGTTCAACCAAAGTGTATCTGCACTAGCTTATTAGCAAGCTAGAGGGGTAAAGAGGATTTGTACTCTGGAAATTTGTGTACACTTTTAAACCTTGATTAGCAAACGCTGCTTCTGATACTCGGTAGCCTCTGATTAAGAAACCTGTTGGAATATAAAAATTTTAATCACTGGAACCAAGTACTTATTATTAACTTTTGTTTTACATGAGCTTGTGCCATAGGATTCCTAAGGGTTATCTCTTTGGGACATTTCATCAATGTAATGGTGAGGAGTTGGGCCTCGCCTTATCGCTGGCCAGCTGTGTGGCCTTGGGCAAGCCGCAAGTGTTGGATATGCTTGAAGATTAGATAATATGACAACATTTAGCACAATGCCTGACACCAGGTAAACACTCAGCACAGAGTTGCAGTTTTCTGTAAAAAACCAGTTTCTGCCAAACTCTTGGGTTGCAATTGTGGTTTGCAGACAGAGGAAACCCGGAAGCTCAGTGTTAATTACCGATAGGTCTTATTGTCCTGAGTGTCTAGGGCTTGGGACATGGAGGAGAGACATCACTGTAGGAAAGAATATGGAAGGAAAACTCCTATCCAGTGTGTTGCCTCCTCCGTTAGTCTGTTGGTACTCATTCAAACCTCACCGCACGTTTTGAATCTGGTTGTCAGGAAACTGACTGTGAAGTCTTCTGTTGTGTTATAATGGCATTTCAAAGCGGCGACATTCGTGATCCGGTAGGATGGAAGTGACAACCTACAGCCCTCACTTGTGTTTAGGTTGTGAGATGGCATTGCTCGCTCTGTCCCCTGTGCCTCCATCCCGCTGTGGGATTCCAGAAACCCTGTGGGTTTTCAGGAGTAATCCGACGACTGTGGTTATTTTCATTTGCTGTCAGTGTGTGGACCCACTCCAGGGACTGTGTGAGAAATCATCTCTTTCGTTTCCCTGTTATGTGGGGATGGTCTCGTTGGGCTCGTAAGTAGAATGAATTTAATTCTGACGATTTTGAGATGGAATTCCAACCATTTATGCATCGTTTTCTTATATTTGAATGTCAGCAGTTCTACATTGACGGCCTTAAGATTTGAGAAGTCAGAAATCTTGGAGGGTAAACAACCCATGACTTATTGAAAACAATTCTGTGTATGACGGCAGCTAGAAAGGAAATAAGTATGTAACTTCACCTGTAGTTTTTGATGATGAAGGTAAGGAAAGGATCGAGGTTATTAGCAGCTGCCATGTATGTAGCTGTCACTGACTTTGACTAGGATAAAAATCCTCGATTTCATATAGCAAGCCTCCTGTTTGTTTTCAGATAATTAGTTTCCCGCTCATATTGAGAGCTTATTTGATGCTCTTTGAATGCTTAACATTCACCAAATGCTTTTTTCTTTTTAAAAGCAAATACACCATGTAATAATAAGATTAATCAGGGTAATGATTTTATTTTAGAACATCTTTGCACAAAATATGTTCTGATGAGGTGTAATTTTATCTTATCATAGAAAAGGGAAATGCATAATGCGTATAAAAATCTTCCATTATAGATATACATTCTTAAGCTCTACATTTAAACTGCCATGTAATTTGAACAAGTCTGGGACAAAGGTGGTTCTTGTGTTATCTGAAAAAATGTTTTGCGAGTACATTAAACGGCTTATTTTCTCATTCCTATACTTATTATTTTAAAACATTTTAGCAGTATCTTTTGCATATTAATAATATGCCAAAATTTCAAATGGTGCTTAGGTTTTATTATAAAGCATTTGATATTCTTTTAAGGTTTTTTTTTTTAAAGTTTATTTATTTATTTTGAGAGAGGTGATGGGGAACAGAAGAGAGAGAATCCCAATCAGGATCCATGCTGTCAGCGCAGAGCCCCATGCAGGGCTCCATCTCATGAGCTGTGAGATCATGACCTAAGCTGAAGTCAGGAGTCGGATGCTTAACCGGCTGAGCCACCCAGATGCCCAGCTCTTGATATGTAAGAGGAAGGCAGGAACTTATAACCAAGTACTCAGGTCGTTCTTCAGAAGGAAGTTCTTGACTATTGGGCTTAGGGCTTTTATTTGGGCTAGGATTGCATTAGTTTTGACTTTTAAAATAATGTAAGGCTCTTAGAAATTTCCTGTGATGAATTTTGTTCTAGAAAATATTCTAAGGCTGTGCTGCTATGCAAGAAATGTATTTTAAAAAATACGGTGATCATAAACTGGTTGGTTGTACGTAATTAATTAGAATCGCGATCCTGTGGTGTGAAGTAGAACCATTGTAGTCTGAGAGTTGTTCCAGCCTAATCTATGCAAAGCTTGATTTTTCTGGAACTTGGGTGTCCGTGTGTGTGGAGTATTTCTGTGTGCCTCTATGGTTAGGGTATGTATTTACTTACACATCCTGTTTTGCATTTGGTAGGATCCTTACATGTACTTATTTTGCAACCCTTAAAAAGATCCATCAGTGAAGAAAAGGATCGGATCAGCACATAACTGCTTAATATTACAGTATTCAAATAGAATGAGATGAAGCCTTCAGTTGGGGCCATGTTTGATCATTTAAGAATAAATAAAAATGAGCCGATACATAGCCCAGGGACCACAAGGTAGTTGAACGGCGCCAGAGGTGTGTCAGGGAGCTCCCTCTCTTGCTGGTTTCTCATACGCCTCTCGGAGAGAGTCCCTCAGATTTTACAGCTGGCAAGGACAGACCTTGGACGTCATTTGGTTCGTCTCCCTCATTTTATAGATGAGCAAGTCAGCCAGAGAAGTTGAAGTGAGTTGGCTCTGAGCAGCTTATTTGTCTGTTATTTGAGACGTGTGTAGAGTGGTCTTGAGAATTTTGTTTTTTAAGTCATACTGCTTCCCATAGTTATGGTTTGTTGTGGACTCATGGCAAGAGGGACGTTGTATTGTATCATTTTTAGGATAAAAACGCTAACTTGTCTACAGGTCTATATGCTAGACTCTTTTCAACATGCTTTTAATATCTTTGCTCATGTAATCCTTACATCCAAGCGGGACAGATGCTATTAATGTCCCTTTTCTATAGACTTGGGGAGGAGGCAGAGATGTTGCTGGTTGCTGAGGGTCCCACAGCCCGGAGTCTCTGCTTCCTTTGCTCTTGACTGTCATGCTTATACCTGCTAATACTGGTGGTAGAGTTTTCTTGATTAGTAAGAGCTTGCAAATGCTCCCCCTCCTAATTGCAAAATAAAGCTTGTGAAGCACAGCACAGGGGGCCAAGGTTACTCAGGTCAGAATTCGAAGGACATTGATTTTCCGTTTCTAAGTCTTTCATTGTTGAAATTCATTTCAGAGTTGGTTATGTATTTATTACTCCCAGCTGGACTTACTATTATAAAGAAAGGAATTTCTAGGCTCTTCGAGAAAGAATGGTTGTTCCATCAAAGAAGTTGGCTTACATATTTACTGAGTAATACACAGTTGAAAGTAGAGATATCTTGCTGAAAAAGGGAAAATGGCAGTATTATTTATTTTTGATAATTATTTAAAAAAATTATTATTGAAATATAGTTGACATACAATGTTGTATTAGTTTCAGGTGTTCAACAGAGCGATGTGACAATTCTATACATTACTCACACCATGATAACTGTGGTCACCACCTGTCACCACCCAACATTATTGACTGTATTCCTTATGTATTGGAATGTGTTTTGTATGTATGTAATTTGCATCTCTGCGACTTATTTGTTTTATAACTTATGTTTGTACCTTTTACTCCTCTTCACCTGTTTTGCCCATTCCCCTCTTTGTCTCCCCTCTGGCACCTACCAGTTTGTTCTCTGTATTTATTTATCTATTTCTGCTTTTTGTTCATTTGCTTGTTTTGTTTTTAGATTCCTGTATAAGTGAAATCATGCAGAATTTGTCTTTCTCTGCCTTGTTTCACTTAGCAATAATACCTTCTCCATCCATCCATGTTGTTACATATGGCAAGATTTCATCCTCTTTATGGCTGAGTAATATTCCGTTGTATACGAATACTGTATTCTTCTGTCAGTGGACACACGGGTTGCTTTCATATCTTGGCTGTTATAAATAATTCTGCAATAAGCATTGATGTGCAGGTATCTTTTTGAACTAGTGTTTCCGTTTCCTTCGGGTAAATTCCTAGTGGTAGAATTACTGGGTAATATTTCTGTTTTGTTTTTTTTTTTAAGTTATTTATTTATTTATTTTGAGAGAGACTGAGACAAGTCAGGGAGGGGAGAGTGAATCAAGTGTGGGGCTCAATCTTATGAGCCATGAGATCATGACCTGAGCCAAACCAAGAGTCGGACACTTAACCGACTGAACCACACAGGCGCCCCTAGTATTTCTAAGAAGAATGGCAGCATTTAAATTGAAGTCTCCACCTAACAGTTGAAATTTCAGACAAATGCTTAAAAACTATATCTTGGAAAACTAATGTGAAAACATTAAAATTCTAAGTAAAATATAGATGAAAACATTTTGTAATTTTTCCTCTTGTAGTAGGTACAGAAGAATATAGAAAACGTACTATTTTAGTTATGTTCGGACTCCTCTAGATGGTGGTGTAGAAGTAAGGCCAATGAAAGGACCTCTTGTAAGGGATCCGGGTTAGGAGGCTCTATTAGTCTTCCGTTTAATTCTTCTAACCATGAACATGCCAGTATGCTATGCCTAGAAATAACCCTTCACACCTGCCTTCTAAGGGTTTTTAATAGAATAGGTCTCCAAACATATGAAGAAGATGTCAGGGCAAGATAAAGCAACAAACATATAATTTAAGATTAACATGGAACATGCTGTATGGGAATCTCAAAGGGAAAATGAAGGAGAAACCATCTGGGTGAGATAAAGCAATCAGAAAGTATTTTATGGAGGAGTTAACTTTTTTCTTAGTGAAAACTGAATGAAGCGGAGTTGTGAGACGGACTTTTAAAGAAAGGAAGGATAGATTGGTAGAGAAAATAAGTTGTTTTGAGACTTTGTCAGAAAGAACAAAGGGACAAGGAGAGAAGATCACATAGAAGTGGTTGTTGGTCTACTTTGCTTGATTGGAATGGGTTTCTCAATGAACTTGAAACTTTAAGAAAGAATAAGGGAAACTTTTTAGGTTTGATGTGTGCAGTCTGTGTTTATGATACTTATAAGATCACCAAGTTGAGTTCTTTTATACTAGGTTGAGTATTCATAAAAGGTATGTCAGTGTCTAGAGACTCTCTTATAATACTTTGAAATTTATTTATTAATTAAAAAATTTCATTTTTGACCTTTATTTAATTTTGAGAGACAGAGAGAGAGAGAGAGTGTGTGAGCAATAGAAGGACAGAGAGAGGGAGACACAGACTCTGAAGCAGGCTCCAGCCTGTTGGCACAGAGCCCAGCGTGGAGCTCGAACCCACAAACTGTGAGATCATGACCTGAACCAAAGTCGGACCCTCAACTGACTGATCCAGCCAGGTGCCCCAGTACTTTGAAATTTAAAACAACCTCCTCACAGAGGGCTTTGAGAGCAGTGGGGCTGCCCTGTGTGGCACTGTAATGGTGGATACAGGTCAGTATACATTTGCTCACTATAGAAAGTGCAGGCCCAAGAGTGAATATTAATGGAAACTGTGGACTCTGTAGGCTCATCAGTTGTAACCAGTCTATCGCTCTGGTGATGGATGTTGATTGTAAGAGAGGCTATGCATGTGTAGAGGAAATGAGAAATCTCTGTTACGAACCTAAAACTGCTTTAAAACATAAAGTATATTAAAAAACAAAACAAAACACTTCCACCTAGGGCCAGTATAATTTGTTGACATCCAGGAAAAGGGTGACAGGTTAAAAAAATGAGGCAGGCTCTGTCTCTCCATCTGTCTCTATTTCAGAAAATCATCTTATTGCATAGGAACAAATCAGCAAAAGAGTAACATAGAACCTTGAGCAAATAACTGGAATTTAGTTTCTTCGTTGAGAATAAGGCATGGGAATGGGCAAGGGTTGGGGGTGGGGTGATGTTGATCTGTAATTTTCTTTTGAGCTCTACATAGCGGTTATTCTAAGGCAGGGATTCAAACCACAGTTTAATGGTCGAATCCAGTCTTCCACCTGTTTTTGTAAACACCGATTTAGTGGAACTCGGCCACACCCACTCATTTACATATGCCTGTGCCTGCTTTCCTGCTATGGCGGTAAAGTCCAATAGTTGCAAATGGCTCAGAAAGCCTAGAATATTGGCTATGTAACCATTTACCCGAACAGTTTGCTGACCCCTGTTTATGGAATACAGGGGGATTGGATTATTATAAACCCCTTCATGTTTGAGAATAAGTTAGAGTATTCCGTCTTTCTTTGGAGGACTGTAGGAATGAAATCGAGAGGAATTTAGAGGGGCTGCTTTTAGGGTCTGCTGCCCACCAAGCATAGTAAGGGGATTCACATTCATGTGGGTCTGAGGTGAAGGGGGAGGTCCTTAGAGGTTGAGTTGGTCTTGACAGAGGATTTACACCTTTTTGATGTTCTGATGCCAGGACCATGGTCTCTACTCAGAAGGCCTGGGAGCCATTCTGTCAGAGCACTGTCCTTTCTCTATTTGTATTGTGTCCCTTAGTCATCTCTATGTTTAACTCATAGTGGTAGAAAAATATGGTAAGCCATGATTCCCAGTGCGGTACCCCAAGCATTCTGTGAAGGATTATTCTTCAGGAAAATCAAGCTGTCTTTGAGAGGTGTGCCTTCAGAAAAGTAGGCCCCAAGAGGCAGGCCTGCCACTTGAGAGTCGTGTGCTGAGAACGGGACCCATTATCTGCATGATACCTGCTATTCACACATCAGGCTCTGCAACTGGAACTTTGGTTTCAGAGAACACGATTACGTTTCTGAGTGTCCGAATTTTCGATGTTACCTGCACCGCCATCTTTAATCTCTGAGCAGTGCCTTATTTCCCCTGGTTTTGGGGATAGTGAAATGAGAGTAGATATTTTTTATGTTCTGGTTTCGTTGTACTTTATTTTGCTGAAAATTAAATACTCTGCATTAAGGCGAGGCTCGGTTGAGTTTGTAATAACTATTAGAAGAGTTTGAGGAACACTTCTGAAAGCAATGCTGATTCTCCACAGACACATGGGAACATTAGCCTTGTTATTTTGGACGCTGCCAATGTTAGCATGTGGCTCAAAAGTGGTACGAGATTCGGTATGTTAACATGTCTCCTTTCTCAAGTGGAAGGTGTGGAGCCTGTAGTGGTCTTGAAGTGAAAACAAAGGGCCACCCGAAAGCCTTGGCCTGGATCTCTATATGCCTTGCGGGGATGGATTGGACACCGTGTGGAGTTCCCCAGCTCTGCCCCGTCTCTCAGGACATTTGTAGTTGAAGACATAGAGACCATAGTGGTTGCCATGTGGAAGTCCAGGCAGCTGTGCACACATTTGTTGAGTGAACATAGAAATAATATTCAATTTACATATAGAAGCAGATGTGTGACTGTACGTCAGAGGGGTTAAGTGCATTATTTGGCCTTCTATCTGTTGATAGTTTAGGTCGATCTGTTCTATCTGGAATTAATGCCAGATGTGCTTTGCATTTATGGTAACGTCTCCGTGAAGCCAGCGTTTCGTTAAGTTCTCATGGAAAGAGTGCCTTTTTTCAGTCTCCAGACAGCAGTTCATTGCCTCACTAAATCCACTGCAGGATTATGGATATATATATATATATATATATGTATATATATATATAGCTTTTTAAAGATTTAATTTGCATGCAGTAAAATTCACCCATTATCTGTGCATAGTTCAATGAAATTTAGTAAGTTTGCAGAGTTGTGCAACCTTTACCACATTCCAGTTCTAGAACATGCTCATCAGCCGCAACGTTTCCCCGGGACTGGTGGAGGTCAGTCATGCACCCAGGCAGCTGCTCATCTGCTTCCTGGCTCTTGACGTTTCCCTTTTCCTGGACATTTATAGAATGGGGTCACACAATTTACAGTCATTGGTCCTTTCTTTCTTTCCGGTAGCATCGTGTGTTTGAGACACTGGCATTGCAGCAGGTGTCAGGATTGTTTTTTACCTTTCATTGCTAAGTAATATTCTTTTGTATGAGTTTATCACTCTTGTTTTATCCATCCACCAGCTGATGGACATTTGGGTCGTTTTCAGTTTTTGCCTATTACGAATACTGTTGGAAACAGCCATGCCCAAGTCTGCAACTAGCCAGAGTGTTCTAGAATGTCATTGACGTCAAGTTGGTTGTTAATGTCTGTTTTCCCTGATGTAATTATAACGATTTCAGCCCCCTCTGGATTGCTGTTTGCATGGTATATCTTTCTTGACCCTTTTACTTTGAACCTTTGGATTCTTTGAACCTTTGGATTACTTTGAACCTTTGTCTTTTGCGGGGGTGGGTTATTCCATTCACGTAATGTACTTATTGTTGGATATATGGCTGCTACTTTGTTATTTTTTTTCTAAATTAAAAAAATTTTTTTTGAGTTTGTTTATTTATTTATTTAAAGAATGAGCAGAGCAGAGGCAGAGAGAGAGAGGCAAAGAGAGAATCCCAAGAAGGCTCAGTGCTGTCAGAACAGAACCATGAGGTCGTGGCCTTTGCTGAAACCAAGAGTTGGACTTAACCAAATGAGCCACCACAGTGCCCCTGTTACTTCTTTTCTGTTGCCTCATATTTTTTTTTTACGTCACTGCCTTCTTTTGTGTTAAATATTTTTTAGTGCACAATTTTTATGTCACTGTCTTCTGCTTATATATGTAAACCGAATATGATTTCAGTGTTCACTCATCAATATGTTTTAGCATACAGTTTTTATTTCTCTGCTGTGTTTGTTGTTTTGACTGAATTTTTGAGTAATTTTCCTAGTGGCTGTCCTAGATGTTATAGTAGGTACCTTAGTGTCTCCCTGTCTGCTTGAGAATAGTACTTGAACCTGGTAAAACACAGTAACTTTGTTCCAGTTGGTCTCTTTCTTTTCCCCTTTATACTATTGTTGTCAGATGTGTTAAATCTCTTTATGTTATAAACTTAACTATCCTGTGTTAAATTATGGCTTTATATAATCTTAACCTTTTTTTCAAGCATTTTAAAACAATAAGAACAAGTAAGAGAGTCTTGTATCCACTCATATTTACCTTTTCTGGCACTCCTCATTTCTTCATGTGCCTTTGAGTAATCCTCTGCGTCCCTCTCTTCTACTTCAAGGACTTCCTCTATTGCATTGTTTTTATAAGGCGGGTCTTCTAACAGCAAATTATCTTTTAAAAACATCATAGAATGCTTTTTTTTTTTCCCCTTTTCCCTTTTGAAAATAGATTTCTGGATATAGAATTCCCAGCTGATAGTGTTTTTCCTATTTGATCACTCTGGACCTTCCACTGCCTTCTGGCCTCCATTGTTTCGGATGAGAAGTCAGCTGTTTTTCATGTTGTTTTTCTCTCTGCATGATCAGGCCTCTTCCAGTTATTTCTCTGTTAGCAGTTTGAGTGCTGTGTGTTTAGGTGTGGATCTCATTGTGTTTGTTTTATTTTGAGTTGAATCTGTTGGGTATGGGGGTTAGTGTTTTGTTGGTTTTTTTTTTAAATCAAATTTGGGAGTTTTAGGCCATTTTTCTTAAAATATTTTTTCACCTCTTTCTCTTTTCCCATCGTGTGGCGTCGTTTCAGATGCCGTGAGGTTCTTTTCATTTTTCTCTCATCTGTTTTCTTTTTCGCCTCAGACTGGTTAATTTCCATAGAGCTATCATCAACTCTACTGATTTTTTTCTTGTACCAACTCAAATTTGCCATTGAACCCCTCTGCTAAATTTTTTATTTCCTGTGTCTTACTTTTCAATTCCAGAATTTTCCATTTGGTTCCCTTTTTTATAATTGATATCTATTTACTAGGTTCTCTATTTGTTGAGTTATTATTAGATTTTATTTTAATACTCTAAATGTGGTTTCTTACAGGTCTTTATGTTTTTTCCCCTCAAATGTATATATCCGTATAATGGTTACTTTGAAGTCTTAATCTGTTAAGTCCAACATTTGGGGACACTAGGGACAGGTTGTATTGGCTGCTTTTTCCTGCATATAGGTCACACTTCCCTGTTTCTCTTCCTATCTCCCAAGTCTTCTGTTGAATTTTTACACTTCAGATAATTGATTATAGCAACTCTCTATTCTTATTCTTGTTGCTTGTGTATTTTGTTGTTGCTGTCATTGTTCTGTTTATTTCTTTGCCTGGAATACATCTGCGAAGGCCATCTCTCCCATACTGTGTGGTTGGTGTTTGTCTGTTTAGTTAGGTTTGTTGTTTGATTTTTTTCTTGTTGTTACCTGTAAACCTGGCTTACCTAAGGGTCACCCTCCTGGCTCCTAGTTTTGTGTTCAGCCAAAGATTAATCAGAGGTTGACCTCAAGTCAGGAGAGCTCTCCCTCCACTGATGGGTCCATGTGTGGCCTGAGAGGCACGTTCAGATTTCAGGCAGTCATGTCTGCCCTGGCTTCTACTTCCGGCCGGACCCCCTTGCATCTTCTCTGTGTGTGCAGGTGTGGGTTCTGTCTGCAAGGGATGCGTGAGTGGCATGAGCCCCCTCTGATGTCTGCGATGCATATACAGACTCTCTGGTCACCCTGGCATATCTGTGGAGAGTATATCAAGGGCATGATGGTTGTCTCACCTCCCAGAATTCCCGGTTCAGTCTCAGCTAGTCTGCTGGTCTCTCGCTCACCCTGCATGGGACTTTAGAGCTCAGGCCTTTGTGTTCTCTTGCTCATGAGATTGCCAGTCTTCTCTTGCTCAGGATTGCCAGTTGGCCTGATGGCGCTCTGCTCCGTATCTGGTGGGCCTGGATCGGTGGTGCCTGTGAAGCTGTTGGTTTTCTCGGCCTGCCCTCACAGCTGAGCTCTGGCACTGATGGAGCTGGGGGCGAGGGGATGGAAACGGCCGCTAGCAGCAATGACACAGGCCTGTACTGTGCTGGTCCTACCTGAGTGAAACTCCTCACTTTGTGATTGGCTTTGTTTGCTTTCCAGAATGCCAGGCTGGTTGTTTCTGAGTCCTGTCTGGCTTCATAAGTTGTGTTTCGGGGAGAAGATTTGTCCACCTCATTAATTTTGTCATTGCTGCCTTTTCTCCTCAGGTCTTCTGAGCTCCACCCTGGGTCCTCAGAACATCAGTTTCACGGTGTGTTTTAACAGGCTTTCTACCGAGGACTGCTCAGAGACCTATCTAGTTGGCAGAAAACCTGGTTCCTTTTGAAAAGACACAAAAAAGTGGAATGATTGTGCCCTGAGGATACTAGTGTAATATTACTGATGTTTTACATCCATACTTCTCCAACAAACACTAGCCAACTTTTTTGTCTAAGCGTCTATCAACTGTGTGGTTCAGTTGGAAAAAAAGATTCCAGAGGCTTTGGGGTTTTGGAGTTTGTGGAATTGTGAAGCCTGATTCTGTGATTTGTCAGGTCTGTGATTTACAGAGTGCCTTTGGATCCCCATGAGTCTGTTTCCTCACCTTAAATTGTGAATGATGATACCTACCTGACGAGGTATTCTGGAGATTAACTGTAACATCGAGGAAACATGTATTCAGTAAGTGTTGGTGTGTTGTGTGGTTGGGAATGCAGTTTCGGTAACTTTTCCTTTTGCAGATTATCTGCTTCTTTCTTAACCTAGCTCTGCTTCCTACGTTTCCTTTTCCTTTTATAGAATAATTTTGGTACTTTATATAGTAACTGAAGCATTTAGTGTGTTCCCTCTTGGGGTACATTTTGGTTGAATGCTCTTTCCAGATATCCAAGTATTCCTGATATTTCAGTGGTTTCCTTTCCAACATCCAAATTATATGTGAGTATAAATGGCAGTGAAACTCTTAATGGCCACTTTATGGTCAATGAGCTCATCTATAAGATTGTCTTTTGGGGAAGTCTATACAATGAAAGAAAGTGGATCATTATCTAGATGGTCTCAGGACCCGATTGGAAGGGGCAAAACAAGGTCTCTAGTAGAGATGATCAAAGACTTACTCTACAGAGAAATTTTCTTGATCTTGCCGGACCACAGCTTACTACGTTCAACTTTGGAGTCGCTGTTCTCAAATATTTAAGTGCCTACGGAGGAAGTGGTGGCTTTGGCTGCATCGTTAGTTGTAATGTCATTTTTGGGCTTAGAGAGGTTAGACTGAGACAAATCCAGATCCTTTTATGAACAGCCATCCTCTCCTATGATTCTTAGAACTGAGAAGTTAACAGTCCCTCTTACGTAGCATTTTACCCACTCTCAGAGCACCTTATGCCAGAAGACCTTGTAATGCTTTTTATTAAATTTCCAAAAATTAAATTTCTAGACACCGCCTCTTCTTGGAAGCTTTAATTTGCTCCTGAAGAATGTGTGTGTTGTGGACAAGGTGTTTATCACCAGTAATTCTTGAAAATAAAGTCCTTAAGTTATAAATTGCACAATATTGACATTGCAGAATTTACACAGATGGGAAAGGAGGACGCAGGGCTCTCTCCTTGTAAAGTGAAATCAGGAAGTCAGGTGCGCAGGCGTCAGGATTACGCCGGTGTTTGAGAGACAGTCACTTGTATTTGTGACTGTGCTGTCTGAAATGAGATGTGATCTAACAACTCCTGCAGGCCTGCAATGTACACGAGACAGTCAAGTTCTGTAGTTAGATCACAGATTTGTTAACATCCGACGTCCTTTTGGCGCCTGCATTTGTTGCAGGAATAAAGTGTGGAGTTGTATATACATGTTGCTTCTATTAAACACGGATACAAACGCAGGTCTTGAGACTGGTCTATAACAGGCTTATAAAAATTACTTCTGTTCTCTCAGCTGTTAAAAATCAAACCAGTAATTCATGATAAAACATTGTAAGAGTTTTATTAAATGAAACAAAGGTGTAGGCTTTTGATTCTGCATAGAGTGGATAGTTTTCCTTGTGTGCTCAACGAACATCTGATAAGTAAACCATGCCATGTGCCGGGCCCTCTGAGTGCCGTGGAGGATACGAAAGTGAGTCGGCATCAGTGCCAGCCTCCAGGGCCCTGCAGTTCCATAGAGGCTGTAGGACAAGCCCCTTCCCAAGTCCAAGGTGGCTGGGAAGGGAGGGAGTGCTTTCTGGTTCCCTAGGAAAGCCCTTCCTCCATCCCCAGGAATTCTTTTTAGTCTCCCTGTCCATTCCAGACCAGTTCTCTGAGTCTCCACTTTAGTGTGCGAAACTTGCACATACATTTCTGATTGCCCTTCATCGCGGTGGCCTGAAAGGGAGACCAGAGGAATGCATTGGCGAGAGACTCGGTTAGGGAGGTCTCTTGGACACTTGGTGCGGCTTCGGCACTTGAGGGCCGCGCCAGGCTGCAGGTGGTGTCGGACCCGACATGTCCCCAGAAAAGCCTTGCCGAAGTGTAGGATCTCACCCAATGAAAAGATCCCTGAGAAACAAGTCGAGTAAGCTCGGGGGCTGGACACATGCTGGATGCATTTGGGAAAAATACCATTTGTGTGAATCAAGCTGTTGGTACCAAATGTATGAAGAACTACTGACACCTCATGGATGTGGATATTATTATTTTTAGTTCCGTAAAGTGTGTGTGCATATGTCGCAGAGTCTCCGAGTATGAGGACGCACACAAGGACGGTCTTGGCTCAAACTGATCTGTGAGTTTAATCTGTGACAATGACAACTGTGCAGTATATTCCCAAGTTGTTTGAAAAATAAAGTTGGAGTACGTCTGTTGAGTAACAGCTTAATCTCTCCCAAAGCATCCACGTTTGTTCTGTAGAATTCTGCTGATAGGACTTACTCAGAGTGAAAACAAGGTAGCACTTAAATAATTCATTACCCTTCTCAGATTTAGATGCACTATTCTTTTAGGAAAGAATCACAGTCATGGTTTTCTTTCTTTTTTTTTTTTATGTTTATTTATTTTGAGAGAGAAAGAGACAGCACATGAGCAGGGGAGTGGCAGAGAGAGAGAGGGAGACACAGAATCCACTGCAGGCTCCAGGCTGTGAGCTGTCAGCCCAGAGCCCGAGGCGGGGCTCGAACCCATGAGTGAGATCATTATCTAAGCTGAAGTTGGACGCTCAACCAACTGACCACCCAGGTGCCCCGGTTTTCTTTTTCTTCAAATGATGTAACAAGGACAGTGCAGAGAGGTGGAGTTGGGGACTCACCGACAGGTAAGTCCAGACAAGTCTTCACGGACAGATTGCACTAAGTTCATTTCACTCTTCATGTATCGCTTGCTGTGTGGACTTCCGTGCATATCAGCCAAGTTGGTTGTTTCCAAAATCGACTTCCAAAGTGAATCTTATTTTCTAACATTTGTAATTTCGGAATCATCTTCTACATACGTAAAACCCCAAAGTGGAAAGATGTTGACATCAACAAGTAGGTGTTTGTTGGGGGTGAGGTACTGAAACTTCACCTGAGAAATCAACAGACATTTTGAAGAGTGACATATAGAAAATCAAGATATAGGAAAGTGTTGAAAATGTAGAAGAACATCCGAGACCTCTGGAGAGGTTACATCTCAGGTTTGGGGAATTAAAACCCAGAAATAAAGAGCATGGCAGATATAAAAATAAAAGGTATTTATCTCAGAGGTGATAAACTTGATATTAAAAAGTCATTTGCTCTTATATATAAGAAAAGGTAATAGGTGAGTGGACAAAGGAAATTTGAAATGGTCAAAGTAATACACGGGAACATTACTCTCGGTAATAAAAAGTGAAACTAGAAACTGCAGATAATTTTTTTTTTACCAATGCATGTGATTAAAACAATTTTTTAAATGTTTGTTTATTTTTGAGGAGAGAGAGAGTGATAAAAAGAGAGTGAGTGAGCAGGGGAGGGGCACAGTGAGAGGGAGAGAGGATCCGAAGTGCAGAAGCCGGAGGTGAGACTTGAACTCTCGAACCGTGAAATCATGCTCAGAACCAAGATCAGATGCTTAACCGACTGAGCCACCCATGTGCCCTGGAATTTTTTTTTTAAAAAGCACTCCGTGTTCCTGACGTTGGTGGCACAGGTGTGATCATGTGTTGTTGACAACATGGTGGAGTGTTAAAGGCGTTTCCACTCAGTGTATCCTTTGCTTATACTCAGCCCAAACTCCCTCACCCAGGTGTCCTCTTTCTTGACATTTATCCCAAAGAAAAAATTTATCAGAGGCAAAAGGATATTTTTCTAGAGATACTCATTTTACTGTTATCTTTAATAGCAATAGTGGAAGAGACTTGAATGCCCTTTAATGTAGAATAGTCAATTGATCTTCTGTTTCAAAAATCTCCTGATTTAAAAATGGAAGTCTTAAGATCCTGTGGAAATAGGAAAATGCTTGCTGTATGTGGAAATGTATGTATAGCATAGAACATGCAGTTATATGAACTTTGTGGAAATGCAGTGTGAGAATCTTCAAGCATTTTAGACATTGAGCGTTTGGCACGTGACTCCGTTTCGTTGGTCAGTCTGTGTTCTGGGCACTGCTCTAGACCGTGGGGAGGCAGAGCCCCTTCGGTGATTCTGTGTGGTCGTGTAGATGGACACGGACACAACGGATAATACCGTTGGAAGTGTGGCATTCCAGAGAAGGTTCTCGTGAGCTGAGTCCCGGAGGGTGTATCGGAGTTGGCCGACTCATCCGGGAGGAAGCGATCTGAGCAGCGGTGGCCGTGCACATAAAGGCATGAAGTGTGAGTCATGGGGGAACGCGTGTCTTTTCAAGGACTGCCTTAGTTCCAGGGCGAACACGGAGTGAGGTGCGGTGGAGAGGGCGCAGAGTGGGCGGAGGAGCAGGTCATGGAGGGTGTGTATGTTACTAAGGCTGGAAAAGGGATTCTGGTCTTCACCTCATGCAGCTTTCCCTTCTTCGAGAGCATAGTACACACTGCTTGTTTTGTTCGTCCTGCTGCATCCTGTCATTGGACATTGCGGGCTGCCTGGCTGTGTAGGAAACACAAGTGAAGAGCATAGTATTTTGCAAAGCAGGCACTCATTTGTGTCCGTTTCTTTGTGTATTTGCTGTTGCGGTCATTCATTGATCTTTGATGATTTTCTTGAGACGGTACATGAATCAGTGGCAAAAATGGAATTTTCTGACTCCTGATCCATGAAAGTGCACTTCCTTTTGCAGTTTATTGCTGCAGGTGATAGCTGAATATGAATATATTTGTGGATAATGCAGTTTTATTTGGTTGGGAAATAAGTTTTATTGAATATTATGGAAAAGAATTTTGTGTATACTAGAGGAAGCAGCAGTATTTTGCTGTTTTTTTAAAATTCTTCCTTATAAAGTCTAAGTGATAAATCCTGCCATTTATTGCTTTTCTTTTTCTTTTTTATTTTAAGCATGTTTTGTGAAAAATTAAGGAGCTGGGTACATTTCTTAGGACATTAATATCATGCAGATTCTTTATGTTTAAATATTTTGATCTATTGATGTCCTTTTGATTGAGGGCAGATAGCAGTAGTTTTTAGGTGCTCTATTAGATCTTATTTAATGCTTTCTTAAAGAAGCACAGGTATTATAATTTCCAGATGTGTTTTGTAATATTTGAGGACTGTATTTTGGTGTAATTGGTTTCCTTTTTTTACCCTATATGTTCTACGCACTTAAAGGCCTATGGAAGCAACCCAAGTGTCCACTAATGAATGACTAAAGAAGATGTAGTATACATACACAGTGGAATATTACTCAGCCACAAAAAGGAATGAAATCCTGCCATTTGCAGCAACGTGGATGGATCTAGAGGGTATATTGCTAAGTGAAATAAATCAGAGAAAAGTCAGATACCATGTGATTGCACTCATAGGTCGAATTTGGAAATAAAACAAATCAGCAAAGGAGAAAAAGAAGAAACAGGAAACCGACTCTTAACCATAGAGCACAAACAGATGATGGCCAGAGGGCAGGTGGGCGGAGGGATGGGTGAAATAGTTGACAGGATTAAGAGGACACTCACTGTGATGAGCACTGAGCGGTGAGTCACTCTATTGTACCCCTGAAACAAATATTACACCGTATGTTACTTATACTCAATTAAAAATAAAAATGGGTAGAATTCACCGTGAAAAAAAAGAAGCATTCTGAGAAGAGAGCCGCCAGCTCCTTCTCACCTGCGGAGATGTGTACAGCACACACGGAAAGGCGCAAAGCCTCCCCCCCCACCCCACCCCCAGCTCCCAAACCCCAAAGCCAGGAAGGGAAGGGACCAGGATGAACTGTAGAAATGAACAGGTTTCTACTCTGTGAATCTGTGCTCTGCCTCCTATGAGCTCTGTGGCTGAGGCATTGAACTTCTGAGCTTCGTTCTCCGTCGCAAAAGGAGTATCCTCCATCTAGCCCAGGTTCGTGATAAGGGTTAAAATAGATGCTCTCTCTTACATACCCGGCGGGGAGAGCCTGTGAGGAGAGTAATGTCACTGCTCAGCCCTCTTCCCAGAAACCAGCTGTGTGTCCTTGGGCAAATGATTTCTCATTTCTTGGCCTTGTGTATTCATCTCAACTAAAAAGATTTAGACCTGGCTGTTTCTGTTTCAACTAAAAAAGAAGCCTGAGATTATTCCAAAAATCAGGATTGCTCTCTGCACGTTGCAGGACTAACTCAGCTGTGCTGCGGAGCGTCGACGGACTGGCCCTCCTGAGGCACCACCCCAAAGGGAAGCAGGCGGAGACCTTTGTCGTGTTGACTTAAAACGTGCACCTGTGGACGCTTTTGGTCTTTTGTTTCTGTGCCACCTAGCTTTTCTTCGCCAGTCTTCTTCCACTGACTTTCCGCCCCTCACCTTTGATGGAAACCATGTCAGGTACCAACGAGAGCCGTACGGGAGCCGTCCTGGGAAACAGGCCTCTCTTTGGGGTTGGCTGATGGGAATCCTGCTTCCGTTCTAAAAATGGTGTTTCCGCGTGTTGTGACTGCTCGTGCGCTCTCCCCTCGTCTTCTTCGCCAGTAGCCTTCTAAACCCCATTTGATGGATTGGATCCAAGGTGGTTCGATTGATTGGTTGATGGTGGGTGCGTGGATGGGCAGTTGGCACAGACCTACCAGAAAGTACGAGTCTCCAGTCTGGGTTTGTGATCGCAACGAACAGAAACCCAGAGGAGTTGTTCGTTGGCAGAAGGTGGGTTAGTCCACGTCATTGGCAACGCAGGGGATACCTGTGCTTTCGGGAGGGGCAGGAGGCTGCGGGTGCAGCCAGGTCACAGGAGATCATGGCAAAGGAGAGCAGGGAGAGCCTGGCCGTGCACCAGGACTTCCCCCGGCTGTGGATTCCCCAGCCCTGGGGCATCGATTCAGTTGCTGGGCAGCTCAGAGAAAATACAAACCAATAGGAAAATGAATGTTTTCTACTGCTGGGCCCAGGAGATGTTGAAAGTGCTTATTACTTGTGTGTGCGTGTGCACCTGCTGCTTTGGGAGGGAGGGGACCCATGGCTTTCGTCGGGAGCCTAAGAGGGCCTTTGATCCCAGAGGAAGGAAGAAATGCTCTATAATAAAGAGATTTAACTCTGTTTGAATCTTTGCGTTTCCACCAGGTGGTGCAAATCTTTTATGATCACAGAAGTTAATCCTCTTAAAAGATAAGAAAAATTTAAAATTAAATCATTTTCTCCCTTAAGAGTTAGTTCTAGCACATGGCAACAAAAGATCCTTCGTCTGATTCTCCCCGTCTTTCTTTCATAAAGAAATATGTGGATTTATATAACTTACAAAATATTGACTATTGACTTAAACTAGCCATAGAGTTTTGAGACTATATCACACTATTTTGTTTTGCTCTTTCTGGAAAGAAACAATGACACCTGGGAAAAGCGGTCATCTATTGAGAATGCTGATTGTTTCATTCAGTTTTTACAACTTTTTGCTCTCTTCTTGTATGATTCCAGTTTTTGAGGGTAAAAGTGCATTGTAGCAAACATGTCCAATATCTGAACTGTCTCCTACTGTGACCCAAATGACAAGTGGGATTGTAATCAAAACAGGAAGGTAGGCCACTGAATGAAACGGGTCCCTCGACAACATTTCTCCTCTGTGAGTCGTAGAAATAACATAGGGTAGGGCCTTTGCGAGCCAAGTATAAATATTTCATTGCTAGGATAAAGGCAAGAATGAATTTAGTGTTTGAATATGTTTACAGTTGTCTTAGAAACTTGGGACTGTTTCTGTTTGGACATGTTTTGACTATTTTGGGGAAAACTATTTGAATAAACTTACTAAATTTAAATATTATATACACACACACCATTAACCGAGTTTCTTAAAATATACATTGCTAAGATTAATTTTTAACAATTCAATGGAAGTTTGACTTTTGAATTTGATTATTTAATAGTTTAGATGTGGATACCAATGGTTAGCCAGTAGCAGTTTTTTTCTTTTTTAAATTTTTTTCACGTTTATTCATTTTTGAGAGACAGAGAGAGACTGTGTGAGTGGGGAAGGGGCAGAGAGAAGAGGGAGACACAGAATTGGAAGCAGGCTCCAGGCTTTGAGCTGTCAGCACAGAGCCTGACATGGGGCTCGAACCTGAGAACCGCGAGATCATGACCTGAGCTGAAGTTGGACGCCTAACCGACTGAGCCACCCCGGTGCGCCTAGCTAGTAAGAGTTTTAATTTGCACCTAACAACATTTAAAATATTCCAAGCCCACTAGATATCCTCAGGGTCCATCTTGTGTGTCTAGAGCTTTGGTGAAAACTTAACTATTTACGATCTTTTTTAATAGGACTTGTAATCTACTCTGTAGGTATGATCTAGGTCAGTGTTTCCCACTTTTTTTTGTTGTTATCTCATTAGGGAGAAAAATTGACCATTAATTACCTTTAAATTAAGTTTCCACCTAATGAAGAATATTAAATACCAAGAAGATTTTTGTTGGGTGGGTTTTGAGTGGCCACAAACCATGGTAATAACCAAGATGTTTTTGCCCCCAAAGAACTAGTTTTTTCCTCATTTGAGGCACGACTGCCCCTGTGAAGAAAGCACGATCTAGGGCATATTGTCCTTAAAACCATGTCTTAGTCGGTGGCGTGCGTGTAATACAAGTGAGCGGCTGTGCTCATTCTACGGGTGTTGCAGGTCAGGTGCTTATCTAGTGCATTTGTGTTAAGGACTGGAAATTAAATGTGCTTTTCAATTATGCCTTATTGATCTTCCTTGAATCCAGAGGGTGATATCGAGGGTCCTGGGTTCTCTGCTTCCCAAACCAATGTGGACCCACACAATTTAATTTTTGGAGACATTTTCTCAGGTGAGGCATGAATGAATTCCTTTATTTTCATCTCTCTTTTTTTAAAAAATATTTTTAATGTTTATTTATTTTTGAGAGAGACAGAGAGAGAGACACCCACATGAGCCAGGGAGGGGCAGAGAGAGAGGGTGACACAGTGGAATCTTAAGCAGCGCAATGCACAGAGCGCAATGCGGGGCTCGAACTCATGAACCATGAGATTGTGACCTGAGCTAAAGTCAGATGCTTAACCGACTGAGCCACCCCAGTCAGCCCTTCATCTCCCATTTCTCTTGTACACTCTTTGGACTTCTGTTTAGAAGGAGAAATAAAGCAGAATTGTGTCTTTTGTCTATTTAGTCATAAAGTTTTTGTTTGGCTGAAGAATCAGTCAAGTAGACAATTTAAAGGTAATAATGCTTTTCTTGGCAGTTTTACAAAAAGAATAGAGTAGCGTGTTGGAAATGGATCCTCTTTGTCCGGTTTTCTCATTTTGTGTATAAGAAATGCAGCTCTAGCCAAAGACTCAGGACACGGAACCGCTCGAAGCAGAGTGGCATCTCATACCTATGTGCGCTGACTTGGACACAGGACAGGCATTCGGATTCGATTTATTCAGAGGAAGGATCTAACTGATGGGCAGTGTGGATCTGTAGATCGATTTGGCCTCTTTCTGCTTGTTTTTTACCCCTCTAGCCTGTCAGCGGCTCGCTGTATCTCTTTCTACAACTTTTTGTCTTTAGAAGTAAATACACAGAGTTTTGCTAATTTTCCATATTTTTACCCCAAGAGATGGGATGCTGTATATTATACTCTAATTTCCTTTTTTTTTTTTAACTGGATAGTTTGATATGGACAGCCTTCCGCTCATCATATGTAGATTGTAATTCACAGTTTAATTCGTTTAATCTAAAATAATTAGTAATCTCAAATATCAATTTGCCTAATTTTTTCAGTTATTTCTTTGACAGAACAAATTAATTGGCTTTGGTTTTCCTTGTGTTTGGTTTTGGTTCTTCCCTTTGCCGCTACAAACCAGTGCCGTGAATATCCTTCTGTGAGTGCTCTCCTCATTTATCCTGTTTAAACAAACGTAATGTGTTTGGTCCTTCCCATTGATGTTCCCCATTGCGCCTTCCTACCCTTACTCGTTTTCTCTCCGCTGACTTTTCACCCATCACTTTGAAGGAGTGTTCCTTCTTTCTGTTGGGAGCCCTCGCGCTTTGTCAGTCATATGAGCTGCAGATGTTTCTTTCAGCTTGTATTTTAGTTCTGCCCATGCACCTTTTAATTATCCAGAATTCTAAGACTTTTATATATTCCAGTCCATCAAGGTTTTTCCTCTTCCAGCCTGTAGTCACGCAAAGATTCTGACGTCTCTTGTACCATTTATAATAGAAACGCTGTATTTTATTAATTCTAAGATGTACAGAATTTTTTTTTAACACTTTCACATCTCGAAAGTTGTCTTAACAGCAAGTCATAGTTTAACCGGCGGTGCGTTTTTCTTTCAGCAGTGTATAAAACAACAATTTGTGTGATGACTGATGCTTTGAATTCAGTAGAATGTGACATTTTTTGCATTTAGATTCTTATTTGTGGGGTTTTTTTAAATGTTTTTTATTTATTTTTGAGAGAGAGAGAGACAGCGGGAGCAGGGGAGGGTCAGAGAGAGAGGGAGACACAGAATCTGAAGCAGGCTCCAGGCTCTGAGTTGTCAACACAGAGGCTGACGCGGGGCTCAAACCCACGAACTGTGAGATCGTGACCTGAGCAGAAGCCGGAGGCTTAACCGACTGAGCCACCAAGGCACCCCTGTTTTTTTTTTTGGATATATTGTGAAGCAGGGAGTCTATTCTCTCCCCCCCCCCCCCCCCCCCCCCCGAAGTAAAATCAG
The DNA here is from genome assembly GCA_004023785.1 of Mungos mungo. Taxonomy (NCBI): domain Eukaryota; kingdom Metazoa; phylum Chordata; class Mammalia; order Carnivora; family Herpestidae; genus Mungos; species Mungos mungo. The sequence goes on from PISW01001966.1 coordinate 45,661, forward strand.
TTTGTCAGGATGGTTTATGAAATGAAGAATCCTCTTCTCACAGAATTGCCATCATTTCCCATATAGAACTGGCCTTCTGGCCTGGTTTACCAGCTAATATGTATTCCTGTGCTGATATCATACTATTTTGTTGGCAATAGCTTATTAGTGGGTTTTAAATTCCAAAAGGGTTTGGCTTCACTGTGTTTTTAACAGTAACATTTCTTCATGTTTGCTTTAAACATCCCACATTTCAATTCCAGAGTGTCTGTTTTTACCTATTCTTTTTCCTTAAAGTTTTGGTTAAGTGGACTGGCATTTCATATGATGTCTGCATGATTACAGTGTGTCCCGTTTTACTGGGTTTGACCCTGCACCCCAGGAGGCGTTGCCTCCATGTCGCATGCAGGGGGGGCCCCAGTGACTCAGGTGCTCCCCAGGGTTTCCTTGCTGGATGATTAGTGGCGCCTCCAGAAGTTAGTAAAAAAGAAAATCACCGTCCTACATTTTGTGGAATTTCTAATAGACTCTGATGTCTGTCTTCTGAATGCCAGGGGCACTCCAGTCAGTGTGACAAACAAATTCCCAGAGTTGTGCTTCAAAATAAACTTGACAGGTGGACCTTGGGCGTGGCAGGGGATTCTGGATAATCGATGAAGATAGGCAAGAGTGAGAGCACTGGGGTTACAGCATTTTATCAGCTTTTTATACTTTTGGGAGTTTCCATGAGAAAGAGTTTGTGTGCGTGCTTGTGTGTGTGTGTGTGTGTGTGTGTGTGTGTGTGTGTGTTTAATGTCCCATACATGTACATGATGCATTCTGCAGGGTAATCTGCCTCTGTTGAGACTAGTTTCATGTATGTATGTATGTATGTTCATTCATTTTTGAGAGAGAGCGAGCGAGTGAGTCCAAGTGGGGGAGGGGCAGAGTGAAGGGGACAGAGGGTCCAAAACAGGCTCTGTGCTGACAGCAGGCAGAGTGCCCAGTGTGGGGCTCGAACTCGCAAACCATGAGATCATGTCCTTAGCCGAAGTCTTACACTTACTGACTAAGCCAGGTGCCCCTGAAACCACTGTTATTTTATTTATTTTTTTTAAAGAAATTTTTCCTTGTGACGATTATTTTTGAGAGACAGCACAAGCGGGTAAGGAGCAGAGAGAGAAGGTGACACAGAATCCGCAGCAGGCTCCAGGCTCCTAGCTGTCAGCACAGAGCCAGATGCGGGGCTCGAACTCATAAACTGTGAGACCACTATGTTGAAGGCATGAATGGAAGCCAGGGAAGATGAGTTTCTAGCTTCCTGAATAAGAACTCTCAATGAATGTGCTCCCCCACAGAAGGCTGTGATAATGAAAAATTGGGATCTCTGTTAATATTTTGTTACTTTGAAGGGCAAACTTGTGGACTTCTTTACGAGCGGGTCAGCACACCAACACGTGTAATTTTTTGCTAAGGGAAAGTGCATTCCAGTTTCTGAAATAAAGGGTTGTCAGCCGAAAACGGCAGCGTTTTAATTAGGGACTAAGTGGGGGCACCAGAGTGTACCTCGGGGGGCCTTAGAGCTGCGGGTCTCACCCCGTCAGCCCCCCTCCCACCATCGGTCCCTGACTCCAGCGAGGCCTCGCTCTGCCCGTGTGGTTGGCAGTTCCGGTCTCAGCACCGTCCCCGGGCAGGCTGGCCCCGCGCGCCTTCTGTACGGTCATTCCGGAGCTTGTACTGTCAGGGTCACCTGTTGTCGCCTGCAGATCTTGGGGGGACGTGCTTCGTGAGGACTTTCCCACTTACTTCTGGGTCCGGGGGTTTGGCGGCCCTGAGCTGTCGGGAACACGGCCCTAGTGGGATCGCCAGCGGGGTGAAGCGGGGTGCCGGCCTCGGCTTTCAGTCTTCCGTCTCCGTTCCTCACCCTGGGCAGCGGCTGGGCGTTTTCGTACACAGCACCAGCCCCGGTGGTGTGTGCGATGCCATCGGGGTCAGCGACCACGTGGATCCATCAGACCCACCATCCTTCGCAGACTTCGAGCTCGGGCCGGGTCCTTGGAGGGTCCGCAGGTAGAAGGAGGAGGACAGCTCTGGGCTCGGACCCGGGTTCTCGGGAGGGTCCGCGTGTAGAAGGAGGAGGACAGCTCTGAACTTGTCGTGGGTCCTCGGGGGCTCCGCGGGTAGAAGGAGGAGGACAGCTCTGCACTTGGGCTTGAACCCAGGCCCTCGAAGGCTCCGTGAGTAGGAGGAGGGGGACAGCTCTGCGCTCATCCTGGGTCCTCGGAGGGTCCCGGGTAGATGGAGGAGGACAGCTCTGCGCTGCATCAGCACTGGCTGCTGACACGTCAGATTCATATGAAGGCCCTGGGATGAAGGCACTGGGGAACGTGTTCAACCTGACATCTCGAGGGGGATTTATTTGGTTTGTTGGCCTCCTTTAATATGTCACGAGCTGGGCGAGTTTTCAGGATGCCGTCAGTAGAGAGGTGACCAGAGGCCACTGTGCCGACCGCCGCAGAAGACAGTGTGAGCAGCGCCCCCTGGGATTGTGCGGTGGGCACAGCCTTGCCCTGGGCTCTCACTTTTCCCCACAAACTCCTTTTGAGTGAATACTTGGCAGGGAGTGTGCCCCTCTACGTACGAGGTGGGTGCTGGTGCTTGCAGGCCTCGGAGGGTGTGTTAGTGGTGTTCCTCGTGCGTAAACACCTTTTCACAAGAGCTCTCAAGCCTCATTTATTAACAGGTCGAAACACATTATCATTTTAACAGTGCGTGCTTAGTAAATGCTTTCTTGGTGGTGCAAACATGCCTAATAAAAATTTGATTATAACATTTATAAGCATCTGGAAGCCATGCTTTACAATCATCTTTTAAACTCTACGAATTTGGAAATCCGGTAATTTATATTTTTAATACTTAAAGTGTTTTTTTAAATAATGTGATTTTCAAGAATGTAAAGCAGCTTTTGATAGAAACACTGAGTGAGGAGGTGAAATACATGATATAAATTACCCAGAATTCACCAGGGAAAGGTTTTTTTAAAAATAGTTTTAGCAAAACAGAAACTAGAAAAATTTTACCTTGGGTGTCCTGGCTATCTGGACTACCTTGGGAGATTTTAATAGATTTTAAGATTGTGTTGAAAAAACTTTACGTATTTGAAACACTTTGACGTTGTAAAGTTGATGAGTAGTTTAAAAAACCTTTTTTTCTGTTGTTTTTTTTTTTTTTTGAGAGACAGAGAGAGACAGTATGAGCAGGGGAGGGTCAGAAAGAGAGGGAGACGCAGAATCTGAAGCAGGCTCCAGGCTCTGAGCTGTCAGCACAGAACCTGATGCGGGGCTTGAACCCACGAACCGTGAGATCATGACCTGAGCCGAAGCCGACGCTTAACCGACTGAGCTACCTAGGTGCCCTGATGAGTAGTTTTAAAAAGAACCACATGGTAACACTATTTTCAATATATTTTTAAGGACAAGGTCAACATTTGTTTAGTTCTTACTGTGTCTCTGGACCTGTCTTAATCTCATTACCACATTTAATTCTCAAAAAAATAGTCTTGCAGCATCTTGGCATTGGGTTGTCCCCATTTTAGAAAGGGGAAGATCGAGGCATAAAAGACCAAGAAGCCACAGGACCCAGCGGGAAGCAGTGGGAGACTGGAAGTGGAATTCTGCCCTGTCGTACCCAGAGCCTTACACCTCCACTCGCTGCCACAGCGCTGCTAAGTGCGTGAAATGCTACTCACACGTATGTCATCAGAATTTGTAAATGACTTAATCATTTCACCAATTCTGAATGCCTTTTGGATATGTGTAAGTCTTAGAAGCTTGTGGACATGCTAGTGTCAAGGACAGCCTTGCACGGTGATGTCCCAGGACACTGAGAGACTGTGCTGACAGAGACTGTGTTAAAAGACCAGAGGCACTTTGCCAGGATCGTGGTCAAAAGAATCAGGAAGTTGTACAGTTGGCCAGTGGCTGAAATCGTGTTTTGGGAAGGCATCCTCGGGGTAAAGCGGAGGAGATGGGTTCTAGGGGGCGCTTCTTCTGTGCCAGGCACTGCGCTGGTCCTATGTTGTCAGCTCGCGCCCTGCGCTGGCGGAGGCCAGTTCCTAACGGCCCCAGGCAGCTTGGGTGTAGGCGTCGCTCAGCCACTGGGCAGAATTGTTGCCCCACACACGTCTTCCCGCTGTATCACAGGGCCGAGTGCTGTGTCCACTTGTCCCTTCCCTCACTTCCACCTTTGCCATGGCGTTTTCTTACGGTAGTGCTTCCTTTTGTTTTCATCAGTAAGAATGTGACATTCTAGGCCATTCCTTGCAGGCCACCTCAGTCTTACTGATATACCAGGCAGGGAGCATTTTAATGGACCGCTCTCCCCATTGTAAGACCTGCTTCCTTCAGTGCTGGAAAACTCCGTTTTCTCAGTAAGCCAGCCGGGAGAGTTTCAGGCCTCCTTTTGGTTTTCATTGCTCTCTTTTATTCTGAACAGCACTCTCTGTGCTTTTTAAAATCCGCGGACGTGAGCAGTTTGCATAGTTTAGGGATGCGGCTAGAGACCGCCTGGGTATGTGAGTGAATTCTGCGCCTGACTCTTATGGTTCCTAATTCAGTGGTTATGATGCACCCAGTGCCCCCTGTACGGAGACGTGGACTTTCATGCCCGTGGATGTTTTGAGCTTTCTCCAGGCTTTCTGCTAAGCAGGTGCCCTCATGCGGAGTCATGAATTCTAGGCGCCCAGGGGCCCAGTGGGGAGAGCAGGTGTGCGGCGCAGAGCAGATGACGGGCCATAGGGAGGCAGCTCAATGCCATTCCTGAAAGCAGCGCATCAGAGGGGCCTGTGCTCCACGTTCTTCCTCATCTTCAGAAAAGGGAATGAAACTTTGCTTGAAGAAAGGGTTAATAAAGACGTTAAACGATCACGTACTATTGGGGAGAGATGCCTCACATTTTCAATTCAACATCTCTCTACAGACATCTCTTGGTCTTCTAACCGAAAATCTCTACCATCCTCCCCAAAATTCTTGTGTGTGTGTGTGTGTGTGTGTTTTAATCAAGATGCGACTTGTGTTACACAGTGAGTCTATTGTTAATGGGACCTGGATGCACTCTGTATATGAAAATTCAATATCAAAGTCAAAAATTGGATGCTTGTTTTTCAAAAGGTCTCTCCAGTTGAGTTGAAGACCTCTAGAAGTTAAAAATGGATTTTTCTCTTTTTAGGTTATTATTTAAATAAACATATCCTCAGCCTTTGTGGAACTGCACGCATGCTTGTTTTGTGAGGCTCTCTACCCAGGTACTGGCTTGCCTTTGAGCGAAACCCGAAGCTGTTCTTTCTGCCTGGGAACATTTTGCTATTATTTTCTTCACCTCTAGTCTGCTCCGTTCAAACCAAAATCTAACCTCAGAGTGTTTATGTGATGTCCATCAAACACACTGGCTCTGCTTACAGCATTTTAAGAAGAATGTCAGTGTTAGAAAATGTGAAAGTAGCTATTCACGGTGCATCATAAGATTTGGGGTTCTAGCATAGAGTCGACTCCTGATTGTCCACAGAATAGAGAACACAGAAAAGGGTGTGCATATGAGGAGCATGAATCTTCCAAACCATTTATAACCAAAACTTATTATGGGGCTTAGATTATCAAATGATTGGAGCACCCTTGAAACAGGTGTTAAGATGTAGAAATCTTTTGGAATATGGAAGTTCGGGATTATGTATTTCAGATGACAGGTGCTTCGGGCACACCCCTCATCACTCAGGGGCCCACTATCTGAAGGTGTCCTCTGTTCCTGCGCTCCTCCCTCGCACTCTCCTGCCCTTTTAGGATTTGCTTGGTAGGGGGGGTCGTCACCTTGGGGAGGGGCAGTGAGTTGTTATTTGGCCTCCTCAGGTAGCTTGTGGGGTGACCCCCTTGGTGTCTGTGTTTGGTGGGGTGGGTACAGGCCGTGGCACCAGCTGCTGTGTTTGAATACGTTGCTTTTCTTCACACGACTGTAGAATATTAACAGTCCCACCAGCGTCTTTTAATATACAAACTTCATCCAGTTCTCTGTTCACAAATCGACACAAGGCAGTAGCCAAAGAAGGTAGTTTTCTGTTTGCTCACTCAGGTAATAATAAATACCACTCCCGTGTAGAAGAAAAAGATGGAAGTGGGATTTACAGATGATTCAGGGTTACTTAAAAACAAACGAAATTTGTGGAATTCTAACTAAGAAGTGTGTACTTCTCCTGGCAAGTTTGAGTCGTTTCGTTAAATCAGCTTCCTTTTTCTGGTATGTCGTATTTGAGATCTCAAACTGTATTACAGACTATAGTAATCAAAACAGTATAGTATTGGCATAAAAGCAGACACACAGATGAATGGAATAGAATTGAGAGCCCAGAAATAAACTCACACATATCGTAAGGTTGGTTAGTTTACGATGAAGGAGCCAGAGTGTATGATAGATAAAGGACAGTCTCTTCAGTAAATGGTGCTGGGAGAAGTGGGCAGCTCCGTGCAAATGAATGAGACTGGACTGCTGTCTTAGATTTTACACAGAAGAGCGTGGGACGCTCAGTCCATGATCTCACGGTTTGTGGGTTTAAGCCCCACGTCGAGCTCTGTGCTGACCTCTAGCTCAGAGCGAGGAGCCTCCTTCAGATTCTGTGTCTCTTTCTCTGCCCCTCACCTGTTCATGCTCTGTCTCTCAAAAATAAATAACATGTAAAAAAAAAAGTTAACTCAGAATGGATTACGGATTTAAACAAAAGAACCGAATCCATAAACTCCTAGTAGAAAACAGGCAGTAAGCTTCCTGCCGTTGGTCTTGGCCATGACTTTCTGGATTTGATACCAAGACAAAGGCAGCAGAAGCAAAATGAACAAGTAGAACTGCACCAAACTCAGAATCTTCTGCACAGAAAAGGAAACCATCCACAAAATGAGTGGGCAGCTTCCAGAATGCAGAAAATATCGGTGACTTAGATGGCTGATCTCTTATCAGTTAATAATGTTCGAAATATATAAAGAACTCAAAAGCAAGAGACCAAATTATTTGATTTAAAAAGGGGCAGAGATTCTGAACATTTTCCCATAGAAGACATGCAGATGGCCGACAGTTACATGAAAAAGGTGTTCAACATCAGTCATTACCAACAAAATGCAAATCAAACCCACAGTGAGATATCATCTCAAACTCCTGAGGATGGCTGTTACCAAAAAGACAAGAAAAACAAGTGTTGGTGGGGATGTGGAGAAAAGGTAACCCCGTGCACTGCTGGTGGGAATGGAAATCGTCGCAGCCGCTGTGAAAAACAGCGTGGAGGCCCTTCAAAAAGTTAAAAGTAGAATTGTCATATGATCTAATAATTCTACTACCGACTATTTATCTGAGGACTATGAAAACACTAATACAAAAAGGTATATGCACCCCTATGTTTATTGCAGCATTATTCAAAATAGCTAAAATATGGAAGCAACCCAGTGTCCATTGATTGATGAATGGACAGAGAAGATGTGGTGCACATATACAATGGAATATTACTCGGCCATGTAAAAGGGTAAGATCTTGCGGGCAGTATGCTAAGTGAAAGGAATCAGAGAAAGACATATACTGCATGATCTCATTATATGTGGAATCTTAAAGAGAACCACAAAACAATGAACTCAGATACAGAGAGGAGATTGATGGTTGCCAGAGATGGGGAATGGAGGTGGTCAAAGGATAATATTTTCCATTATAGAATAGAAAGTCATGGGCTGTGTGCAGTCAGGCCAGGATAGTTAATAATACTGTATTGTAATACAAAAGTTGCTAAGAGAGTAGATCTTAAAACTTCTCATCACAAGGGGGCATCTGGGTGGCTCAGTCGATTGAGCGTCTGACTTCAGCTCAGGTCATGATCTCACAGTTCACGGGTTCGAGCTCTGCATCAGGATGACAGCATGGAGCCTGGAGCCTGCTTCAAATTCTGTGTCTCCTTCTCTCTCTGCCCTTCCCCTGTTTTTGCTCTGTGTCCCTCTCTCAAAAATAAAGGAACATTAATAAAATTAAAACCAAAAACCCTTCTCATCACAAAAAAATATGTAACTATGTGGTGATGGATATTACCATAATAATATTATGTTGATGATTTCACAATATATACATATGTGAAATCGGTATGTTGTAATACATGTTTAGTGTATCTCAATTAAAAAATTCAGTAGGTATCTAAAATAATGACATCTTATTTGCTTTTTATTATGTGTATACGTGTGCATATATATTATATAATTTATAGGTAAAATACAAAAATTATGCATATTGTATGTATATATATACTGACTTGTGATTTCTGTTTCCAAAAGAAAGGAAACTTGCCTGGTTATACTTTACAGATCAACACACAGACCATAACTGTTTTGGTTCGTTTTTCCCCGTGAGGAGGGGAGGTTATGGGGGAGGACGGTACATGAGTGGGTCTTTCTAAAATTGGTTCAATAGACGGATTAAAGTTTTTATCGTCATTATTTTCTTTTCCCTTCGTAGCTCTTACTGTGCTTTATTTCTCTGCTTTTGGTTAGCTGCTTTTTCCATAATTACACTTGAACCGTCTTAGGAACGACTTTCTGTAGCTTTCTGAAAACTTGTTCTTTTCTATAAACTTGCCCAGATGAGTTATAGGAGGAACTGTCCTCTGTAGTTTCAAAATGAGTTTAGGCACTGTGTGGGGGACTTTCCAAATGAGTAAAGCATGCCATGGTGTGTGGTTAGCCAATAGAAATCTAAGGCACTGTAACAGCTGTTACTGACTTGTGAAACATGCCTTTGGGTCAGAAGCAGTATTTGGAAACTCTGACTTCCATTGGCACACAGCGTTAGATGCATAAAGAAATGTCTTCTGTGGCAAACCGTGGTACATCCATTCAGGTTATGAATATATTTGTCCTTTCCCTCTATATTATGTTGAACCTAGCAAAGGCACAAGCCAAAATCGTGGAATGTATCTTGCCAGAAGCACCCAGAGGAGGCAAATACATACTTAAGGGTCTTCCTAGAGAGAGCTTTGTGGGGCATGATGTAATATTTGAGGATCTGTGGTAATACACTTTAACTTTATTAAACTCTACTTAAACACACACACACACACACACACACACACACACACACTAGTGTTCTGGACGTACTGCTCATTGTTCGTGAGACAGTTGACAATAATGGGTAACCCTTACCTGTGTGAAGTTATTTGGTCAATTCTAAATATTTCTATCTGTGAAGAGAAGAGAGAGAAATACTATCTATTGCATATGTCAGTTTCAGGAATAAAAGCCATCTTGTGTATGTCAGTTTCAGGAATAAAAGCCGTCTTGTGAGGCAGATTATTTTTTGTTGTTGTTAGTGATAATGCTGAGATGTGGAGAGCTAGGTCCATGCCTGCTGTCGCGTCAACCCGCAGCTGAGCCTCAGTTTGTCTGGAAACAACCTCCATGCCGCTCCCATGCTGTTCCCGGTGCGCCCGTGTCTCATCTACTTTCTTACCCTGAAATGAACCAGATCAAAACTAGGTGGTAACTACTTGTAAGCTAGAAATTTTAGTTGATGTCACCTTCCTCTGTCCCTGTGATCAAAAACTGTGCGTGCCAAAATGGTGAGGAAATCTTAGCTTTTGAAGACTTCGCAAATGCTTAGACGCTTAATTTCTTGGAGGATTTTCACTGGCACAGGTTTTAAAGTCATTTGTCAGGACACCTGGGTGGCTCAGTTGGTTAAGCGTCCAACTTTGACTCGTCATGATCTCATGGTTTGTGGATTTGAGCCCTACGTCAGGCTCTGTGCTGACAGCTAGCTCAGAGCCTGGAGCCTGCTTCAGATTCTGTGTTTCCCTCTCTCTCTGTCCTCCCCCCACTCCTGCTCTCTCTCTCTCAAAAATAAACATTAAAAAAATTTAAAGCCATTTGTCTTCATTATTGGAAAAGTTGTACAGTTCTTGTAACTGGACTCGTGTGCCTGTCTTTTATACTTCAGGGCGTACTTTCCCCCTAGATCAGGAGACTTCCTGTTCCAGGATATAAAATCTGAAAGGATAGGCGTCTGTCCCGTGACTGGGGTCTTAGAATAAAGATTTGGCGACAAGGTATCAAGTTTTTGTCAATATTTCCTAATTGCTGGTTCTTTTGTGTGTTGATAGTTCTGAGTGAGGTCTAGCCCAGTTTTCTGGTTACTCTTCAGACATTAAGCTGTCTTGTCTGTTTCTGGTTTGTTTCAAAGAAGACCAGGGTTTACTTCTGGTCCAGTTAGAAGATCAAGGGTAAAACTAATAGAAACAGCATAGAAATGTGTTACAAACTATGGGAAAAAAGGACTAGCGTAGGAAAAAACGTTTTTAATTATAACTAACCCGAATGCTGGGATGTAACAGAGGAATCTAAAAAGATACCCACAAGTCTTAGGGATGAGAGGCCAAAGGACATACTCTAAGGCCCGGGGGAGACGGGGTGGGGAGCCCTCAGACTGTGTAACCATAAGGGCAGGATTGACTCCTGGTCTTGACTGAAACCCAGGTGGCAAATGTGTATGGAGGTTATGTACCGATTCAGCCAGGAGGTGTTTGGCAAGAAAAGAAAACACCAGTTTTTCTTTCCCAGCCGGATCAAGCCCCAAGCAAGACAAGAGGCAACATAACACAAGGGATAAACACAGAAGCTCTGTTGTGCGGTGGCTTCCAGGCCTTTTCCAGAATAAATACCGTTGTGATGAGCATCTTGGTGCACAGTGCTTGTTGCACATCTAAGAGTTTTTGTTTGGTTTTGTTTGAACGAAGAATCTCACGAGTAGGGTAACAGAAAAGGAATATACATTTTCATCATTCTCCGTGCAGAGATAGGACCTAAAGCTTGTTAGTATCAGAAAAACTGAGTTATCTTTCTTGCCTGTGTTTCCAGTGGAGTCTGCAGGACCTGAGTGCTATTAGCAATCACAGCTCAGGGCCTTCAGCAACATATAGAAAGTATCTGTTCTGCCCTCCACCTGTAATGCCGGTCAGAGGTACTTGGAGTATTATATTTAGTGTATTATACCTGGCCGACTCTTCTGACTGACGGATGTGTAAATAATTGGGTTGATACCAGTGTTTATGCTGTGGAAGTTAAGATGTGAAGAACAGAATATAGTCCATCTTCTCTCACCCTTGTTACGTGCATTTATCAAAAAAATACATTGTTAATATCTTTTTTGCAGAAAATTGGAATGATCCACATACTCACAAAATACTATACTCATAATTAATTGTACCATCCAGTAATAACTACTAACAATTTGAAGATATCATTACATATGTATACATTTTAAAACACAGTTCGGATAATGTAGAATGTATTTTGTGGTACTCTTCTTTGATAATGTCTGTCACTCGTGTGTCTCAGTGTCATTAAAATTCCTTCTAGACATCAGTTTCAAATGACTCCATGATATTTTGCCTCCTGTTAGTTTGCTACATTTAACATTCTCTTGCCTGACATATGATTAGTTTGTTTCCACTTTATCTGGCTATCATGGAACCTCTTTTTTCACTTCTGTAATTAACATACTGATTGGATGGTGTAACCTGTCATTGGATCAAAAATGGCTTCTTATTCATTAAGGAACATTCAAGAACCTCATTCAGGACTGTAGTATTCCATTTTTGCATTTACCGTGCAATCATTTTAAGAAATAGATCTTTGCAGGGCGCCTGGGTGGCTCAGTCGGTTAAGCATCCGGCTTTGGTTCAGGTCATGATCTCATGGTTTGTGGGTTTGAGCCCCGCATCAGGCTCTGTGCTGACAGCTCAGAGTCTGGAGCCTGTCTTCGGATTCTGTGTCTCCCTCTCTCTCTGACCCTCCCCTGCTCGTGCTCTCTCTCTCTCTCTCAAAAATAAGTAAAAAGCAGAAAAAAAAAAAAGAAATAGATATTTGCATTTTAAACACCCGTTTTGGAAGGTTGTCTTTGTTAGCTTCAGTTTGATCTACTTTCCTTCACACCTTCCATGAGATAGACTGAGGGTCACTGTGCTGGGTGGTCAGACTACAGGGCAAGCCAGGATGGACGAGGTTCCTGTTCTTCTAGAACTTACTGCCTGGTTGGGAAGTATCATATTAATTACCCAGTAATTATATTAAATATTAAATTATTAATTATTCTAGTAAAAATAATCATTATATTAAATAGTTATAGACTCATACCTGTAATAACTGTTACAAACCAAAAGTTACAGTGTGGCGCTAGAACTGAGGAATCTAAGCTGGAAAGAGTTCTTGAATCAAAAGTATTCTGGTTAATTTTATTGCCCTTTGTGCCTTCTGTTTGAAACAGGAAGCCTCTGTGCTTTCTCTGAGGAGCCGTCACGAACCTTTATTTATGTGTTTTGCTCCCACCAAATACCCAGTTTGGAGGAGGAGAAACTATCAATCCTTTTGGTTCAGTATTTGACTCATGAGTTGGAATTTTTTTCTGAGCTAGCAAATTTCAGGGTATAAGTTGAATTCTTGTAGCCAGTGCTGTGGTTTTGAAGCATGAGATTTCATCACCACGATTAAAAAGCATTGGCCCGATCACAAAGTGAGTTAAGCACGAACTAAGCAAAATGATGTAGATAAACGTGTGCCTGAGACTGGGTTCCTATTGAGCTAGTGCTATTGATTAAGTCAGTCCAGGGAGACATGGGAGGGAGGACTCTGTACATCACTTAGGAGAAGTGTACTTTCTGGAATATTCATGGAAAGGGTGAGTTAATATGTTGTTCTGGGACACCTGATTGCTCAGTAATTTAGTTAGCAGAAGTCACATACTGGATTAGAAAGCTGGTAGGCTCTTGATCTGGGACCAGGTTAGATTCAACCTTGATCTGATGCCAAAGTTGGAAGAAAAGCTGAGATTTACAAAGCGATGAATTAACGAAGAAACAGAAGGATACAGAACTGAACATCAAGTTAAACGCCCTTGGATGTATTTGGAAGTCAAGTAGGATTATAAAGGGGTAGTAGGGTAACTGGGCAGGATGAGAGGATTTGAAGAGGAAGGAGAGGTCTTGAGTTTACTTATTAGCATGTTGTATGGAGCCTTAGACAGGGGGAGTGTGATGCTCTTAAAAATAATAGGGTTAAAGGGCGCCTGGGTGGCTCAGTTGGTTGAGCGTCCGACTCTTGATTTCGACTCAGGTCAGGATCCCAGAGTTGTGGGATCGAGTCCCGTGTCAGGCTCCAAGCTGGACGTGGAGCCGGCTTGGGATTCCGTCTCTCCCTCTCCCTCTGCCCCTACCCTGCTGGTGCACAAATGTGTGCATTCTTCCCCCAAACCCCCCCCCGAAGTAATAAACTTAATACAATTAATACCCCTGCGCCCTTCACTTGAATTCACAGCTGTTCACATCTTGTCACATCTGCCGTCTCTCCCTCTCTGTGTGCTCCCTGTGGTTTTGTTTGTGGCATGTTTGAAAGCACATTGAACCTGCTGATTTTTGTATGCTGACTTTGTTTAGAGCCGCCTGACCGAATTTTTGTTACCCATTCTTACCAGTTCAGTTGATTTTCTTGGATTTGTCTCATTAGAGTACCCCTATCAGCTGCAAAATGATTCTCTTTCTTACTTTGCAGCTTTCATAAGTCTTAAAATTTTCTCTTATTTTATCGAACTGTCCAGAACCTCTAGTGAAGTATTAAATCGTGTCAAAGGTAAAATTCTGACTTCACTGGGAGTGATTCCTATGGCCCACAGTTGAATACAATGATTGCTTCTGGTGGATATCCGTCATGTAGTGTGATATCTTCTAATCATAACTTTTTGGGTATTTTGCCAGGAACAGGTATGGAATTACTATCACCCGATATTGGTTTCTGTAGTTACATTCTCTCTTAATATATCTATGTAGTGAGTGGTAGTAATAGATTTTTCCAATGTCAAGCCCGTCCTTACATTCCTGAGATAAATCCTGCTTGGTGATGATCTTTTTATTCACTTAACATGTTTTGGTGCTACTATATTTTAAGTAGATCAGTGTAGCTCAAGTAGTGGGTGCTGTTGTGACCAATGGAATGCAGATCTATGTAGAAGTGTTGCTCTTTTGTATTTTTATCGTTAATATGCTTGTTACAACAACAGATAGTAAAAGCATAGCTCCTATCACAGAGAGGAGGGAGGACTTCTTGGTTAAAAAGAGGTGCTCAGACTGGAAGTGTTTGGGAACTCATAATCTAGACACTTAAAAACAAACCTCATGCTCCCCCTTGCCCTCGTTCTGGTAGTTTCGGATAGGAGTCCGTTATCGAGACGTTAATCTGTGCCCCCAGCAGTGCCAGACATGAAGGGAGCTCTCAAAGGCCAGCCCAGCTCTCTTATTTGCTGTTACCTAAGACTCAAAAACCTGATGATTGCGTTACAGTCTCCTGAATAACTCACTGTGAAGCTTTCCTGTCGATTGTGTATCTCCTGACGTTAGTGCTCAGGGACACTTGAGTTAATACTGTTTTCTGGTTTGCTCAGGGGTGGCTAAGATGCTTCTTGGGGCACCTTGGTGGCTCAGTCGGTTAAGCATCTGACTTCAGCTCAGGTCAGATCTCATGGTTTGTGAGTTCGAGCCCCCTCCGGGCTCTGTGCTGACAGCTAGCTCAGAGCCTGGAGCCTGCTTCAGATTCTGTGTCTCCCTCTCTCTCTGACCCTCCCCCACTTGCACTCTGTGTCTCTGTCTCTCAAAAATAAATAAATGTAAAAAACATTAAAAAAAAAGATGCTTTTTTTCTTGACTAATCTTGAACATGGTGAATGTAAAAGTTGATTATTCTTTGGAAGGTGGGCGGGGGGTTGATAGTTCTTCAAAATCCTTCCTAAGAATTAATAATCATTATTCAGCAATTGTAGGATGTGCAGGATGGTTAGACTTGAGAAATCCCCGAAGCCAGCATGTTGAGTGTCATGTCTCTTTAGTGTGGGAAGGCAAGAATATAGATAATCAGATTTTTTCTGGTAACTGTTGTGTCTGTTTAAAAAAAAATGTCTCACAGTCTTTGGGAGGGCTGGATGTGCTCCTTTCTCCTTTTTATAGAATCCACAAGGCGGTAAATGTGGATTCCAGAGAGAAGATCATTTTTAAAGTCAAGACGCTGCTGTAAAGTAAGGCGCTTCGATCGGGGAGCGTTTGCCAATGTCAGCGTTGCCAGTGATTTAGATAATTGGCCATTTGGTTCAGACACTAAAAAAAAATAAGCCCTGACTTTTCTATATACATATGAACTTACAAAAGAAACAATGTCTGCTGAGTACTGAGTAATCAGAATGCATGGCCTCTCTTGCTCTGTCTTTCTCTAGGAAAGCCAAATTATAGGATGGCTAATATCTTAAAGGGTGCTTACCTCAGATACTGGGATGCCCAGCTACAATGGGGACTTGCTGAGAGGCTGGCTTGGTAAATGAGACTCAGCAAATCAGCATCCTCTCTGGGCTCTCAGTCATGTTATGTAAGTGGTCATACAGATGGATTTTTAACGCTGATTTCCCTAAGTTGCTTTCCCATCCATGAACCGGTGGAAGGTGCTCTAAAATGCAAAAGAAGAAGAATGCACCGCTGTTACTTTAAGAAGGAAATTAAGCGGGGAGGGAAAAGGGGGAATGTTGTGACTGCTGACATTTGTGGCCTCTTTTCATTTGCTTAAGAGGTGGACTGGCTTCTCTGTAGCTGCGGTTGCCATGGAGAGGTAGTGGGGGAGGACTCCCAGGACCCAGCCTGAGAGAGCGATTCCGTCTTAGAGCTGCTCCAGAACGTGACGGGAAGGGGCAGGGAGCTCAGGTGTGCCACGGGCGGCACACATAATGGGGGCTGGCTGACCTGTCATGGCTGGTAACGTGACTGTGCCCATACCCCTGGGCGTGACAGACATGTTTGTGGACGTGCCTGTGGATTCTCTATGTGAAGTGGGAGGATTGTGATGTTGTATGTATTTCCACCCTTCATGTGCTTTCTTACACTCGAGATTCGATTAGAAGAGTTCAAACATGTTTAACCCCAAGGTCCACCCTCCTCGTACTAAGAAACTAACTTCAGTTGGCATGTTTGCATTCAGATAAGTGAATCAACAGTAAGTCAGATAAATTCTGGTGGGAATAACACACTCAGGAAAATCTAATATGGTAGCTCACACTGCATCCGGCAATGAATGCGTTACCGACCTGGAGTCATTAATTTCCAGAGGCTGGAGAGCCGGGTAGCTAAGCTAGAGAATACGGGAGAAATGCAAACAAGAAAAGTTGTAAGGGTTCTTCTCCATTAACAGGTAGAAGAAAATCCATTGTGTGTCTCGTAGATGAATCTGCTTGATCTTAAGAGCCGAATTTTAGGTGTGTTGTCATCACTTAGAGAATGTGACTGGGAGCAGTTTTAGATCAGATGGAGAACTGTTGCTACTGACTGCGGATATGATCGTTCGGGGACTTTTTGTTTGTTTTCTTCACGTGACTGGTAAATTGAATCTGATGATATACTAGTCTTTTGTTTTCTCACGGATATCGTTGTGGATAATGCCTTTGTTTAAAAACAGATGCGATTGGTAATTTTAACTAGAGCCACTGTTTAAAGTATTTCTAAGTAAATGCATGTTTCTCTTGAGGAAATCGTATACTGTGTTAAATTTACCAAGTTTAAAGAAACTTACTCGGCTTCTCAGTCCTTTAATGAAATCCGAATGAGAGTGAGTATTAATATTGTTTTAGAGTAGTTGAGTCAGAAGTGGCGAAGAACACACTGAAGGTTGTTACCATTGTTGACTGCTTAATGCGCATTATAAGTTATTTTAAAGATGGTATAACTAATTGCCTGATTTGGTCTTTGAAAGAAATGCCAAACCAAGCCTTTTTTTTTTTTCTTTTGGTAAGGTAGCATTATTAAAATGTATACACAGTGTCATACAGAGTGGCACACAGTGCTTCTGAAAAGCTTTGTAAAAGGTACGCATTTATTACAGAATTTATTTGGAAAGTATTACTTCAAGTTAGGGTACTTCAGAAATTGTTCCATAAATATTTATTGGAGATTATATATATAAAACTGTTCCTTACATGATAACCTTATCTGGCTTACCAAAACTTTCTATTTCTTTTGTTTTGGGAATACTGTATATTAAGAATAAATCTCTTTACTTTTTAAATATAAAGACAAAAGTTTATGAGTTATTAGGTACAGATATTGATGAATTTGATATTTTCATTATTTTTCTTAATTTTTAAATTAATTCCAAGGTATGCCAGTTCAGCAGAGGAGACCAAAATTAGTTTCCTCGATCACTTACACAAGTCAAAAGGCTATGAAGTGTAACATATTTGCTTATTTGTTAGATAAGAACAAGTAATTTTTGATGAGTATCGAATACAAGCTAAGTATTGTTCTAAACATTTACCCTGTTGTCTTTTCTTAGAAATCTCACGCAGCTTTGTAAGCGGGGGAGGCGTGTTTTCTTACCCATTTTACAGACGAGGAAGCTGAGACTTAGAGGGTAAAGTAACTTGTGTGGTATCATAGAGCTAAGAAGGGGCGGACCAAATTTGAGCCCGTGGAAGTTTTTAACCCCCACACGATTGTTTCCCGCATATAAAAACTACAGTCTGGCATTGAGAGAAAAGCTTTGTGTGCAAGCTGCCCAGGGATGGAACCCCCGATTTCCACATCTTGGCCGAGTGACGTGGCAGAAGTTAGACCTTGTCCTGCCTAAACGTTTTGGTGGATACTTACTGGTGGGATCCATGTGAATATGTAATCTTACTGCTCACGTGGAGGCCGCTCCCCCCACCCCACGGTGGTTGCTGTTTGCTAATGCGCATTGTTATTCATAATGGTAAAATATAGGATAGTAATCAAAATTATATTGTTCTGTTTGGAAACAACAAAATAAAAGAGGAATGAAGGATATGATTAAAGTAATATGGAACCGCTTTTTAGAGAGCCGTTCAAATCTGGATCCGTTTACGCAGCAGGGTTTCTCAGCCTCAGCTCCAGGGACCTCTGGGGCCGGATCTTTCCTGGTTGTGGAGGCCGTCCTGTGTGTCGGCAGGTGTTGAGCGGCCTCTCTGGCCTCTACCCACTAGAGGCCAGCTGCATCCCCTCCCCCTCAGTTGTGAGTCCCAAAAATGTCTCCAGATGTTGTCAGATGACCTCAGGGAGCGGTGGGACCAAATCATCCCCCGACTGAAAATCACCACCAGAGATATTTAGGGGTTAACCAAGTAAGTAAGCATGGTATAATTACAGAGCGTGCAGGGGACTTTGGTGAAAAAAGCAGGAGGCCCTAAGCAAGAGAAACGTGAGGGAGCTGTAGTAGGGGGTGTGGCTGCACACGGAGTGGGTGTCAGCCTGCAGGGAAGGGCAGGAAGAGACACGGAGGCCCGCACAGAGGCTGTGGCAGAGGTCTCAGTGAGAGGCGAGGGCTTGGACCAGTTGCTGGAGGTGGACAGCTGGGAGAGGGTTCTGCAGAGAGGATCAGAGGGTTTGGGGTTTGCCGACAACAAAGAGTAAGGAACAGTGAGGGTCGGAGAAGTGGATGCCGGCCGGTCTGTGGGACTGACTACCTCACCAGCAGGGTGAACCCTCCGCGGGTCAGCTCGGCCGAGCCTGGGATTCACATGTGTTTCCCAGCAAAGTTAGAAAGGACTGAATGCCCTGGACCTTTGTTAATATTGGAAACCACGACTCCTGTCAGTGACTTCTCGATGAGCGCGTGTTTAAACCTTGAAGGATTTGCCTTGTTTTACGGGCTAGATGTGACCTTGAGGGATGGGAGATGTCCTGTCTAAGTCGGTGGCGTGCCTCGTACCCACCGCTGCTGCTTCCTGGGTCCCTGCCTGACCTTGCCCAGCTTTCTGTCCTTGCCCCAGAGCTTTCTCCTCCACGCGTCTGCTTATAATGTAAATGGACTTTTGGACGTCAGATGATTATCTTGCTTTGTAGTCACGGTTTTGAAATGTACAGGCTGCTTAAAGCAGTGCATCTATAGTGGACACAGCGTGCACCGTCTTTCTAACAAATGGTCAGGACACAACATCCCCGGCTGTTTCTGGGACGCCGCACTCAGGGAAGCCTGATGGCATTTCTTCGTTATGCAGCAGGTGACCTCCACAGGCTGTTTTCTGGGCCGGTTTAACATGTAGGATCACGTGAGCAGAACTTAACGACCTTTTGTTAATCCTTGTAGGTGAGATCACTGAGAGTTGTGATTATGCTTTCAGTGCTAGTGTTCCAAGGTTGTCACGACATTTACCTTAGCAGTGATGATAAAAGTCACCCCCCGCCAAAGTTATGTTGCCAAAACCGTGTGTAGCTGAATGTGCCTGTCAGTAAAGGAGAAATTCCTCTTTGCACCAGAACTGAGGCTTTTCAGTTCGTAGGCCCGTCCTGAGGGAAGGCAAACAGGAAAGAGACCGAGAGAAGGCACCTTTCCTGACAGCGGAATGGGGGTCTCCTGTCTTAGCTCCCCCTCCCCTCCCCCACATCCTCACTCCAGGTCTGTGGATCAGCTAGATCCGCTCTTGGCTGTCTTATTTTCCTCTGGGAGAAGGACTTGTTAAATCTGATTTTTCATCCCGAGTCATCTTCCCCGAGGGCCTTAGTCTGTTCCTTCGCTCTGACAGACATGAATTCAACCACGTCTGGACACAGGGTGTGTTTCTGGAGTTGTAGCGTGCCGTAGGGATCGGTTTCCTACCTTCAGGCAGCTTAAACATCGTGGAGGTGAAAAAGCCGCTTACACGAAATAGAGAATTTAAAGAATAAAGGAGACCACTAATGATGAGCAAACAGGATACAGTTCGATACCATGGAAGAGGTGCCACATTACAGACGGTAGTACAGAACAAGTCAGGTCCTGTGGGATGTAGAGGAAGGTAAGAAACTCCCTCTTCTGGATCTGTTAGAAGCATCTGAGACTTGGGTTTCAGGCTTGGTCACGAAACACGGGCGAGGTCTGAGTAAATCCTGGGGGCCAGGGCGATAGAGTGACCGTGGCGGGCCTTTGCCTTGGAGTTGATGACTTCAGCACGATTTGATACCAGCATGAGGACAGCAACCTGACACACACGCGCGAATTTAATGCAGGAGGAGCTGGGGTAGCGTTGGTGCACACTAGGGCACCCTCCCTGCCACCGTTGGGGCTCAGAAAAGGGCCACAAGAGCGTGTGGTTGACACACGGAAGAGGACGGGGCACTGCCAGCCCAGGCAGGACACAACTCCGATGTGCACAGACACCCGGAGAGGAGGCGTGGCGGTCTAGTTGTACAGAAGCGGCAGAGTCGTGTGGGAGGCGTCGTGCGTGGTTCACAGCCCACAGGCCGTCTGCCCGGATTCACACCCGGCACTTCTCATTAGCTCTGTGAAGTCGGCTTCTGTGCCCCCACAGTTCCCTGCTCTGTAAAGTGGAGGTCAAGGGCGGATCCTTCCTCCCAGCTAGGGTTTTTCTGAGGATTGAAAGGGTTGGTGAACATGAAGTCCTTGCAACAGTGCCTAGCATGCAGTGGACACTTAGGTTTTAGCTCTTTTGGAGAGCTCCTTCCCCTGTAGTGTCTGAAGGAGGCTGAGGGCTTCCAGGCAGGTGTGAGGGAAGCATCGAGAGGCAGTTCTCAGAAGGAACACCAGGAGTTTGAAACGGTGGTGGGGGATAGGCAAGCTGGAGTTGTGGGCATCCCTCAAAGGCAGTGTCACTCATTCAAGAGGAAGGTTTTCTAGAGGTGGTATTCTAATTCTGGGTTGGAACAGATACCTCGGGATCTCTCCATCAGTTTTAAAAAAATTTCTTTTACATTTATTTATTTTTGAGGGACAGAGAGACAGCGTGAGTAGGGGAGGGGGGAGAGAGAGGGAGATGCAGGATCCGAAGCTAGCTTTAGGCTCTGGGCTGTCAGCCCAGAGCTTGACGCGGGGCTTGATCTCACGAATCGCGAGATCATGACCTGAGTCAAAGTTGGACGCTTAACCGACTGAGCCACCCAGGCGCCCTGATCTTTCGTCAGTTTAGAAATGTGCGTATGTTAGTCCTGTCTTGCTAGTTTATTTACCATATGTATATGTCTTAGGGAATTGGGAAAAAAAGAGTTAGACTTCTTGGCTATCCAGAGTAATTACATCATGGTGATCTCTCAGGGTTTATAATATTATAATTGAAAAAGGGCTATACATTTTCTTCAGTTTAGTTGTATTTTAGTGTGGTTTCACCATCATTTGCTTAACTTGGACTGTAATAGTACAGTAGCCTCTAAAGCAGATGACAACGGTTGATCAATGACTAAAAAGCTATCTTTGGCTTGACTAGATCAGATCCATACATGTGAAGTTACAAGCCTAATTGCTGTTATTTTTGGCCAGAGTCCTTGCAAGTGTGGGAGGTAGCCAAGTACTTCCTTTGTGAAAAAAAAAAAAATGACATTTGTTCATTGTTTCAACCGTGATGATTGCTTAAAGCATGAGTGGCACGCACGCGTGTGTGTGTGTGGGGTTGAATTGTAAAGACTTAAATTGAGAATTTGATACATTGTCAAATTTATTATAAATACTTATTCAGCATCACTTAAATGTACTCAGGGCCCAATGCTATCATTATCTTAGATGTTATTACTCAGTAACAATGAAGACTAATGAATGGAGGACATACATATGCATGTATACATAAAACGCATGGCGGGTATATTTCAAATAAGGTAAAATATATATACCCAGTGTATATATAATACAAACACATATGCACATCATCCATTATATGCAGGTACATACACAAGCATATAAAATTATATGAACTGTGATTTGATTGTTCAGGCTAATAACCTTAAACAATAATTTGAGTTTATTTTCCTAAAATATAATTTAATGTAATCAGAGGATTTGATGATGTATTTTCTAAGTGTTATTCATTTAAAAATCAATTTAGAGAATTGCTCTCTGAGTGTGTTGGCCAGTAATAAAAAGCTAACTCTTTACAAAAAATTTTTTTGGTAATATTTGTGTATTTTTGAGAGCGAGAGAGAGCTGAGCACGAGCGGGGAGGGGCAGAAAGACAGGGAGACACAGAATCCGAAGCAGCTCCAGGCTCTGAGCTGTCAGCACAGAGCTCAGTGCAGGGCTCGAACCTACAAACTGAGATCATGACCTGAGCCAAAGCTGGACAGACGCTTAACCGACTGAGCCACCAGGTGCCCCAAAAGCTAACTCTTAAGTTCACGATTGACCATTAACTCTGCAGATCACGTGGTGGACTGCCTGTATATTTCTGCACTTTTCCACCATTTTGTATCTGTAGGGACCTACCTAAATCACTCAGAAGTTAATACCTTTCACATTAAAAATTATGGCCTAGAATATTAATAACTGGAAAGTTGTATCTTATATATTTTCTCCTCTGTCTCTGTGAAACCGTGAAAAGCTGGGGAATTTTTCTCATACGACTTCTTGAGCGGAAAGCTACTTTACGGTGGGATCATTTAGTCACAGCACAGAAAAGATATTAAGGAGTGCTTAAAAGATGTAGCTAATCATAACTTTGGACGTTGTGTAAAGTAATTTTTCTTGAGGTTATCGAATCTGAATTTGTCCCTGCTTTTGGGTAGCTTTGTGCCATATCGAACGGTCTGGAGTTGCGGCATTTGTTGGATGCTAATGTCCAGGTTATCGGGCAGTTGACCTGCTGTGTGCCCAGCGCTGTGCTTGGGACTCAGGAGAGGTTAGCACCCACCTGGTCTGTGGCCTCGTGGGCCGCTGCGCTAGTGAGGAAGCAGACCCTTGGGCAGGCGATCATGCTAGGGACAGCGGAGGGTTAGGTGTCACAGGAGTACGTACACATCAGGGGCCCCTGACTCGGTCCTGGTGAACTACAGAATGTTAGGGTGTTTTGGTTCATTTCAACTCTGCTACCCCCCCCCCCACAGATGGTGTCTGTAGTTGATGACTAAAATTGGTAGACTTTGTCTGTTTTCACCGTACTTCCCTCCCCTCTACCACCTACTTAAAATTTTTCAGATCCTTTTACCTTCCGAATCTTGCTGCTGAGGGAATTACCCTTTGGAACCAATGCAAATTGGACTGTTTTGAGGTGGAAAAACAGACTTGTTATGTGACCTCTGAGTATTTTGACTCACATGATAAATGGAATAAGTTAAAGGGAAGTGTGAAGGATAGTGTGTTGCAATATATGACGGTATGATTGCCATTTGGCAAATGTTAAATTTTCCCAATTTGCAAAGAGGAAACTGACATCAAATACTTTGAAAACATGGAATATGTAGAGTTTAGGTGAGAATACTGAAACAAAATATGGAAGAACGAATATATATTTAATATGTGTACATATATATGGATAACACACAAGTATGTAGTATATGTATTTTTTTTTACAATTTTTTAAAAGTTTATCCTTGAGAAAAAGAGAGAGAGAGAGAGAGAGAGAGAGAGAGAGAGAGAATGAGTGGAGGGGGTCAGAGAGAGAGGGAGACACAGAATCTGAAACAGGCTCCAGGCTCTGAGCTGTCAGCACAGAGCCCGACGTGGGGCTCTAGCCCATGAACTGTGAGATCATGACCTGAGCCAAAGTCGGACACCTAACCAACTGAGACACCCAGGTGCCCCTTATATATGTATTTTTAAGCGTGTAAGTAAGCACTTGCATACTTAGGAAAGTGAGGCATTCAAGTTTTGTTTTTTGTTTTTTAATTTGGCTACCCATGCATATACATTTAAATGAGTAATATATCTTTAATATCAATACATACACTTTTTTTTTAAATTAACTAGTACAAAAGCATGTTTAATAAAAAAAAAAAAAAAGATCCTTTCTCCCATCTCCTGCCCCTGTTCTGATAAAGAACCTCTCACACTGAGAGTAGCCACTCATACTCATTTCTTTGTCACTTTTTCAGAGATGTTTATGCAGACATGGCAACATCATTACCTAAAATACGCTGGTCTGAACTGCTGATGCTTTTTGAATTTGGGATTCTCAGACTCCTGGAAGTCATCACCCAAATCCTGCAGTTATAAACTGAAATTGAAAGCAAAAGCCGGGCCAGTAGGGAAACATCCACAAGTGAGCTGATGACTGATAAGACTTGGCTCCCCGCAGACCTCCTCCAGGGTGTTAGGTTTTCACTTATTCCCATTCAGCCAATGTCTTTGTCAGTTTATTGCTGATCTTTAAAGTTTTCTCACGCAGAATAGTATTATTCACAGAAGATATACACTTGAAATAGTATGAGAGGAAAGTACTTCCAGTTTTCTTTAGTGTCTAAGCATGCTAAAACACAGACCAGAATCTATTAAAAATAAACATGAAGTCTAGACTCTTAATTCCAAATCCGTGTGTCCGGCCTCGACCAGTCTCTAGTGTTCTATTTAGCTTCCCTTCAAGTATCTTTCCTGAAATAAGCCCTTTATCCCCTCGGACTCCTGCTCCAAACTCATTATCATGTGTGCAAATGGACTGCTTCCCTCCCCAGTAAACCATTCATTTGCTCACTTGGTAATTGACCAGTGGATGCCTAAATGTTAGTAGAAGGCTTGCTCTGTCATATGTGCGCGTTGCTAGGTGCGGACAGATGCGGGGGAAAGCAGGTCATTTGCCTCTATGACGCGCAGAGTGGCACCGTCAGTCACGCCACCAGCAAACCTGAACCTTCCATGTCACTTGAGACGCTCTGATGACTTTCCTGATACGTTAACTTCTCACCACATTCCCCTTTCGCCCTGCATACTTACTTTCCGCCCCGCCACACTGCCTCTGCCCTGTGCCCCACATGCCGCGTGCTTATTCCTGCTTTCTTCATGCTCTTGCCTCCCAGAAGCTTTTTCACTTCCCCCAGAGTTTACATGAGCTCATGCTTTGCCAGTAGATTTTAATAGGATGAAATAATTTGTAATTTATTTGAAAAGCACTTTAGAAAGAGAGGATGCTCTCAGTTTCTTGAAAGATTGCCATAGCTGATAATGTACTTGTTATTTGTAACGCGTACTAGAAATTAGGTTGGGAACAGACCATCTATTTCAGTTTTGTGTTTCTAAAAACAAATAATCATTTCAGGGGCACCCGAGGGGCTCAGTTGGCTGAGCATCTGACTCTTGGTTTCGGCTCAGGTCATGATCTCGTGGTTTCTCGGTTCGAGTGCTGCATCAGGCGCTGCGCTGATGGTGTGGAGCCTGCTTGGGTTTCTCTCTCTCCCTTTCTCTCTGTCTGCACATGTCTTCTCTCCCTCTCTCTCAAAATAGATAAATACACTTAAAATTTTTTTAAATGTAATAAATCATATAGTATTTTAAGACTTACTTGAAATAATATGAAATAGCTTGAAGGTACTAAGATTCAGAATTGGATGAGTTATTTAGGGGACGACCTTGGGCTTGGGGGCATTTTTAGATGATAAACATTTTTGTCCTGTATTTTACTTCTGTGTATATTATAAGCCCTTTAATACACTGTTTCTGTCTTTGCTTTCATGGTCAGCTGCCCTACTCGATTTAAGGAAAGAGACCATCGTCTTTTTTTCCTGTCTCTCTTCTTCCTGCCCTCTCGACATGTCCCCCACCTTCTTTCTCCTTATAAATCAGGGGTTTGCACAGGTTTTCGGAAAAGGACCAGATAGCATATGCCCCATCACATATTCTCCTTGTCCTCTCCCACTTTTTTTTTTAGCCATTAAAATAATGCACAGGCCTTCCCAAACTGGATGTGGTCTAGATATGACTTACGAGCCACAGTGCGCCGGCCCCTCCTGTGATAACGTGACCATTTCCCTTCCGGTCTAAATCACCACTTTTAGCATTGCTTGTAATATTAGTAACAGATTTTCTCAACCTTTGTTTAACAGCTGAATGTCTTCATTTGCTTTCCTGTTTGTAGGATGATTTTGCTAAACATAGTATTCTAGTCTGACATTGTTTTCTCTCCTGCGTTGTAAAATCTGTTGCCACTCTTCCCCCCCACCCCCCGCCCATATTCTGCAGGTGCACGAGGGCTTGCCTTGTATCGTTCTCTTTGTGTTCTTCCTCTTCGGGGTTCACTGAGCTTCTTGGATCTCTAGGTCGATGTGTTTAGTCAAATTTGGGAACTGTTCAATCTTTATTTCTTCAGCTCTTCTTTCTTCCCGGTGCTCTCTCCTTTCCTTCTGGGACTTGAGTTACATATATTTTAGATTATTTGGTACTGTTCCATGGGGTAGTGAAACTATATTATTTTTCATTTTTTTCCCTCTCTCTGCTTCAGTTTGGATAATTAAAATAATTTTTTTAATGTTTGTTTATTTTTGAAGAGGGGTGAGGGGCAGAGAGACAGAAGGAGAGACAGAATCTGAAGCAGGCTCCAGGCTCTGAGCTGTCAGCACAGAGCCCAACACGGGGCTCACATTCAGGAACCATGAGATCATGACTGGAGCCGAAGTTGGACCTTAACCAGCTGAGTCACCCAGGCTCCCCCCTGGATAATTTCTTTTGACTTATCTTCAAGTTCACTAATTTTTTCTTCTGTCGCCTTTCATCTGCTCTTAATATCATCCAGTGAATTCTTTTCCCCCCAGATACTGTATTTTTCTTGATATTATATCTGCTGTTTATTAGAATTTTTATATAGATTCTGAAACTCCTCTACTATTCATTCTTTACAAGGTTCACCTTTTTTTTTTTCTGTAACTTTTTTAGCATATAGTATAGTTACCTTAAATTCCTTGTCTGCTGGTTACAATATCTTCGTCTCCTGTAGGTCTGATTCTTTTTTCTGCCTTCTCTAAGTGTAACGATTTCATGATTCACATGCTCCTAACTTTTCACTGTATAGAGAACTATGTGGATACATTCTAGAGGTCTGGATTCTGTTGTCTTCATCTGAAGATTGTTTGCTTTGTACTGGCTGATGGTTAAATTACTATCAGAGCTTATGAAATTTGTGGAGGCTTTTCAGAGTAGGTATGTTTCTTTTTTTTTTTTTTAAGTTTATTTATTTCGAGAGAGAGTCCACATGTGGGAAGGGAAGACAGAGAGAGGGCACCATCAGCGCAGAGCCCGACACGGGGCTTGAACCCACGAACCATGAGATCATGACTTGAGCTGAAATCTAGAGTCAGAATTTCAACCGAGTCCCCCAGGTGCCCCCCAGAGTAGATCTGTTTCATTTGTTGTGAGTCTAGGATGTGACGTTAATCCTAAGGCATGGATGGCCTGCTGGGATTTCATTGGAAATGCAAAGTTTACCTGGACCCTCTAAGGTGGCAGGATTTGAGTTCCAAGTTTGGTGTGTCCGTATTGATACTGATGGGTGCGGCTGTAACTTTGCTCAGCCCTTCAGCCCACCCTTGGGTTGCTTTCTCTTAGGTTCCTCAAAGTCTTACCCTCCACACAAGCAGTTCAAGAGTCAACCAAGGATTTGAGGGGCTTGTTCACAGATTCTAGACTCCTATGGGGCTCCGTCTCCTCTGGGATTTCCCTCTGCCCTCGGTGTCTAGGTCTTGCAGCAGCTCCAACCCCTCCCAGTGTCCCCTTGGCTCAGCGTGAGTGCTGCTCTGTGCTCCAGCCACACTCTTCAGGGGCTGGTGATTGCCCCCAGGGGACCCGGCTGAAATGTGGCTCTTCCCTCGTTTGCTGCTTACCCTGCCAAGGTCAAATCCCATCTGGTTTCTGCCTGCTTTGGATCACTCTCCAGTACCTTTCTCTTTGTTGTTCACTTAATATTCTGTACACACTTTTATTGTATTGACCAGAGAGTTAGTCCCACATAAGCCATTCTGCCATTGCCAGAAGCCAGAAATCCTAAAGAAGTAGGTAATAAATTCTTGCTGTCAAAGGCAGAGCTTTATAATATTAGTAAGATAGTTTTCTAATGACTGAAGAGACTCTGGGAAGCCTCCCCAGTTGGCATGGTGGAGGATTAAGACCCTCCTCCGATCCTTTGGTGTCCCAGTTGACCGGCAGCTGGTGGAAGGTCTCACCGTACGGCATTCTCCACTGCACACTGTTGTAGCAAAAGTAGATGGATTATGGGTTGAGCATGTGCTCAGAGAGCTTTGCTTCATGTCCTTTTTTCCTTTTACTATTGGGAGGTTATCACTCTTTACCCTGTATTGTTCGTACTAATACAGCAATCTGTTTTCCCCGGTTCACATATTGTCATCTCTACTAGAGCCTGAGCTCCGAAGGGAAGATACTACATCTAGATCAAAGCTTTGCATAGGGTAGGTTCCAAGGATGAAATGAAATGTACTGTGCCAGGCACAATGCCTAATCGACTGAGAACAGTGATGTTTTTCTTTTCTGTCTACTCTCCTCCGCCCCGTAGAGTTGTTAAGTATAATAGGACTGGTAAATTAAGAAAAAGGACAGGTTATTTATTACAAGGACCTACTCTTTTCCCCTTTTGTTCATGTGGCTACATAAGAATAGTTTGTACTAGTAGGAGCTATCTTGTTACATTGTTTGGGGAGAATTTTAACAACTGAAACAATGAAAACATGTTTCGTATCACTGTGAAAATATACCTTTGCATCCTCACTTAGAACACAAGAGAATAGTGATGGTGCAGATCAGGTCTGTGTGAGGAGGTCCTGACCTGGGTTTAGGTTCTCTGTAGATTGCTGTGGTGCCTGAGGTCATATGGAATGGGAGTGTGTGTGTGTGTGTGTGTGTGTGTGTGACTCTATAGCAGAGGCTACACAATAGTCATAGGATTTTTAAATTAGAGATGGTTTAAAATTTTATTTTACTGTTTGTAAGTAGCTTTTTTTCAACAAAATGAAAAAGTGATGGATCAGTGTTGGAGTAGGGTGAAGATAGTCCAATGAAAAGAAAAGCGGGTGTCTAGTTCTTGTGTCATTCTGCTTTAAAAAGTATGTGCGTGCATGAGTGTGTATACTCACAGAAAATGACCAGAATCTGATGTGCCAGTATACTAACGGCTCAATTTATGTAGTTGAAATATTGTTTTATTCTCGTACCATATATTTTTGTTTAAATTTCGGAACTTAAGTACATCTCACAGTGTTAACAGATTCAAACAGAAAAGAGATTTAAAAATACAATGCAATACGTCTTTCTTATCTGGACCCCTTTCTTCAGGGCTGGCTGTAAATACCAGCCGAAGTGACTTCGGTATCCTTCTGACACACACACACACACACACACACACACACACACTTTTATGTTGTGACACAAATGGAAGAATACCACATCCATTAACTTTGTATCTTAGGAAACTTTCCAGTCTTCAAATTCGCATCCTTCCCTGCCACACCCAAAGGAATTAAGAGCACTGGATATCATGTTTCTAGAAATCATCTTCCCTTCTTTTTGATATCCCTTTCAGCGTTGGTGTGTACAAAACTGACTCCTAGTGGTAGTTCAGAAACTATTTAATTTCCTCTCGGCTCTGATTATTCCTGGGGGCAGTGACCTTTCTTGAACGCCCCCTGTGTGCTGGGCCTGGGTCGGCAGATACTTCTCTTCAGTTACTGAACACCGTTGTATCTCACTTCTTGCTTACGATTATTATTTGAACTATAATGCGATAACAGTACATTGCTCATACCTTGGTGATCTTTTGGTTGTTTTTTGAAATTGAGCGTCTTTGATAAACTTTCGAATACAAATATAGAATGGTATAATAAACTTCTTTTTTTCTTTAATGTTTGTTTAATTTTGAGAGAGAGACAGAGCACGAGGGAGGGAGGGGCAGAGAGAGGGAGACACAGAAGCCAAAGCAGACTCCTATGAGCTGTTAGAGCCTGACACGGGGCTCGAACCCACAAGCCATGAGATCATGACCTGAGCCAAACTCAGACACTTAACTGGCTGGGCCACCCAGGGGCCCCTAATAAACCTCTTCTTACCTGTCATCCACCTCTGGCAGTTGACAGCGGACAGCACGGCAGGTTTTGTGGGCTCCCTGAGCACGCTCCCTGCCCCTGCCCCATAATGTTTTCCTGCAGACCTCAGATGTTATCATTTCATAAATGTGCTTTTTTAATATAAGCTCCAAAACTTAAATACTATTTTTTTTCACATAATCACAGCACCTTTATAAAGAAACAACTACAAAGAGTAATTCCTTAATATGATCAGAGTTCCTATCCGTCTTTAAATTTCCAGTTCTCTACAGCACCCTAATTTTTAAAAATATTTTATTAGAATTAGGGCATTAATAAGGTCCATGTATTTTATAGTTTGATGCATCTTTTATGTTCTTTTGATTTGGTGCCCTTTCTAATTCTTTTATTCTTTGCAGGTTGGTCAGAGAAACTAGCTTCTTGGTTCTGTTGGACTTTTCTTACCACTGGTTCATTTGGAAATGGTCAAATACATAAATAGGTTTCTTTAAAATTGTTTCAGGGGCGCCTGGGTGGCTCATTCGGTTGAGCATCCGACTTCGGCTCAGGTCACGATCTCACGGTTTGTGCGTCCGAGCCTCATGTTGGGCTCTGTGCTGACAGCTCAGAGCCTGGAGCCTGTCTTCAGATTCTGTACCTCCTTCTCTCTCTAACCCTCCCCTGCTCACGCTGTCCCTGTCTGTCTCTCAAAAATAAATAAGTAAAAAACATTAAAAAAAATAAAATTGTTTCAACTGGGGCTCCTGGGTGGCTCAGTTGGTTAAGTGTGTGACTCTTGATTTCAGCTCAGGTCATGATCTCAGGGTTGTGAGATCGAGCCCCACGTTGGGCTCCATGCTGGGCGTGGAGCCTATTTAAGATTCTCTCTCCCTCTCCCTGTTCATGTACTTGCTTTTTCTCTCCCACATTAATTAAAGTAATAAAAATAAAAAATAGATTGTTTTAACAGATTTTCTTTAGATATCAGAATATAATTTGAACACGCATTTGTTGTCCAATTATGACATTTGTGGCTCTGTTTTGTTTGAGTTACTAGTTAAATGCATGTTTCTAGATTTGAAATGTGGAATGTTCTTTGAAATAAAAATTCACAAGAAAATAAAAGACAAACTCAGATAAAATTATTTTAAAAAGTTTTTAATGTTTATTTTTGAGAGACAGACAGACAGACAGAGCATGAGTAGGGGAAGGTCAGAGAGAGAGGGAGACACAGAATGGGAAGCAGATACCAGGCTCTGAGCTGTCAACACAGAGCCTGACGTGGGGCTTGAACTCACAAACCGTGAGATCATGACCTGAGCCAAGGTTGGACGCTCAACTGACTGAGCCACCCAGGCGCCCGGATAAAATTACTTTAAATACAATCCTGAGAGGAGGCCATACCCATAGATTACATGATAAGTGTATTGTGTTTGCTATATTTGTGGTAGGAGTACAAGCAAAAAAAAAATTTTTTTTGTTTTCCTTTTCATTAGAGTACAGTTAACTGCTCAGTGTCATACAGAGAGAGGCCATTCCAGGGTCTCTTCCGTGCGGCATAGATGTCTTGGCGTTTGTCTTTCCATAGCACTGAATCTTGCTGAAGGGATGCGGGGTAAGCACCAGTCGGCCAGGTCTTGAACCACTGCAGCGTCAGGGGCCGGGGGTGGGGCGGGCACATCCCCGGGCAGAAGGAGCCAGCACGGAGGCCAAGGTTAGAAACGCAGCGGCAGCCAGCTGGGAAGACCACAGGTCCTAGCTCCTTGCCACCTGTGCGGCACGAAACCCAGATATCGAAGTATTCCTTACTCCAGACCGACATTTCATCCGATTAGAATGCTAGGGGAAATGTACTTGGACTTCCTTGTTCAGTCGTGTGAGCCCTAAATTCTCTACTTCTACCCGAAGGGAGCATGAGCGGTTATTTCCAACATCGCTTTCCTCCTTCCCTCACACTTCTAGTCTTTATCACCCCCCCACTCCCCAACCTTTTTTCCCCACTTCTTAGAGAATATGGATTTCTTTGTAAATGAGGTAGCTGGAGATCACGAGGTGGAAACAGTGGAACCAGAAATCTGAAATCTCAAACTTATTTACCCCAGCCTGTAGCGTCCTCGCCACTGTCCTGAGCGTCCTGTGAGTGGTGGCCGTTTCCTGGTGAGGGGCTTCCGGTGAGAGGTGAGGAGACTGTCCCAGGAAGAGTCCCCAGGCGCACAGAAGGTGCGGCTCGCTGTGCTTAGTTTCTGTGCTTTTGCCCTAGATAATAGCAATTGTATTGTTACTTAGGAAATGTATTTAAGTCCTTCGTTTTGTATTCAAGTCCTCTCTCCTTCTCTTCCTTCCTCCCTTCCTTCTTTTCTTGTTTCCTTCCTTTCTCTCTCTTCCGTTCCCTTCCTTCCTTCCCCTTCTTTCCTTCCTCCCTTCCTTCTTCCTCCCTCCCCTGCCCCTCTTTCTTTCAATAAGAGGCCTTTAAAAAATTCTAGGGAAAAACAGATGTGTTACTCACTGACTAGGGATGAGGAGGGATGAGGCAGAGAGCCAGCCTGAAAAGCAAAAGAGTTCTTTTCAGACTTTGAGATCCATACCTCTTGGGTGTCTGTCAGCCATCTCTACATTTACATGCTTGCCCCTGAACTTGGTGTGTGTGTGTGTGTGTGTGTGTACACACGTGTGCATATGTACACATGTGTGTGGTGTGTGTGCATGCATGCATGGAGGCATACACATGTGTGTGTACGTGTGTGAATCTGTTACCGGGTTAGTAGCTCAAGTTCAGTGGAACCTGGCATTTAGCATCTCCGGATAGGAACGCTGTGTCTTCACATCCCTTTCTCTCCTCATCATTGTTACCATGACTACCTCCTCCCGTCACGACATCAGAAATCATCAGATGGGAAGAGGAAACCATTGTTGCCATACTCTAATAATAATATCGAACCAAAATAGGCCACGTGTTTTAATGTGATTATTAGAAAACTGTATTAGTCCGTGTCAGTTTTTAGCATCTTTATGCAGTAGCTTACTCTGTTCAAATAGATTTTGTATTTTCAAATGTAGATTTTTTTCAGGACGAAATTTGGTTTCTAGTTTAGGGCTCATCTTGGCAATAAATAGATCTGTCTGTGATATAAGGCTATGAAGGATGTGTGCTTTGGCTTTGCACCTTAGCAGCATACTTTCATTGCACCCCTTTTCCTTACGCCCCCTTAGCCATGCAGCCGCCCATGGAGCTTCACCTTCCTTACCTTCCCTGCCGCCCCCCAGCATCAGCAGCTCCCTTGATAAGGCAGATGATGTTGCGCCCCGTCCCTGGGGCCTGATAGAAAGTTGCTTCAAAGAGCCAGTTGATAAAACTCCGCTCCCCTCCCCCTCCGCCGCAACTACGTGCATTTTGTACAATTTTGAATCTTGCCCAGATAATATCTGTAATTTACAGAACATTGATTTTTCAGGTTTGGCTGCGTATTAGAATCACCTGGGAAACTTCTAATGGTGATTTGATTGATACGGGGTGCAGCCTTCCTATGAAGAGTTTTAAATGACTCCGGTAATAAGGGAGCAAAGCTGGAGTTCTGCTGTTTCAGGTATGCCTGAAAGAGCAGAAGCCAGGAGCTGGAAGGGTGGCCCCGAGGGACCCGACCTTGCTTTGGCAGCCGTCAGAGGAAGGAGCCTGGATCCGATGTCACCTCCTTGGTGGAACTTCTCGTGGGTTCTGAACCTGGGTGAGGTTTCAGGAAGGAGACTCTGGGAGTTTGCTTTGCGTTTTGACTTCTTAGGAAATACGTGCTCAGCTCTGAAAACCAATGGCCTTCCCAGCTCCCTCTAGGGGTAGAAAGGTATAATTACCCCACTGTTGTAAGTATTTAGCGTGCAGTGCCTAACACCGGTCTCAGCTCTGCTGAACAAGGCTAAGAAACGGTCTGCAAAGTGAAACAAGGTATACGTTAGTAAGAGACAAAACATAATGTAAAAAAGCCTTACATGCTTTAGTGGTAACCTATTCACTGTGTGTCTGCGCACATTTTGTTATTCCATGGTTAGTTTTGGCATCAAGATGACTTTTTTTTAGAGAAGAAACATTGCATTTAGTTTGAAAGAGAGACAGAGCTCATGAGAGAAGGGCAGAGAGACAGAGACAGAATCTGAAGCAAACTCCAGGCTCTGAGCTGTGAGCTGACAGCACAGACCCCGATGGGGGGCTCAAACCCACAAACTGTGAGATCATGACCTGAGCGGAACTCAGATGCTTAACTGACTGAGCCGCTCAGACACCCCCGATCCATAATCTTAGAAGCATGATGGACCTTTTACTTTTCTCATTGAACTCTTTTAGTTTTTTCTCAGTGCCACAATGGAAGCATGCTTTCTGAAGGATACATGAACAGTTTTGCAAAATATATGAAGGTATGCTTTTACATATGTGTAGAAGTATAGCAAGGCTAGGCATTTCGCTGTTGGAATTTTATTACGGTAGATTCTGGTCCTGCTTTTCTTTGCTGTCCCGCCATTCATTACCACACTAGATTAGATTAAGAGATTGTTCCTGTCCAGTTAACCTTTGTCTCTACCCTCCTTTACCTGTAGCCACTCTGGATCTCTTTTAAACCTTTGAACCTCTTATCAGAAAGCGATCAAGACCTCCAGCCAGATTTGTTGGCCTCAGACCCTCAGCTCCTGCCCCCTGCCTTCGCTTCTTCTGTCTTCTCCTTTCTCAGCTCCTCCCGAATCACCGTCCACTGCTCTGTCCTGTGTTACTTGGCTGATTGCACAAGCCACCTTCATCTTGCCGAATTCTTTATCCTTCCCCCTGGAAGAACCCAAATTTGGCATTCCTTCTCCAGTTCTTCATCCAGGTTGCCAAACTTTGTTAGGATAAATAGCACCGCTGTGCGCACTGGAGCTGTCAAACACTTGTGGGTTTCTACTTCACAGATCCCTAGTTGTTGCTCATCAGCGCTTTTATTTGTGCTTAAAATCGGTCAGCTCTTCCATTCCCATCGATAATCTGTCTCACTTTTGCCAGGCCAGAAGACCGGTTATAGAAACGCTAAGCTCCTTTATCTTCATAGCCCGCTATGCTATGCCTCTTATCTCAATAAAATCAAGGCCATTGCATACGCACTCCATCAAACTCATCCTTCCCATCAGTAGATTTTTCATCTGACGTACCTTCCCCTCTCCTTCCCTCTGACCTCAGAGGATGGCCCTGGCCCGCCCTCCTCCTAGACTCTTGATGCTGTTTTCTGCTTCCTCCAGAGTCTTGCCTCCTACCCTTCCTTTTATTTTTGCTCTTGTTTTACGGGCTCCCCACCTTGCGTCTATAAACATCTTTGAAAAAGATACCGAACAACTTTCTCTTCACCCTGTGTTTCTCAGTGGCTCCCCAGTTCACTCCCTTCTTCTCCACTGAGTGTTTTGAAAGACAGTTCCGCCCCATTTTCTCTTTGGCCTCCCGTCCCATCACTGCCTCAGCCCTCTGCCCCCCAGCCTCTGGTCTCACCTCCTGCTTTGTGAAGCATCACCAGGGCCCCCTGATTGCTCCATCCCGCGGAAGCTTTTTCAGTCTTTATGGGTTGTGTCATCTACCGATTTGACAGTGAAACACTGTTCTCTGGACCTCTGTGACTAAAATTATTTCTGGTTCTAATTTGTTCAGCTTTTCCTTTTGTTTTGTTTTTGCATCTTTCTCGGGTTTCCCTTTCTTCTACCTACTCCTTAACAGTTGGGGCTGCCTCTCAATATACCATGATTCTTAACTGGAGAGTAGGTGGCCCGTTAAAACCCTTTGTCAGAGCTTTTAAAATTTATATAATTTGGGGCCACCATTATGGTAGTTGTTGGCTCAATAGGTCCTTCTTCCAGAGGCCTATAGTATAATGTTTTTATAATATTCTGTCATATGGAGGTACCGTATTTACTTAACCATTTCTCAAGTATTCACTCTACAGAGATTTCTTGAACACCTACTTTATTCCAGGCTCTGTGTATGATTTCCAAGTAGGAAAAACATGGTGATAAATGGCCTTTGCTCCACTCCTTTTATGGTCTCAGTCTAGATTTCCAGTAGTTTAATCACTGTTTTAAGGATGAGTGGGTTTTCAAAGACCTTACTACCTATGGCCAAGTCACTTACTTCATAGAGTAATTATATTTTCGCCTCCACCGACTCTGTGGGATAGTCTTAACTACTAGATGTGTAAGACGGCAGTTTCCAAATCCTCTGTCCCTAGAGCTGCTCTCTCCAGGTTTGTTTCCAAACTACTTTGAGTTCCTGACAGCCTGTCCTGTTTTCTTCTTTGCCTTTGCAACCCTCTCAGGCTCCCCGACCTGAATGCCCTCATCTCTCTGTGCTGAGATCACTCATCTTCTGTGTATTTTCAGCCCATGTATTTCATCCATGAAGGTGTTTCAGGACCCTTCCCATTGCCATGACGGCCACATTTACCCGTTCTGTGTTCCCTTGGTGCCCTGTCGATAGAGTCACGCTGTCACGCACGGAGAGGGATTGCTTGTCTACTTCTGTGGGCTCCTGCACGCAGGATTGCTCATCTTTGTGTACACTTACGCTGGCTCACAGGAGCTAATATATTCTGAATTGAATGAATCCTCTTGTATTAATGTTGTAGAAATCATCCCAGAAAATCTGGCAGTGATGAACGCTGCTCTTGGCAGGGTGAGAGCGCAGTGCTGGAGGTGCAGATCAGTTGTAGGAGACTGGGTCTGAGATTTGATTGCCGAGTAATACTCCATTGTGTACACACACACACACACACACACACACCACATCTTCTTGATCCATTCATCCATCGATGGACATTTGGGCTCTTTCCATACTTTGACTATTGTTGATAGCGCTCCTATAAACATTGGGGTGCGTGTGCCCCTTCGAAACAGCACACCTGAATCCCTTGGATAGATACCCAGTAGTGCAACTGCTGGGTCCTAGGGTAGTTCTATTTTTAATTTTTTGAGGAACCTCCACACTGCTCTCCAGAGTGGCTGTGCCAGTTTGCATTCCCCCCAGCAGGGCAAATGAGTTCCTCTTTCTCCGCATCCTCGCCAATATCTCTTGTTGCCTGAGTTATTAATTTTAGCTGTTCTGACTGGTGTGAGGTGGTATCTCAGTGTGGTTTGGATTTGTGTTTCCCTGATGATGAGTGATGTTGAGCATCTTTTCATGTGTCTGTTAGGCATCTGGATATCCTCTTTGAAAAAGTGTCTGTTCGTGTTTTTTGCCCATTTCTTCACCGGATTCTTTGTTTTTTGGGTGTTGAGTTTGAGAAGTTCTTCATAGATTTTGGATACTAACCGTCTATCTGATATGTCATTTCCAAATATCTTCTTTCATTTCGTTGGTTGCCTTTTAGTTTTGCCGATTGTTTCCTTCACTGTACAAAAGCTTTTTATCTTGATGAGGTCCCAGTAGTTCATATTTGCTTTTATTTCCCTTGCTTCCAGAGACATGTTGAGTAAGAAGTTGCTGTGGCTTGGGTCAGAGAGGGTTTTGCTTGCTTTTGCTTCTAGAATTTTGATGGCTTCCTATATTACTTTAGGTCTTTCATCCATTTTGAGTGTATTTTTGTGAATGGTGTAAGAAAGTGGTCCAGGTTCATTCTTCTGCATTGTTGCTGCCAGTTTTACCAAACACCATTTGCTGAAGAGACTGTCTTTATTCCAATGGATATTCTTTCCTGCTTTGTCAAAGATTAGTTGGCCATACATTTGTGGGTCCATTTCTGGGTTCTCTATTTTTCTAAAGATTATTTTTTTTAATGTGTATTTATTATTTTGAGAGAGAGAGAGAGAGAGAGAGAGACAGACAGACAGACAGACAGACAGAATATGAAGCAGGATGCAGGCTCTGAGCTGTTAGCACTCAGAGACCGTGAGATCTGACCTGAGCCAAAGTCGGATGCTTGACCGACTGAGACACCCAGGTGCCCCTTGATATAGACTGTTAAATCCATACTCATATATTAAACTTGTCTGTAGAGTTGATATCAAGGTCATATAAGCTTTATAAAATGATTTAGAACAGCTTTTGTGTTATCTTGTGCTCTGAAACTGTTTAGGAAATGCTTTACAGAATTGGAAAGAATTTGATAACAAATCCATCTGGGCTTGGGACCTTTAAACAAGGTAATTCTTTGTTACTCTCTGATGACTTCCTTAGTTTCATCCCTGGTTATTCCTGGATCAAGTTGAATAATTTCATGCTCTCTGGAACCTTCTTCTTCTTCTTCTTTTTTTTTTTTTTTTTACATTTATTTATTTTTGAGATCCAGAGAGAGACCGAGCACAAGTGGGGGAAGGGCAGAGAGAGGGAGACACAAAATCCGAAGCAGGCTCCAGGCTCTGAGCTGTCAGCACAGAGCCTGATGCGGGGCTGGAACTCCCAGACTGTGAGATCATGACCTGAGCTGAAGTCGGACGCTTAACTGACTGAGCCACCCAGGCGCCCCTCTGGAACCTTTTACTAATCAATCACAGTTTTCAAATTCATTAGCACAAAGTGGAGTCTTAGATTTTCCCCCCTGTTTACTTCAGGTGGTATTTTCCAATTTGAATTATTACTGGTCTGGATAATCATTTTCAACATTATTGTACAGTGTCATTTTCCTGAAAGACATTGTCCAGAGGTACAGAGGTGTGTAATTACAGGTTAAAATGTGTGACTTACCAATGTGGGCTTACTTAGCTGATTTGGTGGTGAACACTGGGGACAAGTGTCATTTAAAAGAGCATATTTAGGGGGCACCTGGGTGGCTCAGTCAGACTCCTGATTTCAGCTCAGGTCTGTGCATCAGGCTCTGCACAGACAGCGTGGAACCTGCTTGGGAGTCTCTCTCCCTGTCTCTCTGCCCTTCCCTGGCTTTCTCTCTCCCTCTCAAAATAAGTAAATAACCATTAAAAAAAAGTTAAAAGCATGTAAGGGTATTAGGCGCATTTTTAACATTACATCATTGTCTATATTTAGTCTTACTGAAATAGCTCGCGCAGTTAACAGTAAGAGTAAGGAGCTTGTGCTGACGGGTAATGAGGGGACGTAGGAGTTATGCTTATTTAGTAGTAAAAATAGTACAGCCGCATATGGTGATCCTTTTTCAATCAGATGGTTTCTCTTTCAGTAAATAGAGGTGCCTTTTACAGTTCATTAGGATCCACTTCATACAATTTTACTATTAGCCTTTCTGCTTTGTGCTTCTAGGGCCAAGGGAAGAGGGGGAGTCTGTGGTGTTAGAGCCGGGGTTATAGGTGCCGATCCAAAAAGCAGGAGAAAAGGATGAGCTAGTAAAATGAAGGTAGAAATCATCTGTCATTGATCGAATAGAGAAAGAAAGAGTTGACTCAAGTGTTTTCACTGTACACACACATGGCTTCCCAAACGGCGAAGTCGTTTGTCATGGTAAAGAGGATATGACGCTGGGTTCCTGGGTGAAACCAACGAGTGCTGGAGTGCTGGCTGTAAATTTGTGGGCCGGGATCCCGGTTTCTCCTTCTCAGAATGTCCCGGTGCTTCTCTGTGGCCTGGCAGGTTACTGTCAGCATTTCTCCCGTCCGTCAATCACGCGGGTCAGTCTCATTGTCATCACTGCTGGTGATCATGAGACAGGTCGCCACAGAAGGACCGCCTTCCACATGCAAGGTTTGGTGGTGGCTCAGGGAAGGGGGTGGCAGGCCCTGAATGAGGGTGGTAAGAGAAGGCGACTGTCTGGTAAGGAGACCCGCAGAGAAGGGCGGGGTGGGCTCTGACAGGGCCTGCCCGTGTGCATGGCTGACACTGGACAGAAAACAGGAGTGGGGCTGGGGGTGAGGCCCACGAGGACCTTGTGAGTTAGCCACGCGGCGGGACCTGGGCTTTCCATTTACCTTCAGCTTGGTGGCACAGTGATTGTTGGAAGGGTCTGATCATCTGCAGGCCCCTCCAGGAAGGCCGAGCTGGGCGGTTTGGTTTGTTTTCCTGCCTCCAGTCCCTCCTGTTGTACCTGACCCTGGGCTGACATTCGCCACAATAAAACAGCTTTTGTTGAGTCAAATCCTAACGACCTTGTGTGTTGGTCCCCCAAGCTGGGATGTCCTGCATCCCGAGGCTCTTGAGGGGTGGTGTTCAGGGAGCCCCCCCCCCACTTCACCACGGGGTGGAAATGGTCAAGAGCAGGAACTTACATGAAGATTGCTTTATTGTTGTAAGTGATTTGGTTTAATTATTCAGTCTTCTCCCCAGAACTCTAAATGAAAGGTAATTTTCTTTTTTTTTTTTAAGTTTATTTATTTTGAGAGACAAATAGCAGAGGAGGGACATGCAGAGAGACAGAGAGACAGAGCGACTCCCAAGCAGGCTCTGCGCTATGACGCAGGGCTTAATCCCATGAACCATGCGATCATGATCTAAGCTGAAATCAAGAGTTAGATGTTCAACCAACTGAGCCCTCCAAGCACCTCAAAAACGGTGGTTTCTTTTTTTTTTTAAATTTTTAATGTTTATTTTTGAGAGAGTGTGTGAGCAGTGGAGGGGTGTAGAGAGAGAGAGAGACATAGAATCTGAAGC
Organism: Mungos mungo; assembly: GCA_004023785.1. Classification (NCBI taxonomy): domain Eukaryota; kingdom Metazoa; phylum Chordata; class Mammalia; order Carnivora; family Herpestidae; genus Mungos; species Mungos mungo. The sequence continues at coordinate 85,974 of PISW01001966.1, forward strand.
AGGCTCCAGGCTCTGAGCTGTCAGCACCAGAGCCCGATGTGGGGCTTGAACCCACGAACCGCGAGATCATGGCCTGAGCCAAAGCTGGCTCTTAACCGACTGAGCCACCCAGGCACCCCTGTACAAAAGTTTTTAAATATGTAAGGCATCATAAAAAATTGTTCATAATCTTTACCATGAACAATTTCTGTGCTCTATTGGGGAAGAAAAGCTGTAAAGAATTGTAAACTTTCAATAGTTGCAGAACCCAAATATGACTTAGATCATGAGGAGCTCCTCTCCTGTCCTGGCCTGCTACTCATTCAGCCAATGGCCCCCTGGATCTTAGAAAAGATTATGGATCCATCCATGTTTACGGGGTCTTTATCAGATGACGGCTCCTCTAAATACATTTAGTACAAATTGAATTAATTGGAATTACATCTTAAATATACCAAAAACTCATTACAGTAAGAATGCACCACTCTCTTTAGATTGGCCAACATGGTGTGAATGTCCATTTTGCATACGTTATCTATTTTTATTCTTAAAAAAATTTTTTTTATGTTTCTTATTTATTTTTGAGAGACAGAGACAGCACGAGCAGGGGAGGGTCAGAGAGAGAGAGGGAGACACAGAATCTGAAGCAGGCTCCAGGCTCTGAACTGTCAGCACAGAACCCAACATGGGGCTCGAACCCACGAACTGTGAGATCATGACCTGAAGCCGGAGTCGGGCGCTCAACCGACTGAGCCACCCAGGCGCCCCTATTTTTATTCTTAAACAGCAGCAACAGAGAAAATATGATTTGCTTCTCGCTGTGTATTTCTTTGTGAGGTTGTTAACCTCAGCTAACAGTGACATTGGGGAGGGCGTGATGGGAGAGGTCTCCGGATCTGAGATCCCATTCTAAAGCTCACACCCACAAGCCCCCCCGCCCCCGCAAATCAAGGCTTACAGTGAGATCGTGTATTATTCCTGGGCAGTGTTACCCTTGGTAAAGGGAAAAGGGGAAAAAATTAAAAAGCAGAAAGATGTGTAGGGAACTACGTTTTATATCAGGTTTCGAATCCAGCAGTGGGCTGTAAAATCAATGTAGCCGGATGGGCGAGGCCGCATTTTTCATTTTTAATAGGAAAAGATTGAAGACGGAGTGTGGGCAAGTTTGTTTCTGAATTATGTATACACATAATCAATTGTACACGTGTAATTGGTTGAAATGTACAAACATTTACTGCTCTGAGTCATAGTGAAAAAATGATAGATACTGCTTTAAATATCAGTAAATTGCCTTGTATGAACCAATTAAGAGCATGCAATGTATGCGTCGTTTCTCTGTGACTTTGGAGTGTCTCTGAAACATATTTTACCAGAAGAATCATAAAGTGTAGGTTAAATGTAAACAGGACTTTCTCTAAAAATTGAAGCAAGGGCTTTTAATACTGACTGTTATAAGCTCTCTAAATGAAAATTGTATTTACTTATTGAACTGGGGCTTTAGGTAAAAGCATTTAAGTAGCTGTTTATACCTAACAAAGTAGTTGTCCTAAATCTGCTGATATATGCATAGTTATTATCAAGAGAATAAGGCAACTTAATTGAAAATTCAACGACAAAGACCAGTGTTCTGTGATCACATGTAAATTGAGGTCATTTTTCTAAGAATTTGTTACGTTAAAGTGCAGACAAAAGGTAGCCAAACCTCAGTGTACTGAATAGCACTGTTCTTAAATATGTCTTAAATCGTGAGTTTTTGTTGCTTTGAGCCACCATCGATTCTGTTAATAAAAAGTTGTTTTATTATATAATGCCAAATTACGTGTGCACAAACTCTTAAACACACTCATTGCTGCTAGAATATATATAATACATAGGTACGTATTTATGGTTCTTAAGTTTGGAGGAACTGCTGGCATAGAAATAACAGTGTTTTTTCCTTTTTATGTTTCTCAAGGACCTTTTATTTAAATTCTGTGATTTGTTTCTTTACGTCTGGAAGGTGTACAGTGTACTTCATATATTTTATTTTTAAAAAATGGCCCCTGTCCTTTTGCTACTTACAAAAACCTATGTAGATTTCATCCACGCCTTTGGTAGTTTTCTCTCTGAAATAAAATTACGGCTGATGTGGCATCCACGTTCTACATTTAATAAGAGGTTTTTTGCTCTTTGGGTTTTCTTTTTTTTTTTTTAGGACCATTTCAAATTCACTTGTCATTTCATGAGAAATAACTAAAATTTGTAAATAAGAAAAATTGTAATATTTCCATAGGTTACCTCTACTTGTAGATCTCGTGCTGAATCCGATAATTAGCAAATAAATAGGACGTTGCTGTGGGGATACATTTGTCAGCGTGAAAATTTATTTTTGATTAATGCTGATATAGTCCGTGTCTAATATTTCAAGCTAGCTCAACTCCGTTTTTTCTGCTGCTCCCACAGTGCTTTTATTTTGTAGGCTGGGTGGATCAAGGGGCAATTAGAAGAAGTTTGATCAGTAAATTGAAAGTTCTCTGAATTTCTGGCTTTCTCCACAAGGTTAATGGGAGAAGAAGCAGGTGGTTCAAAGGGCCCCTGTGGTGGGCATCTGTGTCTTCTATTTGTTTGGAAGAGGATGCGTTTTGGAAGTTCATCTTCCGTGGCCGATGGTGGTAGGACTAGTGTTGGAGACCATTTGGGGAACTGGTGGTGGATGCCAGAAGGTGTAAAGTACGAGTATTTTGAAAAATTTTAAATGATACTTCCATGGACTAACTAAAGTATTATGTGATTATTGATACTGTATTCATTTCGTATAAAAAGGTATCTAGGGAATTTTCTAACTTCCACCATTATAATGAGTACTTAGACCCCTGTATTAAGGCTGGAATTAGTTATTGTCATAATCATCAAGTAAGTACATCCTTATAAAATTTAAAGTTATCGTTTTTTTTAATGTTTATTTTTGAGAGAGATGAAACACATGTGGGGGAGGGGCAGAGAGAGAGGGAGAGAGAAAAAGCCCAAGCAAGCTTTGTGCTGTCAGTGTCGCACCAGACATGGGGCTTGAACTCACGAACCGTGAGACCATGATCTGAGCCAAAGTCTGACACTTACCTGACCGAGCCACCCAAGTGCTCCTATGTTAATTGTTAACCAAAGGACAACATATGCTTTTTCACAAAATCCACTTGTGCTCAGATGCTCAGATCTCAGAACTACAGCCTCTGGGCCCACGCTCATCTCCCTCCCCTGTCAGCTCCAGGGCAGCCCTCCCGAGCGCCTTGTTAGTTACTGCTTGTGGGTTACACCTGGTATTTCGGGACTGGCTCCCATGTATCAGTTCCGGGGTCATTACTTTGATAGAGGAGCTCTCTGATGCAGTGGGCGCCCCGCGCACTTACACATCACGGTCCTGGCACCCGGAGTTGGCAAGAGGAAAGGGTGTTTGTTCTGTCACTCTGCTTCTCCTTTCATTTATTTCCCGGTTCTTCTCCCTCTTCCATGTTTGGCACAGGTTTTAGGCCATCCGTGAACTTTGTTTAGACTTGTTTCTAAGCTAGCAGGCATTTGTTTTCTCCCTCTGGTAACATAACTGTTGGGCATTTATGTGTCTTTATAAGGAAAGCTTTATTTTTAGGTATTTATTAGGCACCTAAATGTTTGCTAACCACCATTCAGAATTTAAAATGCACTAATTATTTGCATTATGAAAACATTAATTGATCGGAACTGGTCCTTGTGACAAGGACGTAATCAAAATGATATATTCAGTTTTATAATAAGGGAATATGTCGTTACTTTAACAGTTTGCACATATTTCTTTCATAAATAATTCATTCCGTAAATATTTATTACTATGTATGAGGATCCTTGTATAAGTAGTGTGTTTGTCTTACTGCATTCTTATTTGTATATGATGAATTGATATGTAAAATCTCTTTGTTTTTCTTAGATAAAATTGAAGAAGCACAAAAAGAACTTAATGGGGCAGAAGTGTCAAAAAAAGGTAAATGAAAATCAACCCCAGTGTATACTGTATTCTTCACAGAGATTGCTAGACAGATGCCTATAATTACAGCCTCACTAAATCTATCAGTGTAAATATATCACAAAATTAGAAATCACCTTAGATTGACTGATACCTAAAAGTATATGAACTTTGCTTCCTGAAATGCGTTAGCTCTGTAGTATATTCTGTAACTGTTTCCTACAAATTAAGGTATTGCTGGTCGTCCCATGAGAGATCATTGCAACTCTTTTGAACGTCCTAATTATGAGACTGTCCCACAGCAATAAAAGGACCAATATAATGAATAATGATGGCTGCGTTTCAACATATATGTACCCAGCTATGTGTGTTCTTGCGATGCAACTTTTTTTTTGAAATAACAGAAGCCAAAGCTGGATAAAATAATATGAATGCTAGTCAGGGGGAAGAATGGTTGAGTCAGTTGTAATACATTGATATTTTAGGATACGTTATGCGCCTTTTTAAGAAATGTTAATTCTTTCAGTTGATGGTGGTGGTTTACTGCTGAATGAGGAAAATGAAACTGTACTGTAGCCTGCAAGATATCTCAGTTTATAAGTTCAGGCAGATGACAAAGGCGTACCCACATACGTATTTATACACATTTCTGTGCAGATGATTAAACGGGATTGGACAGAGTTTGCAAGGACCGTACACAAATACGTGTGCAAAGATGGAAGGAAGGGCTGAGGAAGCTTAGCTTTTCCTTATGTGGCTTGATGGTTTGTATTAGCTCTAATGGTTGTGATTTTGTATAAAAATTTTAAAGGCCAAAATTGGTTTTCCTCCTAGAAAACCTACTGATCATTTTTCCAGATAATATGAAAAATATACTCAATATAAAACAGTCTGGAGAGGGGAGGACAGTGAGGTAGAATGTCTTCCAACACTGTGTGCTACTGAGTAAAATTGGATAAAAGGATATAATTAAAGCTCCCTTGATAGCATTTATATTTCTGACTTACTATTTCTTTGTCCTTATTATATCTTCTAACTATAGTGGAATATTTTGACAGTAATTTAGCCATATATGATTCCAATGGAAAGTCTTTTTTTTTTTTTCCCAATCTATTTCGGTTCCTAGGTAAGTATCTTTAGTAGAAATAGTTCTGGCTATCCAGGTTTTCTGTCCTCTGGGCAAACCTGTGAACCTCCAAGATGGTTTGGGGTTGGTCTGAATAATTTATTGTGACACACAGCAACTTTGACGTGTCTCTGCCGTTTTCTTCTTTTCCAACCCCCTCCTTCCATGCAGTCTGGAATGTCTGTAACAAAAGGCTCCTTCAATGACCTTCTTGCAGAAAAGTCTGGAGAGAACAGAGAAATCACTATAGCCATGCTGTCCCTCTCGATGGTTGACTAAACACCCCTTCCCCCATTGCTGTAGACATACAGCATGTAAGACACGCAGGCCGAGAGAGCCGTCTGACACCTAGTAATGGTGTAGAACTGCTGCAAGAAGAAAAATAAACGTGTGCTTGTTTTGCATCTCCTTCCTCCTTACTCCAGGGGCAAAGAATTTTAAGAACAGTCAACCCGATGCCTTTAGGAAGGAGGAAGCGGAACAAAGGTTCTCAAGAAGGAAATTGGATAATGAATGAGGTTCAGAATAACTGGTGGGCTGCAGTTGGTAGGCTACACTTATTTCAGACTCACGATGAATCCCCAGCGAGCGTGGCTCTGAGCAGCTCACCACTCAGCATTACTACTTGACTCTCAGTTTTACAGTCACATTTCGGGGCAAATCAGAAGTAAAGTAGTTTTTCTCTCAAATATAATTAAGGGATAATATCAGGTTGTCTTTAACAATATGAGAGAAAATCTTGGAGTAATAGAAGTATTGAGGTTTCTCAAATCTTTGCTGGCTGAGCTGTTGATGAGACGAAATTCATTTCTTCCCTCAAATAACATGCTGTAAAAATTGGTTGTTATTTTTATTAGGGTGAGTTTTTCCCTCTGAAAGTTTGACTTTTTTCTTCTATTTTTCTACAATGCTTGTAGTTCTGAGGCTTTTTCTCCATTGAAGATACTGTAATCCTTTAATTTTTTTATTGTTCTTTCTCCCCCTTTCTTTCTTCTTGGTTTTTTTTTTTTTTTAACCATTAGGACAAGTAACTAACTTGATGATTAATGGCAAGCCCTTAAAAATCCCACAAGAAAAATCTACCTTGTCCATTGTTAGATCTTTATTGTTTTCCAACATTTTAAGAAAAGATTAATTTGTTTAGTGTAATATGGTGGCAAAGAAAGTGACTTTGTCCTTTACACACCAATAAAATAAGGAAGGGCACTAAATTATGTTAATGTGTTTCTTTATTCTTTCCAGAGAGGAGGAATGAATGAAAATTAGATGACTTTGATTTATTTTAATTAAAAAATTTTTTTTACATTTATTTGTTTTTTCAGAGATAGAGTGAGACAGAGCATGAGCGGGGAGGGTCAGAGGGAGAAGGAGACACAAAATCCGAAGCAGGCTCCAGGCTCTGAGTAAGCATTCAGCACAGAGCCTGATGCGGGGCTCAAACCCACCAACTGTGAGATCATGACCTGAGCTGAAGTCAGATGCTCATCCTTCTGAGCCACCCAGGCACCCCTGATTTATTTTAATTTTAATCAGTTTGGGGATAAACATAACATGTAACAGTCACATAAGTCTTCATAATGTCGTTGTTTTCTTCCTTACAGTGCTCTTTTCTTGTTCTTAACACCCGTCATATTTGACACTATTCCTGAAATTATTGCATGGGATTTAAATAGTGAATGTCACAGATGGAGGAAATAGAATATGTATAAAATAAACTAGGAAGAAATAAATAGATCAGTTTATCAGGAGAGCTTTCATATTTCATAAATTGTAATTTTAATGCTTTGTTTTAAATTTTTACCATATAATATTTGACATATATAAGTTAATGTATATAAGATATTATAAATTTTTATTTTTTCATGTTTAGTTTTGAGAGACAGATGGGGCGCCTGGGTGGCTCAGTCGGTTAGGCCTCCGATTTCGGCTCAGGTCAGATCCCACGTTCGTGGATTCAAGCCCCACGTCAGGCTCTGTGCTGACAGCTAGCTCAGAGCCTGGAGCCTGCTTCTGGTTCTGTGTCTCTTTCTCTCTCTGCCCCTCCCCTCTTCATGCTCTGTCTCTCTCTGTATCAAAAATAAATAAAACATTAAAAAAAAATTTAGAGAGACAGAGACCGAGTACCAGAGGGAGAGGGTCAGAGAGAGAGGGAGACACAGATCCAAAGCAGGCTCCAGGCTCTGAGCTGTCAGCACAGAACCCCCATGCGGGGGAGGGGGGGCTTGAACTCACAAACCTTAAGGTCATGACCTGAGCCGTAGTTGGATGCTTAACCGACTGAGCCACCCAGGCGCCCCTGTATGTAATGTGTTATAAAGCATAAAAATAACACAGTGATTCTTCATTCCACCACCCAGCAGCGTAAGAACTGGCGCATTGTCAATATTGCTGCAGCAACCTGCGTGCTAGTCAGGATTTTACTTCTCTGCTCCGTAGAGGTATTTACCATCCTCCACTTCGTGTGCACCATGTTAATGCTTCATAAAAATAATTAGAAATTCTCAAACAGTACCCCATTCTTGCATTCTAGTGTTAAAACTTCTCTTGCATTTTCTTAATAAAATGAATTTAGTCTTGATTTTTATATTTTTAAATACACTGCTAGATTTGATTTATTAATATTTGATGAAGAATTCTGGGGCGCCTGGGTGGCTCAGTTGATCTAGCTGAGCGTCCGACTCTTGATCTAGGCTCAGGTCATGATCTCACGGTTCCCCCTCCATTGCGCTCCATGCTGGTAGCGCAGAGCCTACTTAACATTGTCTCCAAAATAAATAAATAACCTTAAAATACATATATATTGGTTGAAGAATTCTATATCAGTGTTCAAAAGATATTGGTCTGTAGTTTTATTTTTGTATAATTTTCCTTGCCTAATCTATTTCAGAATTAGCGTAGCACAAAAGAAGTGATCTGCCAACTATTCTGTTTCCTATGGACATGTTGTTTAATCCTGGAATGGTAGCTTTATAGGAAGGTCTTAGAATATATTTTGACTTTCTTTTTAAAAAAACATTTTTTATGTTTATTTATTTTTGAGAGAGAGAGAGACTGAGCGCGAGCAAGGGAGGAACAGAGAGAGAGGGAGACACAGAATCCAATGCAGACTCCAGGCTCTGAGCTGTCAGCACAGACCCCAATGTGGGGCTGGAACTCACAAGCCATGAGATCATGACCTGAGCCGAAGTCGGACCCTTATCCGACTGAGCCACCCAGGTGTCCCTATTTTGACTTTCAAGAGGGGCTGAGGGTAGATTTTTAAGAATCAAATCAGTGTATTTAATAGTATGAATCTGCTCACGCTTTCTTGTTTTTCTTCAGAGAGTAAGTTATATTTTTGTTATAATTTACACATTCTGTCAAGTATTCACATTTATTGGCAAAATGTCATTTGCAGCACTCCCATATTCTTTCATTGCTGCTGGATTTTTTTCATTGTTAATTTTTTCCTTTTGTGCTTTTTTTTCCTCTCTTGATTAGTCTTGTCAGAGACTTGTCTGCTCCACTTCCTGGTTATTATACCAACTTCTGATTTTCTTCATATACTCTTTCGTAGTGTCATTTTAAGTTATCATTAAGTTTTGCTTTTTTATTTTATCTTTTCCACTTTTTCTTTGGGTTCACTGTTATCAAATTTCCTAGGTTAGAATCTGGGCTAGTTTATTTTAAACATTTGTTTTTGTATTTTTTTTTCTATTTGAATCACTTCAAAGTATTAATTACCTTTAAACTATTGCTTTAGTTAAATGGTACATGATTCCATATTTACTGCTTTTATTAATTTCAATGCTGTTTTCTTCTTTGACCCTCTTGATAGAATTTTTTTCCTCACGTTGTTGGGGATTTTATTTACATTTTTGCTAGTGATTTCTCATTTAATTGCATTGTTATAGTAATTGTTTTTTTTAACCAGTGCGTATCTCTAAAATAATTTGCTCCCTGTATCTGAACACTGCAAACTCAAGATTTTCAGGGAATGTTCTACAAAAATGCACCTGGATTTTATGCTAGAAATTTAGAATTAAGCACTTTATAAACTTTAGCGTCGCAAAGGTGAAATAGCCGAGGTTGAAAGATGTCACATAACATTATGGCCAGCAGAATGCAACCAGCAGGTGCAATGAGGCTTCAAGTCCTCGTCTTGGACTGTGCTGTTCTCACGTTGTTCTGTGTCGTAACTGGATGAGAGCAGGATCTCTCATAGTCCTGTTCTAGATGGCCCGTTGAGTGATGAGATTATGGTACAGTTATCTCCTTTAAACATGTTGTGATCATTCAGGAAAGACATAGGATTCAGACAGTGGGATAGAAGGAGGTAGAGATTGTAGGTCAGCTTGCGTTGGAATTTCTCACATTCATTCTGTTGCAAACAGCAAAATCCTAATGTTCCCATCATAACGCCACTCATTCCTTCCAGCACCTGTGGTATCCCTCTGATGTTTTATAATCCAGCCACCAGAAGGTTTTCTATGTAAAAAATAATTTCTGTCAGTCATGCATTTTTACCATGGATCTGAGAGTAGTACGGAGGTCCTAGGCATATACACGTGGCTTATTATGGTTTAAGAAACGCAGTAAGGAATCCGTACTGACTGCTCAAGTAACTTCGTGATGTCAGACTTGCTCTGAGGAATCACTTGACAAGTAGGGTTTTTGTTAAGACAGGCATAATTTATGCCCTGGAATTACCCATCTGCTCTCTGGGGAAGCTTGAGTGAAGTTAGGTTTCTGTGTAAAACTAGACAGAGTAATTCTGAAGTGAGACTCACAGACTAATGAGCAGAAAACTAGGTTGTGGAATTCTAATTAGTGTATAAATAAGGAACCTAGAGTTTGCTCACCTACTTTCCTAAATTTTTGTAAGCTTCTTATAAGAGGAGTAAGTTTGCGAGAAATTAAAAAAAAAATACTCCCTTTTCTGTTAATGCTACATATGTTATTTTAAAACATGCAGGCTGTCTGACCATCCCCTGCTTGCACTGTCTCTCTCTCTGTCTCTCAAAAATAAATTTAAAAAAAATTTTAAACATGAAGGCTGATTTGGAATAATATTTTATATTAATGAGGTTGTGCTTTAATGCTAATGACATTCTCTTCCTCAAGAGTTCTGCTAAGCATATTTAAGAAAATGTAAGGGCTTGTTCTTAGATTAGGGACAGTGAAGTCCTTCCTGAGTGAGACTAAAACTGAGGTGCATTGTGGAAAAAAATGTGGACTGATTTTATTAAATTAAAATGAATAATGTTTTTTTTTAATGTTTTATTTATTTTTGATACAGAAGAGACAGAGCATGAGAGGGGGAGGGTCAGAGAGAGAGGGAACCACAGAATCTGAAACAGCCTCCAGGCTCTGAGCTAGCTGTCAGCACAGAGCCTGACGCGGGGCTCGAACCCACGAACGTGAGATCTGACCTGAGCCGAAGCCGGAGGCTTAACCGACTGAGCCACCCAGGCACCCCTAAAATGAATAATGTTAATGCAATACAAGGCAAGATAAAAATGTTTTAAGATAGCTTGGGAGAAAGTTTGTGCAGTGAAACAAAAACTTTGAAGAACAGAAACTTCCTCACAGTGTAACAAATCTAGAAGGGCATTAACAATTTACTAACTGCAAGATCCCAGCCAGAGGAAGGGCTAGGTACTCTTTAATTGTGATGTCTGACCTTCAGAGTATTTTAAAGGAATGCAGTTTTATTACTTTAGTATATAGTAAGGCTAACCAGTCAAGTGTATATTCTTGACAAGTTATGGTCCTTGAGTTTATAAATTAATTGCTAGGAAATAATGTGTTTAAATGAGCTTGTTAACGGATGTTTATTTTAAATAAAAATGCTTACAGATTTGGCGTTCTTAATAAATGCCCTAAAAATCCATTATGTTTTTCCTGTAAGGTTGTTAGTTCATTCTTTTTTCAATAAATTTGTGTTATGCATCAGACATTCTTTGTAGCCCTGGGGAGTAGATAGGAAAGGAAAAGTCTTAATTCTTAACAGAACCCATAAACCTTAACTCTGCTCTTGCCCAAATTATCCTGAAATCTGAATGGGTAGAGTCAAAATTCATGAGGCTTTATGTAGAGTAGGGACAGCGCCCCACACATTTCCCTTGGGAAAACAGCAGCAGATTTTCTGATTTTTAGGGAAAAGGAAAGAAGTCTTCTTCTTTTAATAATTTATTACTTCGGATTTTAGATTTGAACATTCAGGCTTCACGAGGTTTTCTCCTAGCGTAACAAACAGTGCTACTTTGGATTACAGAAGGATTAGTATTGTTTTTTGTTGTTGTTGTTTTGATTTTTTTAAATGTTTTTTTATTTTTGAGAGAGAGAGAGAGAGCGAGCGAGCGAGCGAGTGCATGAATGGGGAAGGGGCAGAGAAAGGGAGGCACAGAATCCAAAGCAGTCTCCAGGCTCTGATCTGTCAGCAGAGCCGGACGTGGGGCTCGAGCCCACGAACGGTGAGATCATGACCTGAGCCGAAGTCGGATGCTTAACAGACTGAGCCACCAAGGCGCCCCAATTAGTATTGTTTTAATTATATGTGTGGTGCGTCTGACTTAAAGGTGTCATATGTCAATCCTGTCAATATTTTGAGATTTAAAAAATACCAAATGCTAGGAGATTATTGCCTTTCAGATAGACTGTGCCAGCCATAGAGAAGACGATTTGCACGATGATAAATAAAAGCATTTTGTGGTACATCAGTATGAAATAAATGTCTTTAAACATTCTGTACTCATGGCATTTCAATACAAAAACACCAATGCTTATTTGCCCATAAAATATGAGAGGCAAAAATCCTTCCTACGTTCTTATTAGAACGAAAATTCAGTTACTGTATTACGTATCTGGTGAGCAATCATTCATTAAATTAGAAACTTCAGTAGCCAACAATATTTTTATTTTATAGGAGTCACAGGATATCACTGATTTGCATTCCCTTGCACGTTTGTGGCATATTCCGTTGACTTCAAGATGCTATTGATTGTGAAATGCACAATGATTTCATGCACCATTTAGAAAGGGAAAGTCACTGCCAGTTAAATCATGACACAGGGCTCTTATAATTGAGTAGAAGATGAATCCTGATTTCCAGGAGATTAAAATGTTCAAAATGTGTCTGCTGGAGAGTCCGTACATATATACATCCACCGCTTCGTTTTTTGGTAAGAGAGGTTCAGATGACGATGCGTGGATTTGAGCAGCTGTGAGGACAGCGTCTCTGAGGACTAGGAAAAGCAAAGGAATGGATCTTTTTCTGTTGGTTCCCTTAGGGATTCATGGAGGAATAATAGGGAGAAAAATAGGTTATGTTCAACTTACTGTCTTTGCTTCTGGGGTAACTGGCCGCGTGCACAGACCTCCGCATTTTCTATGTAAATTATGTTGCAGGGTGACTTAACAGGATAATGCGTGTTACTGCTGATGTGTTTGGACATTTTCCCACTTGGCTGCCGTAATCTACGTGTGTGGCTAAAGGAAAAAAAGGGAAGCAAGCTCAGATATTTATTGCCTACAGAGAGACTTACTCTTTTCTGTTAACACAGATGAGAGAAGGCACTAGACAGTGTGGGTATGAAACTGAGGAATATAATTCCAGGGAAGGAAGAATAGAAAATAAAAGTGAGGGAAGGCAGAATAAATTGAAAATGGATTAAGCAACTGGGAGAAACTCTGGAAAGTAAAGTTAAAGCAATTAAAGCACCATTTCACCCAAACATGATATCCTGTTGTCAGTTTCACGACTTGGAGTGTGTTTTATTGGACTGGACCACATATGGGAGAAGTATACGATTTTGAATGATGATAACTTACAGTTTTGCCCTGAACACCAAGCACAAAATTAACTGGTTCCTTTAAGAGGAGATTTGGAAGCTGCAAATGAGATTCTGTGGATGGGGTGGGGAAAGGCACGGAGAGGCATACGTACTTAAGTGAGAAGAGATGTAAGTAGTGGCATCTACACATCGTCCGAGGTTTAGTTCGTGGGGTGTAGACTCCACCCGCCCGCAGAGCAGACTGTATTGGGGGTGCAGGGCGCTAACTGCACAGGAGCGGGTAAGGGGGGGTGTTGCCGTGGTTTTTTCTGGAGGCCCACCACCAAGCTTGGGGGTAGCCACCTAGAAACTGTTGAATGAAACCCTTTCATGGCTTTCTGTGGCTCTTAGTGTGAAGACAGCCTCTAAAACGTGGCGAAGGAGACATCGTCTCGCTAAGCCCCGCCCCTCACCCACTCACCCCTGCCTCCTGTGAGTGCTGTGATTCCTCCAGTTAATTTTTGCCCCCTGTCCCACCGCCAGCACTTGCCCCCATTCCTATGCATATAGTAGGCATTTGGCAGATAGTCACTGAACAAATAAAGGTGGGGGGGGGGAGATGGATGAGGGAGAGAAGAGAATGACTTCCTTCACATTACAGGCAGGAGTTGTAAACTATACATACTATTACTACGTTCTTCTGTTTTTTTAAGTGTGGTTACATAGATACGTATTTCTTCTGGTATAACGTAGATTATATATCTGAAGTAAATTTTTTATTCTGTTAAATTATCTGTATAATTTAACTGTATGGCTCTGCAGTGATCCACAGAACTCATTTATGTATATCAAACAAAAATTAAAGCTAATCTCTAACCTTTAATAGAGACTGTGGGCAGCCACTGCAAATGACTCCTTTCTTACGATTTTATCTAACCACTAAGATTAAAACTATTCTTGGTGTACTTAGGTAGCGTAACAACATCTTCGTTAACCTAGCGGGAGGTTGTGATATTCTGAATAAAGATTTGAGGATTTCAGATTTCTGAAGGTTTCACACTGTAACTGTAAGGTTATCAACTATAACCACTACCAAGAGCCTTTGTGGTAGAAATGTTTATCAAATGAATTTCATACTTTCTTGTCTTGGTAATAGCATTAGCCTCAATTTAATCTTTCTTTCTTTTTCCTTTCAACTGAGGGTCAGTCACGTGCTGATCCCTGGGGGAGGGGCGGGGAAAATGGGTAGCAGTTGCTCCTGTGGTGAAAACACTCCCACCAAGGCTGACTTTAAAGCTTCCGAAGGTTGTGTCTTGTGTCGCTTACAGAATTCCTAAATATTTAATAGAGCTGTCTTAAGCACATACTGTTCAAAGAGATCATCATCAGGCTCTATTTTTCTTGTGGTTTCAAGTGTAGCAGGAGTCCGACTTAGAATGAAATGGGTCCCAGTCCTAAGTTTAGGACTTTCTTAGAAAAATCGCCAGTGTTTTGGGAATTTTTCATACGAAAGTGAAACAAAAGGATACAAACCTAAGTGACCTTCAAGACAAGGAAATCTGACTCTCTTATAAACAACTTATTTGAATCGAAGGCTGATTGAGCCTCCCACCAGGTGACTTTCTTACACCTGCTGAAGTGCATCCAGGTATTTGATTTTATCCTCAGGGTCAGCTCTCTTCTTGACAACACTCAGATTTTTATCTTCTGCCTCTCCAGCTCACTGTTTTTGCACAAGCCCTGTCATGAGACATTAGGACAACTTATAAGATGGAAAATGTACTTATTCATAATGCCCCCTCTCAGTTGTTATTAACTTTCCTGCCTCCTTTGCTAACCTGGCTATAGCATAGCCACAGAAGACCAGTTTTTCTGAGCTGCTCTTTAGAAGAAGGAAAAAGTACTTGTCGGAATGGTAAATAAGGTTAATAGAACAAATCTGGAAGTACATACTTGGTTTCCTTTTTCAGTGGCATCTTTAAAGACATAAGTGATGTAAAGTAATATTGGCAACAGTGTTTTGGGGGAGTGTGATATTTGTGGTTTTTTTACATTTTTTTTTTAATTTTATTTTTTGAGAGACAGATAAAGAGCATGAACAGGGGAGGGGCAGAGAGAGAAAGAGACACAGAACCCGAAGCAGGCTCCAGGCTCTGAGCTAGTGGTCAGCACAGAGCCCGACGTGGGGCTTGAACCCACGAACTGTGGGATCATGACCGGAGCCGAAGTCGGATGCTCAGCCGACTGAGCCACCCAGGCGCCCCGGGGAGTATGATGTTTGTGAATGTGACATGTATTACAGCAGTACGGCAAAAGAGCCCTGGAGGTGTGATGTTTCCATATTGGAATCTGAATTAGATTCTGATAAATTAGAATGCAAGGTAAGTTCTGGAGCACGACAAGGAGAACAACTCAAACAAGTTGTAAAAAGAATCATGAAAGAAATTAAAAGGTTATATTAGAAAATAGCCGCTTAATCGAGAATAAAGCCGTAAAGGAGAAGTGGAAAACCTAGAAAGACACAAGATCAGTAGAAAACAGAAAGTGACATGGCAGACACGCACCCAGCAGTGTCAGCAGGAACATCACACACTAACTGCGTGAATGATCCCAGTAGAGGCAGAGACTGTCCGACTGGTTAAAAAAAACAAGATCCAGGGAGCCTGGTGGCTCAGTTGGTTAAGTGTCTGTCTTCGACTCAGGTCATGGTCTCACGGTTTGTGGGTTCGAGCCCTGCGTTGGGCTCTGTGCTGGCAGTTAGCTCAGAGCCTGGAACCTGCTTCAGATTCTGTGCCTCCCTCTCTCTCTGACCCTCCCCTTCTCGTGCTGTCTTTCTCTGTCTCTCAAAAATAAGTAAAAAACATTAAAAAAGAAAGAAAAAGAAAAAAAACAAGATCCAACTATGTGCTGCCTACAGCAGGACACACTTTAGATTCAGAGACACAACGAGGTGGAAAATAAACAGTTAGAAAAAGATTTATCATGCAAATAGCCAGCATGAAAAAGCTGAGTAGTTACATTAATATGAGACAAAAGAGACTTAAAATAGAAAGAGGGGTATTTTCTAATGATAAAAGAATGAATCCATCGGGGAGACATAACAGTCATAAGCATGTAGCTACCTCACAGCACAGTCCCAAAAATTCATAAGGCAAGTGGACTGAAATGAAGGATCAAGTAGACAGTTGAGCAGTGTGGTCAGAGATTTCAGCACCCCACTTTCCAGAATGGATGGGACGGCTGGCAAAAGGTCAGCCTCGAAGACTTGAACAGCAGAGTAAACCCGCTGGACCTAACATATCTGTAGACCATTCCACTAGACAACAGAGCACACAGTTTCTCAGGTGTGAATGGAGCATTTTCCAGGATAGGCCCTAACTTAGGCCATGAAACAACTTTATCAGTGAACTTAAGAGGACTGAAATAATACGAAGTTCGTTTTCAAAGTGACCATCATGCAATGAAATTAGAAATCAGAAACCAAAAAAGTATACTTACCTGAAAAAGTTATTCTGGTCCTACATCATTCCCCAGAGGAGGAGAAATGGCAGTCAGCAAAGCAGAACTTTTATGTATAGATGATTTGGAGACTTGCAAAATAAGGATTCATAAATCGTTGAAATTGCTAGTGAGATTGATAAAAGGAATTCTACATTAGATTATCTATACATGAGGAAGCTAACAAAGATAAAGGGCACCAGGAGTGCCTTCTCTGAAACAAAAACCCAGCTTGCTATGAAAAATTTTAAAGATAAGATATTTTCCAAAAGAGCAAAAATGTTGTTCATAATCATCCCAGGAGGAAGTGATTAAGGAAATCATTAAGAAATGGATTATTTGAAGATGAGAGAAAAGTATTTGTTACAACGATCTCATCTTCTTTCTTTTGAAGAAAGAAGCATTTTAGTAGCTGAAACCTTTATCAGAAAAATACCATGGTCACCCAGTGTATTACCTTGTCATTTCTTAAGGACATGCCTCTAAAAGATACTATTTTTTTTATGTTAACTTAATGTTCTTTATTCTAATAGTGTTCAGTCTATTTAAAATAACAGTTCTTGGGCTGCCTGGGTGGGTCAATCAGTTAAACCTCCATCTCTTGATTTCGGCTCAGGTCATGATCTCATGGTTCGTGAGTTCGAGCCCCGCATCTGGCTCTGCATATGGAGTGTGCTTGGAATTCTCCCTCTCTCCCTCTCTCTCTGCCCCTCCCCTGCTTGTGTACTCTCTCTCACAAAATAAGTAAACTTTCTAAGAATGTTGTTTAATTTGACTTATGTCTTTATTTTTGTTTTTAGTTGTTTTCCTGTATATCCTACTGTCTTAATTATTTCTCTGAAACCATATATTAACTGCTTAGCAAATTATGGTTTATGTATAAAAAAAAGTCCTACAACATTCACTTTCCATTGATCGATTAATTACACAAATATTAGGGTACCTATTTTGCTTTTATCTGCTAGATTTTGCTCTATATTATTTTCAGTTATTGTTAATTAGGCAGTTACTTAGTGGGTTCTTAATTTGTTAATGGAAATAGTTTGGGGTTGAGTATTTAATTGCATATTTATGGGAATATATTTGTGCATGATGAACTTATAAATATGGGACTTCGGGTGACAGTAAGATCCGGTGCCATCTTTATACTCCAATCCCATAGTGGTTTGGGGTTTTTTTCAATTCAGTATAGGTAACATGTGGTGTTATGTTCGTCTCCGGTGTACAATATAGTGATTCAACAATTACGTACATTACTCAGTGCTCATCACGATAAGTGATCCCCTTATGATCTTAATCCCCTTGCCCATAAGGTTTTTAATCTTTTTTAAATTTTTACTTTGAAATTTTATGCATGAAGGTTTTCTTTTAACAAAGGTCGGTGAGTTACGAAATTTAGTATATCTTTATTCTATTGCATTTTCTTTGTGTGTTAAACCTGTATGTTTGTTTCCTGACTTTTTGCTTCCTCTGCCGTAACCGGCTAATAAAGTCAGACCCTCCCCTGTAATTACTGTTCTATTTCTTGTGAAGAATTTTTTAATGTATGTTGTTGCCCGTCTGGTATATTACACAAGTTTAGTAGTGTTGTATCTTGCATTGTTCAAACCTTTAGCCGGATGCTTCTTGGTCTTACCGGGAGGGGAAGTGACCTCAGATTCCACTTAGGTTCTGTTCCTGCTTTTCTTCTCCGGGCTGAGGGGCTTACTCAGGAATGCTGCTGTCATCTGACGGCCTCTCAGTGTTTTCCTCCATGAGGAACACTAACGAGCCTCCGAGCCGACTTCGGTTGTTAAAGCTCCGCTCACATGACACTGAACGCTCCAAGAACTGCTCCGATCTTCTGCTTGAGATGCGCTTAAATGAGGCCTGCTGATGCTCTCAAAGTACTCACCCCAGGCTTCCAGGGCTTTCTCACAGAGCTTGGAGTTCTTTCCTCTTGGGAGTCTGTCCCTTCCCCCTGCTTTTGGCTCCCATGCTGTCATTGTCTGTATTTGAGTTCCGTGGGCTTCCTCCTTTTCCATACAGTGGCTGCTCATCTTGACTTAGCCACATATTAATCACACTTTTCGCTCTTCCCTTCGTCTTACATCTCTAGTTTCCCATCTGGGGTAATTTTATTTTACTTCAAGGAGAGTCTTCAGTTTTCCATTAGCGCAGGTCTGTTGTGACAAATTACTTCAAGTATCATTTATTAGAAAATGTCTGTTTCATTTTCATTCTTGAAAAATACTTTTGCTGAGGATAGAACCAGAAGCTTCCGGCGTGGCAGTTTATCTCCTTGAGCACATTGCTGCTGTCGAGATTGTCACTTGTGAGTCTCATTATTGCTCATTGGAAGGTAACCTGTCTTTTCATTTTCACGTGTTTTCCTGAGACTGTTAAGAGGTTTGGCCTTGTCCCTGCCTTGCAGTTTTGGAGTGAGGCGAATAGACGTGATTTCTCTGTACTTATCATGCTTCGCTGTTACGGCACTCTTGAATTCGAAGAGTCACATGTTTCAGTCATGCCCAATCAGTTATGTCCTCACCTTCCAAGATTCCACTTCCAGTCTTTTCGACTCATCCATTGTTTCAAAACCTCTCTGTTTTGCTGCCTTTTGTCTCTAGTATTCAATTCTCTGTTGATTCTTTTGACTCCTCTCCCAGATCCCTGTCATAATCTGGACTTAATCCAGTGAGTTCTAAATTTGCATGTATCTTTCAGTTCTGTCATTTGTATTTGGCTTTTCAAATATACTGTATCTTTTTAATTGTTTTAATGTTTGTTTATTTTTGAGAGAGAGAGAAACAGAGCGTAAGCATGGGAGGGGCAGAGAGAGGGGAGACACAGAATCTGAAGCAGGCTCCAGGCTCCGAGCTGTCAGCACAGAGCCGGATGCGGAGCTCAAACCCACGAACCTGAGATCATGACCTGAGCCGAAGTCAGACGCTTAACTGACTCAGTCACCCAGGTTCCCCTATTCTATCTCTTTTTATACTTTCCAGTTTTCCTCTGGAATTTTCAGTAAGTTTCCAATATAAACAAAGTAAGTACATTTATTTTAAAGTCTCGGTATATCAGTTCCGATATGTTGGACCCATGTTGATCTGTTTGAGATGTTGGTTCTTTTCTTAGGTGCCTGGTTGTCTTTGAATAGTTAGACATTCTATTTAAAAAAAAATTTGTGTAATGTTTGTTTATTTTTGAGAGACAGAGAGAGACCGAACATGAGCAGGGAGGGGGAGAGAGAGAGGGAGATACAGAATCCGAAGCATGCTCCAGACTCTGAGCTGTTTGTCAGCACAGAGCCTGACACGGAACTCATGAACCTCGAGGCCATGACCGGAGCTGAAGTCGAATGCTCAACTGACTGAGCCACGCAGGCGCCCCTAGATACTCTACTTTAAAAATTAACAGGCCACCTGGATGGCTCAGTTGGTTAAGTGTCCCAACTTTGGCCCAGGTCATGATCTCGCGGTTTGTAGGTTCAAACTCCTCATCGGGCTCTGTGCTGACAGCTCGGATCCTGGAGCCTGCTTTGAATTCTGTGTATGTCTTTCCCTTCCTCTCTCTCTCTCTCACTCTCTCCCCCCCCCGCCCCTCCCTTGCTCGCACCCTATCTCTTAAAAATAAACATTAAAAAAAAATGAACCTAAAAATGATCAAAATGGTTTGAAGCTCTAGCTGACGTCTTCCTCCAGAGAAGATTGGAAAGATTGGAATTCGTTTCTGTGAAGCTCCCCTGAGCAGTAACAATCCAATATCACCTTAATCCAATGTGGGGATCTGTGATTTTTCTGGACCCCTGAAAGCAAGTTGTAGTTCCTATGAAGCTTGCTTGGTCCCTGTCCAGTTCTCTCGTGTTTCTAGAAAAGAGCCTTTCAGGCTCTCAACAGGGAACATGAGGATTTTCATAGGGACTCCGTGCCTGGCATGCCCCAGATTCTGTCATGTATCTGCTCAGCTCCTTTAGATTGTTGGGGGAGGGGCGCCTGGGTGGCTCAGCCGGTTAAGCATCCGACTTCGGCTCAGGTCACGGTTTGTGGTCATGATCTCACGGTTTGTGGGTTCGAGCCCCACATCAGGCTCTGTGCTGACAGCTTGGAGCCTGGAGCCTGTTTCAGATTCTGTCTCTCTCTGTCTCAAGAAAAAAAAAAAAAACAACTCTTAAAAAAATTAAAAAAAAAAAAAAGGTTGTTGGGAAAATGTCCCCAGGCATTTCACAGCTCCTTCTGACAGACAAACCTTCCCTGAGCAAAAGGACACCGAAATGCTGAATTCACCCATTTGGACTTTTACCCTCCCCTGGATCGTGGCCCACTAACTTTCCACTGCCTTCAAGCTGATAATACTTATATTTTGTTTGGCTATTCTATTGTCTTCTAAGGAATTTCATTTGAATTGCTTCAGTGACTTAATTCTCCATTACTGAAAAAGTTCTCTCTGTATTTAAGATGATCTGCTTTATGTACTGCAATATTTTTCTCTTTCTTATTTGCTTTTTTTTTTTTTTTTACTATACATCCAGATTTACGTCTCTCTGTGGTCTTATTGCTCACACTGAATGAGTGGACTTAGTGTGGAATGTGGTGTTTGTTCGAGACCTACTTACATTCCTCTTGTTGTCACGTGTTTAAAAATTATATCATCCTTTCCCCAAGATTTTGAAATATGCTACTTTTTCATATACTAAATATACATACATGATGGGATCTTTCTTTGGGTTTTCTCTTTAACCATTAATCTAATGAGAAACTACTGTTTAATCATTGAATGCCTCTCCATGTTGCTGACTTTATGTCATTCTTTTTAGAATTTAATAGTCTAATTTAGAATATTTATCCCCCCAAGTGAAGATGAGAGTCATGTCAGATTAAAAAAAGAACAGCTCTTGGGGCACCTGGGTGGCTCAGTCAGTTAGGTATCTGATTTTGGGTTAGGTCATAATCTTGCACTTTGTGGATTCAAGCCCCATGCCCGGCTCTGCTGACAGCTCAGAGCCTGGAGTCTGCTTCCGATTCCGTGTCCCCCCCCCCCCGCTCATGCCTGTCTCTCTCTCAAAAATAAATATTAAAAAAATTAGATTTACACAAAGTAATAAAATAAAATTAAAAAAAGAACAACTGTTTTTGGGTGCCTGGATGGCTCTGTCAGTAAAGCATCTGACTTTGCCTCCGATCATGATCTCACAGTCGTGGGTTTGAGTCCCACTTCAGATGAGCCTAGCCTGCCTGCCTCCCTCTCTCTCTCTCTTTCTCTCTCTCTCCCTCTCTCCCTCTCTCTCCCTCTCCCTCTCTCTCTCCCTCTCCCTCCCTCTCCCTCTCCCCCTCCCCTTCTCTCACCTGAGCCCTCTCTCTCTCTCAAAAAAATTTAAAAAATAACTTATTGTTTGAAATTGTGTAAAGTTTGGAAATTTGAAAAGAACCGCATCAGTGTCTTCAAAATACTCTTCAGGAGCATGGTGTGTTTCTCTATTTTGTAAGTCTTTTTTTTTTTAATCATATCATAAAACTTTAAAATTTTGTGTGTGTTTTGACTATTTTGTGCCAAATTTATTTCTAGGCATTTTTCCATTGTTGCTGTTACACATAGAATATTTTTTTCCTTTGTATTTTCTAACTAGTTGTTTTAGGTGCAAATGACAAAATTGATATTTTTATGTTTTTGGTAGATACCTACCTTCCTGATTAAAAATCATGGCGATTGTGGCAAAAATCCCCTCGTCATTCCGTGGCCCAAAGAGATTTCTCTAGAATTTGATTCCGAGTGTTGTGTACCTTGGGCAAGGTAAACGCTCTCTGTTGTGTTTTGCTAATTCTCCAGAGTTTTGTTTCGATTTTTCTTTTTTAAATGTTCTTTTTATTAATTACTTTATTTTTGAGAGACAGAGAGAGATGGCTCAAGCAGGGAAGGGGCAGAGAGAGAGAGAGGGAAACAGAACCCGAAGCAAGCTCTAGGCTCTGAGCTGTCAGCACAGAGCCCGATGCGGGGCCCAAACCCACGAACCGTGAGATAATGACCTGAGCCGAAGTCGGACGCTTAACCGACTGAGCCACCCACATGCCCCTGTTTCGATTTTTCTAATTTCCCTGTGACTTCCTCTCTGACCTCTAGGCTATTTAGAAATATGTTGTTTCATTTCCAAATATTTGGGGGTTTTCCACATACCATTCTACTGTTTATTTCCCATTTGATTTCGTTGTGGTCAGATGATGTGCAGACCTTGTTAAATTTAAAGCCACCTGTGCCCAGGGGCTACCTGTATTCATTTTCTATGGCTGCAGAACAAATTACTATGAATTTAGTTTAAAAAATACTTACTGTCTTAGGGCAGGGCCTGGCATGGTCTCCCTGGGCTGTGGCCCAGCTGTCAGCGGGGCTGCCTTTCTTTCTGGAGTCTCTGGGGGAGAATGTGTTTTCTTGCTCATTCAGCTTTGGGCAGAATTAAGTTCCTGTGTCTGTAGGCCTGAATGCTTCCTGTCCTTGCAGGCCTTACCAGCTTCTTTTCTTTTTTCCTTTTTTAATTTTTTTAAATATTTTATTCATTTTTGAGAGAGAGACAGCGTGAGCAGGGGAAGGTTAGAGAGAGAGACACACACAGAATCTGAAGACAGACCCCAGGCTCTGAGCTGTCAGCATAGAGCCTGACGCTGGGCTCGAATCTACCAACCATGAGATCATAACCTGAGCCGAAGTCAGATGCTTAACCAACTGAGCCACCCAGGCGCCCCCACACCTTGCCAGCTTCTAACGCCCACCTGCATTCCTTGGATGCTGGCTCCTTCCTCCATCCCCAATGGCAGCAATAGCTGGTCAAGTCTGTCGCACTTCAGATGTCTCTCTCTCTCAAGCTCGCTCACGCACGTATCTTCTATCAGTGTATTTAGTTTGAAGAGATCCTATGATAATCCAGGATAGGCTCCCCATTTTAATGTCCATAACGTTATCCCATCTGCAAAGTCCCTTTGTATGCACGTGTCAGAGAACATAGACGCCAGTTCTGGTGATTCAGGTGTGGACATTTTCAGAGCCACTGCTTTGTCTTCCATACTACCACGGTGGACAATGTAGCATCTTACGGCATTATATTTCATTGTTTTTAGTGTGTATTTGCTTTTGAGAGAGGGAGAGACAGAATATGAGTGGGGGGGTGGCAGAGAGAGAGGGAGACACAGAATCTGAAGCAGGCTCCAGGCTCTGAGCTGTCAGCACAGAGCCCAACGTGGGGCTCGAACTCCCAAACCATGAGATCATGACCTGAGTAGAAGTTGGATGCTTAACCAACTTAGCCACCCAGGTGCCCCTCACTGCATTGTATTTTAAAGTGATGCAATTTAAAAAATTCTTTTATAAATTTCCTTTTATTGTTACCATTTTCAGAGCTCTTTATTTATGTATGGAGATCCAAATTAAAGGTGTAATGTTTCAGCACAGGCTGGCCGGCAATAAATGCTCTCAGTTTTTGTTTTCCTGTAAAAGAATTTGTTTTGCCTGCATTTTTGAAAACTGTTGTCTTTTGATAGAGTATTCTGAGTTGGCGATTCATTTTTTTTCTTTCAGTAGTGTGAAATATCACTGCACCGTTTCTGTTGACAAGTCTGCTTTAATTTTTCTCTTTGATTTTGTATAATACAATTTTCTAGCTTCTGGGTACCTTCAAAATTTTGTCTTTTTTCTTTGGTTTTCAACACATCAAATATAACTTAGCTGTGTGTTTTTACTTTTTTTCTTTCTCTTACCTTTATTTTTTGGTTTTTCTTCTCATCTTTCCTTATTCTTACTCATCCAGTTGAAGTGCTCTAAGCTTTTTGGATCTATGGTTTGTTCATTTTTGGAAACTACTTGCTATTATTTCTTCACTGATATCTACTACTCTGTTCCTTGTTTTCCTTTGTGATTCTAATTCTACATTAGACCATTTGACATTGTCCTATGGGTCTTGGGTTCACTGTTGTTTTGTTTTGTTTCCATATTGTTTTTCTTTCCTTTTTTAAAAAATATATTTAATGTTTGTTTATTTATTTATTTATTTTTAAATGTTTTGTTTTGTTTTGATACAGAGAGAGACAGAGCATGAGATGGGGAGGGGCAGAGAGAGAGAGGGAGACACAGCATCAGAAGCAGGCTCCAGGCTCTGAGCTGTCAGCACAGAGCCTGACATGAGGCTCAAACCCATGAACATGAGGTCATGACCTGAGCCGAAGTTGGAGGTTTAACCAACTGAGCCACCCAGGCGCCCCAATGTTTATTTATTTTTGAGAGACAGAGAGACAGAGCACAAGCAGGGGAGGGGCAGTGAGAGAGGGAGACACAGAACCAAAGCAGGATCCAGGCTCTGAGCTGTCAGCACAGAGCCCAACATGGGGCTTAAACCCACGAACCCTGAGATCATGACCTGAGCTGAAGTCGGACGCTTAACTGACTGAGCCACCCAGGTGCCGCCCCTAAATTATTTATTTATTTTTTAGACAGAGAGAGAGAGACCGAGAAAGCAAGTGAGCATGAGCGGGTCAGGGGCAGAGGAAGATGGAGAGAGAGTCTTAAGCAGGCTCCATGCTCAGCACAGAGCCCAACTCAGACCCTGAGATCATGACCTGACCCAAAATCAAGAGTCAGACGCTTAACTAGCAGAGCCACCCAGGCACCCCTCCATGCTGTTTTTCTTCTTTGTATGATTTTTTTTGGTTAATCTGTAAGTTCACTGATTCCTTAGTTTTGTCTCATCTAATAAGTCCATAAAAAGCTTTCTTTGTCTCTATTACTTTGTCTTTTATTTCTAACATTTTTCATTTGACCATCTCACTGAGTTTAAATTCCCATGTCATCAGCTTTTTCCTCTCTGGTCCTTTTGACATTTGATTATCGCTATTTTAAATCCCCTGTCTTGAGAGTTCTGGCATCTAGATCATCCCTGAATCTGGTTCTCTTGACTACTTTGTCTCTTGACAGTAGGTCAGTGGTGCCTGTATCTTAACTTTTTATTGAAGTTTGGATATTACAGGCATAACAGTAGTTACTGAGGTTGTTAGTCTTTAATGGCCAGAAATGGGCGCTGTTTTTCTTTTGTGAGGTCATCAGGAGGGGAATTGAGGCCATCTGTTCTGGGAGCTGGGCTGGGTGTGGATTGTGGTATTACTGTGTTTAGCTTCCGTGTACCACACTGGCCTCAAATTATTCTAGGGATGACCTGTCATTTCCTTGCCCTTCCAGAGGAGCAGGGGTGGGGGGGGGTCTGGTTGGCCTTCTCTCTTCGGTGCTCCACGCTGAGTGAAGCCGCCTCCGTCACTGGGAGGTCTCTGCCCCTCTGCCTCTCCTAGCGGCAGAGCACCCTTGCTTCCTCCTCATTGCCAGGCTGGTAGTGGGAGTGGTGAGGATTGCTGTCCCGGCCTGTCCCAGCCTGTCTCAGACGTGACCCTCTCCCGTGGTAGCAGACGTCTCGTCTTATCGGTATGGGATTGTGGTCCTGGGACAGTTTCCTCCTTCCCCTGGGATAAAAGGTTTCTTCTTCTACCCTTTCCCAAGCCACAGTGGGGCTCACCTGTGCCCTGTGGGTGATGTGTCCACTGTCCTTTCCCCAGCAGCTTTAAGTTGAAGGCTTTTTTGCTTCACGTGAGAGAGGCTCTCGGAGCCTCGGGGTCTGTGCGTTTCCCATAGCTGTGCCCCCCTCCTTCGTGCCTCCCATGGAGGGTGCTGTCTGGTCTTTCCCCGGCCCCTGTGTCTGCACCCACGAGAAAGAGCCTGGGCGTGAGTGTGGACTCCCCGGGTCCGTGGCCAGGCAAATCCAGCGCAGGCGCAGCCCTTAACAGCTTGCTGTAGTCTGAGATGACACTTTGCTTCTGTGCGTGGCATTCGTGTCCTCCACATCTCCCCTGCTTGGCTGGAGGTGAGCCATTTCCGGCTGCCCTCCCCCACCCCCCATGGAGCTCGGGCTTCAGTTGCTCTGTGACCCCAACCGTGTGATGGGCTCAAGAGAAGTTAGGATTCTTGTGGTGTCTCTGGCTTTTTCATGTCAGTCTGGTGAAGGCCATATTCTTCCCAAGCATCTCCATCCTAAAGCAGACTCATCTAGCTTTATTTTTTAAAGTAAGGAATGGATGTTGAATTTTATTAAATATCAGTCACCCTTATTCGAAATTGCCATCTGAATTTCTGAGTTATTCTAACTGATGTGATGAATCATACGAGGAGGTTACCTGATATTAAATTCATCCCTTATCTTCTCTCACTTGAAGAATTTTTTCATTGGCAAATTTTTCTCTGATACCTGTTAAGGGCTGCACTTAGAGGGATGGTAACAAAGATGGAGTCTTACAGGTTTGTGTTCTAATCGGAAGGTAGACAAAACAGCATGTAAATAGATAAATAGGGCATCTAAAAAGTTTTTTCTTAAGTTTATTCATTTTTGGGACAGAGAGAGCCAGAGCATGAGCAGGGGGAGGGGTGGAGAGAGAGAGGGAGACTCAGAATCTGAAACAGGCTCCAGGCGCTGAGCTCCCAGTGCAGATCCCAACGCGGGGCTCGAACTCATGGGCCGTGAGATCATGACCTGATCCAGAGTCGGACGCTCAGCCGACTGAGCCACCCGGGCGCCCCAATAAGGAGGGCATTTTAGATTGTGACCATAGTTGGGAAGGAAATGAACAGGATGGGGGGCAGTCGGGGCCACCACGTTAGGTGAGAGGACAGGAGCAGCTGGCAGAGGTAACACTGGCGTTCGGATCTCAAGGTCAGAAATGTCCCAGTCACTTAAGAAAGCGTTGAGAGTAGGGAGGGCTGTTCAGGAGCTGGTGAGTACAAATCCCCAAAGGTAGGAAGGGGATGGGCTGCTGGAGGATCAGAAATCCACCGACGTGGCTGAAACATCGTGAGGACGGGCGAAATGGTGCGAAGGGAGGTCGTAGCCAGCGGTAGTCGGCGCCCGACGGCCATGCTGTCTTTTAGCCACGTTACATGTTTGAATTACGTGAGGACAGGGAAGAACGTGGCAGTGAACATGAACTCCTGATTTGTGTAGTTCCCATATTGATCCAGTAGCTTTCGGATTACAGACACACCCCAGAGGCGTGGCGAGTTCTAGAACCCGCTGCAACAAAGCAAGTATCTCAGTGAAGGGAGTCCAGTGAGTGTTTTGGTTTCCCAGTGTGAATGGAAGTTATGTTTACACTGTGCTGTAGTCTGTCAAGTGTGCAAGAGCATTATTCCTAGAAAAAAGTTAAAGATACAATTTTGAACGTTATTATTTTTTTAATGTTTATTTTTGAGAGAGAGGGAGAGAGAGAGGGAGACAGGATCCAAAGTGGGCTCTGCACTGACAGCCCGCACCCCTGCCTTCCAGTTCTGGGACCTGGTTTTTAACCATCACAGTGTTCTGCGCCCAGTGGCCACCAAACCCAGCGTGCCCTTGTTTATCCTTATGGATCCAAATGGAATTACAGATACACTGTCGGCCACATCTTACTTAAGTCTCTAAACCCTCGGGTGCCTACATGGCTCAATGTGTCTGACTCGTGATTTGGGCTCAGTTGATGATCTTCCAGTTTGTGGGATCGAGCCCTGTGTCAGGCTCTGTGCTGACAGTGCAGAACCTGCTTGGGATTCTCTCTTTCTCTCTCTTTGCCCCTTTCCCACTCACGTACTATCTCCCCCCACTCCCCTCCTCAAAAATGAACATTTTTTAAAAAGTCTCCAACCCCTGATTTCCTGGGCTCCTCACTGTCACATGCTTTATCTTTCTTATTACCTGCTGTTTCTTTTCATTTCTAGTTCGCCCTAAATAAAGGATTACCCGAGAAGTCAGACTCTCCTCTCTCCTGTGCGTGTTTTGTCTCCCCTGTCATAGATGTACTCCTACAAAATACAGCGCTCGCTGTGTACTCCCAGATCCATGCCAGTAGCCCAGACTTCTCTCCAGGGAAAGGAAAGAATATGCATCTATATTTAATAGATCGTAATTTTCGTATTGCTATGTAATCTTTGTAATTATTTTAAATGGATGTGTAATGTTCTGTTAAGTGCCTGTGCTGTAATTAGCCTAAGCATTTCTCTGTTGAAAATTTCTAGTCCTGGATTTGCGGCCACACTTTATAATTCTCCACATGTATATTGAGTTTGAGCTTTGGTGGGATGGAAAGTGAATTGATTTTTTTTTTTAACCCCTCCCAAGCTGTCTCAGGCCTCACAGACAAAGACTGGAACTGAGCAGAATCTTTGGCAAACTTTTCTTAGGCTTTCTTGCTATGAATCAGCTGGAGGCCACACTGTCAACTACCTGAGTTGAAGGTGGCGTTTTAACTCTCGCGTGAACTCCGGAAAGGCCTTCTGTGTGCTCCCCGTGGCTCTGGTCTCTTTACTTTTTTTTTTTGAGAGAGCGCACAAGTAGGGGAGGGGCAGAGAAAAAGGAAAACACAGAATCTGAAGCAGGCTCTAGGCTCTGAGCTGTCAGCACAGAGCCCGACATGGGGCTCGAACCCACAAACTGGGAGATCATGACCTAAGCTGAAGTCAAATGTTTAACCGACTGAACCAGCCAGGCGCCGCTGGTCTCTTTCTTCCTGATACAATGTGCTCTGCATTGTGAGAGGACAAGCAATCCTTGTGTCCCCAAGACCCAGAAGACCCTAAAGTTTTCACACTGGTGCATCTCTTAGTAAATCTGAAAAAGAGATTCACCTTCCAGCAGGGCAGCCTTTTAAAGGCACTGTTGAGAGGCACCTGGGTGGCCCAGTCAGTTAAGCATCCAACTTCAGCTCAGGTCGTGATCTCACAGTTTGTGGGTTCGAGCCCTGCGTCAGGCTCTGTGCTGACAGCTAGCTCAGAGCCTGCAGCCTGCTTCGGATTCTGTGTCTCCTTCTCTCTCTGCCCCTTCCCCACTCACACCCTGTCTCTAAGATAAATAACCATTAAAAAAAATTTGTTTTAACACACTGTTGGGTTGTAGTTCCCAATACCTACTACCAGCCTCGGGAGTATTTTTTGCCATATTTAGCTGGCAATCCAGCTGCTCTGTCTCAGAAGCGTGTTTGTTTGCATTCCGTTATTCTCCAGAAGTAATTTTGGAAGCCAGCAGAAGATGCTAGTCTATGTTCCTCCGTGCTCTTCCCCGAGCACTGGAGGAGCCGTCGTGGTCACCAGGCTTGTCCATGGAATGCCAAGTGCCAGTGCCTTCCATTCAGAGAGCTTGGGAGCTTTAGCCTCTGTTTCTCTAACCGCTCACCTCTCCCCTGTCGAGTGGCTATTCCAGGCTGTTCCGGCTGCCTCCCTGGCGGAGAACTGGCTTCCTGACGAAACCCCTGCAGATCAAAGCTGCCCTCCGTGGCCCATCCACTCAGCATGACTTGTATGTGTTGAATGAACTCCTCTTTGGAGTTCTGACCTGTTAAGGCCTCAGAGCCTCCGCCTGGCTGCCGGCCCTTTCCAGGAGCACGTCCACCAGGGTACAAGGCTCAGCAGCTGGTTGACCCCTGTTTTGGGGCCTGTGCCACCCTTTCCCACTCTGGCTGGGAGCAGAAGGTGGGCCCTTGCACTGGTCAGTGGGGAGCAGGCATATGGAAAAGGCTCCGTCCTCTATGCCGCCTTCTGCCACTTGTCCTGCGGTCTCTCAGATCCTGTGATTAAGTGTCAGTGCAGTGCACCATGATGCCACATTGCCTTTAAAATTATCCCAGGCGCTGATGGTAACAGCGGCCCCTCACAGTCCTCATCCCACCGGACTTGAGGCATTCTGGTCTTGTGTCCTCCGAACTCTGTGGCCTCTAACTGTACCCAGCGTGGTAGATGCAGCCACAGTGTTTGATGATTGCACCCTTTACTGTAGAGAGGGCGGGTGAAAGTAACTTCCGTCACTCCCCCGTGGATATATTATTTGAGATTGGTCATGGTGAAAAACTACACTGGGTGATTTATTCTCGAAGACCCGAGGGTCGGCCACCTCCTACTACTCCAGGCATTGCTTCCCAGAAGGAGGCTTCTGTCTGTGATTCGTAGCCCGACGGCTTAGCCATCCACTCTGTGCCCTAGATCTTGAGAACCAAGGTAGCAGTCCGCAGTGAGGCACACGGCTCATCCCGTTCCAGCTCTAGAATGACAGCGTGGTGTTCATCTCAGATGTGCCCGGGACCCTCCCTGTGTCTACATTCTCTCTGATCCCCTCCACTGCCCTCTCCCTTCACAGCCCCAGTGACAACAAAATCCTTGGATTTAGAGACGGATCCAACATGCAGAGTCACCCCTACCCAGCCACCCAGGATGGAATGGGCTTTATTCCTTGAGCAAGGAGTGTGCATGCTGTTAAAGGAGGCATGGCAAAATCTTAGAGGCGTGACTGCAGCTCAGGAAAAAAAACTGTTAGGAACATATTCTCCAGTGAACACCACCCCCATCCCTCCCCCATGATCTCAGGCAATAGAAAAGCACGCAGAACATGAAAAGACTGAATAAACAACTCAGCCTTAAAATATGCTCTCAGAAACAAGTGTTTTTTAAGCATGAACTTAATAAGGTTATAATTTTTTTAAATGTTTGTTTGAGAGGAGAGAGCACAAGCAGGGGAGGGGCAGAGAGAGGAAGAGAGAGAATCCCAAGCAGGCTCCGCGCTGTTAGGGCACAGCCCACTGTGTGGCTCTAACCCATAAACCATGAGATCATGACCTGATCAAAATCAGGAGTCAGACACTTAACCAACTGAGCCACCCAGGTGCCCCAAGATCATAAACTTAAGGGACAGCTCAGACATAATATGAGACAATAAAACGAGATGAAACGGGAACTATGGAGCTAGGGGACGGAATGAGAACAATCTTCATCCAAAACAGGTAGATAAATTTGAAACCATAAGGTATTTAATGGCCTGAGAACGAGTGACTGACATAGGGAAAAGCTTGAAATAGTTCTAGAGACAGCGAAAGAAAAGAAAAACCCAAAAAGATGGAAGCAATTTAAATCCTTGTAAGGATGGTCCAGCATAATGATAATTGGTGTCCTTAAAGGAGCCCACCCCAAACACAACATTGGCCAGAAGATAGATCTATTTGAAGATACAAAAAAGCAAAATTTTCTGGAAGAAACAAAATGCATCTCCTTATAGAGAGGGTCAGTGTGTTCTAAGGAGAAAAACCGAAAATTTGTCGAGTAACCAACTCTGAGCTGACTCCTCGTTAACTATCAGACTTTGGGAAAAAAGAATTTTGCAGACAGACAGACAAAAAAAAGGCAAGTCACACCAGGGAGGGGAGGCCATCAACCAGGCTAGCTCTGGGCTCCTCTGCTTCAGCATCACAGCCAGAAAGCCAAGAGGGTGCAACGTTTTGAAAGAAAGATCCAATGCATCAGCACCAAGTAAGTGTTAAAATTCAACCAGAGAGACCAAGAGTAAACAACTATGCAAATAGAATGCAAATGTTAGACACTTTGACAAAAGGGAGACAATCTTCCTCATCTAAAACTGAAGCCTGTATTTCAGAAGAGCTATTTAAAATACGGTTTTTCAAATTCTTAACTTCAGAAGAATTTTTAGGAACGTGGTGTTTCTATAAAGAAACGCAGATTTAAGTGCAGTTTTTCCTTTATTTTCACTTCTACTTCAATTTAAGTACAAAGTTAAATTTTACTTTCTGTTTAAAACATACATAGGATGGCATATAGAATCCCTTTAAAACGTAATGTGGTATTTCTGGGTGTTTCTGCCTGTGGGTTGAATTTTTGCCTTTTTTTTTCTCTCAAGTGTAAGACATTATTTATTTATTTTTTTACAAATAACTTTATCTAAATGTAAAATCTTATTCCAAAAATTACATAAAACATAAGGAAATAAACCTACCTACCCAAACAAGCCACTGATAGGTCCTGGAAGGGGCTTGGCATGGGGGTGTGTGTGTGTGTGTGTGTGTTTCTTTTTGAAAGAGAAGGAGAGCGGAGGACGGGTAGAGAGAGACAGTTCCGAGCAGGCTCTGTGCCGTCAGATCATCCCACAACCGCGAGATCATGACCTGAGCTGAGGTTGGACATGCAGCTGACTGAGCCACCCAGGCCCCCTGCTCTGTGTGACAGCCTGGTGGCTTTAACCTTTCCTACAACCCACCTCCAAGCATTTTGGAAGTGGGGAAGTTTTGGGGAAACTATTCATCCTAGATGATGATTAGCATTTTTCATTGAGCCCATTTGCCTGGTAGGTTCACAAAAGCACAAAGTATGATATTCAGTTTATTGTATTTATCTTGAAAAGGGAAAAGCAGTGGGAAGCATTCTGTAAATAAGGAGGTAGAAACATCAGAAAGATTTGCTCAACATCATTTCGTATTAGCAAACCTGATACTTTTTTTCTGTGTTTCTTAGCTCAAGTATTTTAGCCATGAGGCACCCCCCCAACCCCCCCTTTTTTTTTTTGCTCCTCTGAATATGGTGGGCAAATGTATCGTTAGCATGTTCTGTATTTTTTCATTAACTTAATCTATGACAGCATATAAACTGATAATCACAAGAGGGCTAGGATATTTTTATTTTATGTCATTTTTTATCTTCAGTTAATATAAAGTGGTTATTATGCCATAGGCCTTTGGGTCTAATATGAATTTCAAATATGTACATTGCCGCAGCTATTTGAAAATAATCAGGAATTGGAGTGTTTGACTTTTCTACAAATAAATAAGAGGAGCTTGAATAATTTTTTTGTCTCTGTGCCCGAGAATCCAACAAATGGAAACAAATGAGACTGTGGCAGGTAATTACTGCTCTAAAATACCATAGCTGACAGAGGCCGTGGTGGTTGAGGCCAGTTAAACACTGATTTCCTTCCGACACAGCCAGAAATGGAGTGGCTTTGTCTCTCCTCTCCCACAGTTAGCTCGCTCTGCCTGCCACCTGCCTACCTACCTGTCAATAGGACAAAGAAACATAGCCATTGGATATTTTGTTCAGTGAAGATGGTGATTTTTTTAGAAACCAACTAAGGACCATTACAACATTATGATTGTCTACATTGTGTTGGTGAACCTCCACCAATAAGTAGATGTTTTCACTTTCATAGTCCTGTTCACTGATAACGTTACTGTAACAGCAGTTCTTTAGGCTTCTGCCAGCTCATATCTCTTGATCGTCTGAGGTATGTTTGCTCTAAATATTAACTTTAAAAGTTGCTGAGAAGCTTTCTTTAAGATATACTAAATGTGGGGTGCCTGGGTGGCTCACTCTTGATTTCAGCTCAGGTCATGACCCCAGGGTTGTGGGATTGACCCCTGCATTGGGCTCCATGCTGAACGTGGAGCCTGCTTGGGATTCTCTTCCTCTCCCGCTGCCCCTCCCTTGCTCACACTCCTCTCTCTCTCTCTCTCTCCTTCTCCCTCCCTCCCTCTCTCTCTCTCTCTCTCTCTCTCTCTCTCTCTCTCTCTCTCTCCCCTCCCATAAAAATAAATAAAAATAAAAGGTACTAAATTGTGAGAAGACCGTCAAATACCCAGCATTAAAAGGCTGAATTTTCTCCTTTTTGGAGCAGGTGTCTCAGACCGCTGTACTGACCCAGCCCTCAGCAGCCACTGTGAAGAGGGAGAATAATTTAGTTGTGAAAGAGCAGGTTCTGGGGCGCTGGTGAGCTGAGGGGTCAAGGGAGGAACACAGCATTCCGGAAACGTACACTAAGGTCTCCACACAATGAATTTTGGTTGCTAACATTCTTAAAAATGCCAAAAGACGTTAAAATGTGGTTCTTATCCACAGTAGACGTTCTGTAAACTATCTTCTCCAGTTGTCATAACACCCTTGTGATTGTAATCTTTGCTTAAAACATACATGTGCGTAGTTGGCTTTTTACCATTTTGCTGATTGACTTCTTCAATTTTTGTTTTTAACAGAAATCCTAGAGGCTGGTATTAAAGCAACTTCAGAATCACTTAAAGGTGTGAAACGGAAAAAGATCGTAGCTGAAAATCACCTGAAAAAAATACCAAAATCCCCACTGAGGAATCCTCTGCAGGCAAAACACAAACAAAATACAGACGCGTCCTCTCTGGCTGTCCTTCAGAGTGCCTCAGAGTCTCATAAGAAGCAGAACCCTAGTCCCATCAAAAATGGGAAGCAGTTTACCAAACACAATGGAGAAGCACCGGGGGTAGTTGCCGAGGCCTCCAAATCCGAAGAGTCCGTGTCCCCAAAGAAGCCCTTATTTCTGCAGCATCCGTCCGAACTGCGTCGATGGGGATCGGAAGGCTCTGACCCCAGCAAGGCAGGCTTCCCGGATGCAAAATGTGACTCTAGCTCTTCGTCGAGTCAAAGCAGGACTGACCGTAGTGAATGTATCTCCTCCACTCGTAGCCCCACTTCCTCGTACGCAAACACCGCATTTGATGTCTTACTGAAGGCAATGGAGCCAGAGCTGAGCACCTTGTCACAGAAGGGCTCGTCTTGCCCAGTGAAGATAGAAAAACTGAGACCAAATAAAACTGTACGACCCCCTTCTCAGTTAAACAGCAGCTCACTGGATGCCCCCAGTCAGACTCCCCAGGAATCTGTCTCTGAGTCGCAGCCTTCTCCTTGTCCCGCCTACGGAGTGCACGTGTCTGCCCCTCAGAAGACCGAGCCAGCCACGGTTCAGCCAGCTCCTCACCCATATCACCAACACGAACACTTCGTTTCTAAACCGAACCAACAAAGTCAGCAGCTCCCAGCATGTTCAGGTTTCACAAGGTCCTTGGTGAACCTGCAAACCCAAGAGAAGGCCAAACTTGAGCAGGTGTATCACATAGCAGTGACATCAGCCGTGGGTCTGACTTCACCTTCCAGTAGAACTCAGGTTCCTCCTCAAAAGCAGCCAGTGGACTCTGCCTCACCCATGTCCGTGAGTCCAGCCCATTCTACGCCGTCAGCCCCCACTCCAATTTATAATCCCACTCCTGTTGCCTCTGTCGTTAACCACAGCATGGAGCAAATGTGCAATCTCCTTCTGAAAGATCAGAAGCCAAAAAAACAAGGAAAATATATTTGTGAGTATTGCAATAGAGCCTGTGCAAAGCCTAGCGTGCTTTTGAAGCACATCCGCTCCCACACCGGAGAGCGACCCTATCCCTGTGTGACCTGTGGATTTTCATTTAAGACTAAAAGCAATCTGTACAAGCACAAAAAATCCCATGCACATACTATCAAACTGGGTCTTGTCTTGCAACCAGAGGCTGGTGGTCTGTTCTTGTCACAGGAGTCCCCCAAAGCACTTAGTATCCAGTCAGACATAGAAGACAGTGGGGAGAGCGAAGAGGAGGGGGCTGCTGAGGAAAGACAGAATGACCCGGCCTCCATGGACCTGCAGCCTGTGCAGATCATGAAAATGATGTCACATTCTGAAACTTTACCAAAATCAAATTCCATTCCAAGCAATCCAGACCATGTGGCAGGTGACTTTCCACTGACGGACAAATCTTCAGAATCCCAAGCTGTTACAGAGTTACCAAAAGTCGTGGTCCACCCTGTCAGTGTGTCCCCTTTAAGAGTTGACAGCCCAAAGCTTCCGGATTGCAAGCCTGAACTGTCTAGTGCACAGAAACCCAAGGACCTTCAGGGAACCAACGTCCTGTCTCAGCCAGCCTGGGCATCCTCCCTCGAGACTGACGAGAAGTCCCGTCAAAAAAGGGATGGGGGTCTGCCAGAAGGGAAACAGGAACCTCATGTTGGAACAGTACACGCCCAGCTACAAAGGCAGCAGGCTACCGATTGCTCCCAAGAGCAACAAGGAAAGCTGCTGAGTCCTCGAAGTTTAGGAAGTACAGATTCTGGTTACTTTTCGCGTTCCGAAAGTGCTGACCAGACAGCAAGTCCGCCGACTCCCTTTGCCAGAACGTTACCTGCCTCGGAACAAGACTTAGCTAAGAATAATGGGCCCTCTGCCCCTCAGATTAGTACACCAGCACCTTCTGCTCTGTCAACAAGCGAAAAAGCATTGCTCTTACCGGGTCAGATGCGCCCACCCTTGGCCACAAAAACCCTTGAAGAACGGATATCGAAGCTGATCTCAGACAACGAAGCCTTGGTAGATGATAAGCAACTGGATAGCGTCAAGCCACGGAGAACCTCTCTCTCGAGGCGAGGGAGTATCGATTCTCCCAAGTCGTACATATTTAAAGATTCCTTTCAGTTTGATTTGAAACCGATGGGACGGAGAACAAGCTCCAGCTCAGATATACCAAAGTCCCCTTTCACCCCTACCGAGAAATCAAAGCAAGTCTTCCTTCTGTCTGTACCTTCCCTTGACTGCTTGCCCATTACAAGAAGTAACTCTATGCCCACCACAGGCTACTCAGCAGTACCTGCGAGCGTAATACCGCCTCCTCACCCACTGAGAGGAAGTCAGTCATTTGATGACAAAATTGGCACTTTCTACGATGATGTCTTCGTGTCTGGGCCTAACACGCCCGTGCCCCAGAGTGCCCACCCACGTACCCTTGTCAGACAGTCCGCAGTGGAAGACTCTTCAGCAAGTGAAAACCACCTTCTCGGCCCTGGGCAGTCCTTGGACGAGAGCTATCCAGGATGTGGTGCCGCCAGTGACACTGGGCCGCAAAGGGGAAAGTCATTGGCCCCAGGCTCACATTTGGAAAAAAAGAAGTCCCATCAAGGGCGAGGGACAATGTTTGAGTGTGAAACCTGCAGAAACAGGTATAGAAAACTGGAGAACTTTGAAAACCATAAGAAGTTTTACTGCTCAGAGTTACACGGACCAAAAACGAAGGTGGCAGTGAGGGAACCTGAACACAGCCCCGTGCCTTCTGGTACACAGCCTCAGATCCTACACTACCGAGTTGCGGGCCCGGCGGGGGCGTGGGAGCAGACGCCTCAGATCCGGAAACGGAGGAAAATGAAAAGTGTTGGAGATGATGATGAACTTCAGCAAAATGAAAGGGGGGCTTCCCCTAAAAGCTCCGAAGGCCTGCAGTTCCAGAATTCTCTGGGCCCTGCTTCCACTTTATCTAAGCATAACATTGCAATAATGAGTGACCAGCAGCATAGAAAGATACAGCTGCAAAACTCCCAAATCCAGCTTGTGGCCAGAGGCCCTGACCAGACCATCGATCCCAAGCTGTCTACCATCATGGAGCAACACATAAATTCAGCTACACAGGACAAGACAGAGCCCAAGAGGCACGGAACGGGCATATCGGTCATTCAGCATACAAACTCACTGAGCAGACCCAGTTCGTTCGACAAGCTTGAGTCTTTTGAAAGAGGTTCCCCGGTCTCCTTCCAGGAGCTGAATAGGACAGTAAAACCTGGGTCTCTGAAAGTAATCGGGATTTCCCCAGAGGAAGGCCGCCCTCCTCAGAATACGCCCCACCCGCACCAGCCTGCAGCCTCATCAGACGCTCTGAGAGGAGAACTTCAGGACGGCCCCAGGAAGAGCTCAGGCGAGCGACACATGTTGGGACAGCCCTCCCGACTCGTTCGGCAGCACAACATCCAAGTCCCAGAAATTCTGGTCACAGAAGAGCCAGATCGGGACCTCGAAGCCCAAGGCTACGATCAGGAAAAATCAGAGAAGTTCAGTTGGCCTCAGCGTAGCGAAACCTTGTCAAAGTTGCCAACTGAGAAACTGCCGCCCAAAAAGAAGAGGCTCCGTCTTGCCGAGATGGAGCATTCCTCCACGGAATCAAGTTTCGACTCCACTCTGTCCAGGAGCCTGAGTAGGGAGAGTAGTTTATCCCACACTTCGAGTTTCTCAGCTTCGTTAGACGTTGAGGATGTTTCTAAAACGGAGGCTTCCCCCAAAATGGATTTTCTAAACCGAGCGGAGTTTCTCGTGATTCCAGCTGGCTCAAACACACTCAGCGTTCCTGGAACTCCGCGAGAAATGAGGCGCGCTGCTTCAGAGCACATTAGCTGCGTGCAGACATCGATGGAGGTCTCCGATTTCAGAAGCAAGTCATTTGACTGTGGAAGCATAACTCCACCCCAGACAACACCACCTGTTGAGTTGCAGCCCCTGACATCCCCTTCGGGCGTTGGGGTCACCGGGCACGTGCCTCTCATAGAAAGAAGGAGGGGCCCACTGATGCGGCAGATATCTTTAAACCTAGCCCCAGAGAGTCGTGTGTCTCCCGGGAACCCACCATCTTTCCAAACAGTTGCTCTTGCGAGTGTGAACACAGCACCGTTTCAGGGCCCTCAGCTCACGAATGCACCTTTAGCCGAGTTTCCTGCAAACCCTTTGCACTCCCAGATTCAAATTAAGGATCAGCGAACAGAAACGTCCAGTTCCACCTCTACCAACATCTTCCCCGTTCAACAGCTTTTCAGTATCAATGTGTTAAATCCGACCCACACCCCCCTTAGCCACCAAAACACACAGCCATCTCTGCAAGTGTCTACGCAGAGCGCTCAGCCGGATACAAACCCCAGTTTGTGTGTGTCTTCTAAAAGTAAAGGTTGCTTTGCTCCCAAGTACCAACTTCAGTGTCAGGTTTTCACTTCAAGCCAGTCTTGTGCTCCCAGTCCTGTTCTTTCTTTGCCAAAGCAAGTTCTCTCGGACCCGGTTGGGGCTGACCATCGTGGGACGTCGTTAGCATTACCAACCAAACTAATGGATGCCATGTCTAGTTCGTGTGCTCCCCCCACCCTGAAGCTTGGTGGGCCGGTGCAGAAGGTGCCCACATCGTTTGCATTGCCCGTGCATCTGCAGAGTAACGTTCCAGCCTATTGCTTTGCCACAGTCACACCTTTGCCACAAATCCTGGTAACCCAAGACCTATCCAACCAGCCAATTTGCCAGGCTAACTGTGGCGTGGTGCCTGCCAGTGAAGAGCAAAATTCCGTGCCAAAAATGCAAAAAGATCACCAGAATGCCCTGTCAAACCCAGAGGCAGAACTTGTTTGTGAAAGTGTTTTCCCAGAGGTGGGCCACACTTTTCCTCTGTCGGACTCTTTGCCCGTAACCCAGAAAATGTCTGTCGGTAGGCTCTCCCCCCAGCAGGAATCTTCAGCTTCAAGTAAAAGGATGCTTTCCCCAGCCAATAGTTTAGACATTGCCATGGAAAAGCACCAAAAGCGTGCTAAAGATGAGAATGGGGCTATTTGTACGACAGAGATCAGACCGTTTGAACCAGCGAGTCCAAGACCTAGTGAAGTTAATAAACAGAAGAAACCTGTCTTAGTGAGGCAGGTGTGCACCACAGAACCTCTTGACGGTGTACTGTCAGAACAGGATATTTTTTCCCAACCTGAAATTAGTAGCCAGGCTGTTAGTTTGACAGATGTTCCACCAGCTGATCATTTGTCATCCGACCACTCTAAGTCTGTAGTTAAGGAACCTGTCATCGAACAACAGGAATTTGAAAATACCAAGTCCTCCCCATCCCTAACCCTCACAGTGAGAAATTCACCTGTCCCTGCAGAAGATACTCACATTTCTCCTTTGGAACGTGTAGACAGTAACTCAGAAAGGAAGTCCCCAGGGGTGAAAACTCACCTCGACAAGGAGAGCCTCCAAGACCAAAGTCAAGCGACACTTGTAGTGTCTGATGTGGGAGGCACACAGCAGCTGCCTTTCCCCAGCCTGAAGACCTCAACCAACTTTACGTGGTGTTACCTATTAAGGCAGAAGGCATTGCATTTGCCTCAGAATGACCAGAAAACTTCAGCCTATACCGATTGGACAATTAGTGCCAGTAATCCAAACCCACTTGGTTTGCCTACCAAAGTTGCTCTTTCTCTCCTTAATTCAAAACAGAAGACTGGAAAATCACTATATTGTCAAGCAATAACGACCCATTCCAAATCAGATTTATTGGTCTATTCAAGCAAGTGGAAAAGCAACTTAAGCAAGGTACTTGACCTATCCTTTATCTTCACAAATAGTTTGTGCAATGTCTTGATGCCTTTGAATGTTTTCATTGGAAGTTGTATCTTAATTTTGAGTGACAAATTGTGCTGTGTAAGTATAAAGTTAAACAAATGAAAAGAATGATAAGGTTAACCCCAAGAGTTAGACTGATAAGGGTTACGTGGGATCCTTCAGTGATTCTATCTTGAAACATTTTGAAACTAACTTGCCCTGAGCCGAAAGTTTAAGTCCTTACGCAATGGGACAGATAATCACGGTTTTATTTTCTCCTTTCTCTTCTATTGAGTGAAAGGAGATTCTGTCTTGTGTGTTGTCCGTGCTGGTGCAGGGAGAACAGAAGTGTGAGTAATCAAAGACGGTTGCATTTCATTTCAAAGTATAAGCAGAGAGCATACTTGTCTTCTGCGCACCTGACTGCCCTCCCCTGGCCGCGCTAGTCCCAACTCCCGCCCAATGTTAGAGTCATCTTAGTCCTAGAGAGAAGACTCACAGAACAGCTGACTCATACACTTGATATTCAAGTTGATTTGGTCAAGATGTATAGAATAGGGTCATAAAACTGTAAATTTGGGTTATTTGTAGAATCAGTCTTATTTGAGTGGTTGACTTTATAAAATGGGAAAAATCATTTAAGTGAGAATAAAGAAATAGGTAAGGGAATCATGGTGGACTCTGGACATTAAGAATTATAGATTAAGTCTGTGACCTCTACAGGTTCACAAGCATACAGTACAGGTTCACACACACACACACACACACACACACACACACACGTCAGTAAGAAAATGTTGCAGTATTACAGTTATAATAGAGGATATTCAGTTTTAAGAAGGAAGTCTCTAAATTTGCCAGCAGGTTAAAGAGGTATGGATACAAGGAAGAAATTCCCAAAGTGGTGATACTTTAGCCTAATCTTAAAAAAGTAGGGATTTTTGTTGTAGGTAAACAAGAATAAGAAATTTTAATAGTCTGCTGACATGACATGGACATGATAAAGAACGCAGTTCATTTTAGCAAATCACAAGGAATCTGCCCTGGGTAGAAGGTGTAAGTTTGAAGCACTGACATGCTTCCCAGTTGGAAATACAGATAAAAACCAGAGACAATGCATGGCAGTGGGGAGCCATGGATACTTTTTCAGTGAAGGAGGGTACAGGCAAACCATTCAGAATTTAATTTTTAAATGCCCAGACTTTACTCTAGACCTACTAAAATCAGAATCTTGGCAGATGGGACCTGATCATGAGAATTTAACAAAAGCTTCTGGAATATTCCCAAAGCGCTTCTGGAAATGTGTACTTAGATTTGGAACTAGTCAAGGACTCCCAGTGGAAGGTGTGAGGATTCCTTGGTGCACAGGGGTAGTTAATGAGTTTTGTCAGAGCAGGCGGAAGGACAGAAGGTCTCCGAATGGATTTGGGGCTCCCCACTACTTAAAGGGTTGAGTGGATGAAGTAAGTTCACAGGGGAAACTCAGAGAGGTTGTTCGTAGAGGAAAGAGGAGGACTGGGAGAGAGTGGGATCACATAGATCAAGGAGGAATTTCATGGAAAGATCCTCAGACGGAGTGGTCAAATAAAGGTCACAGAAAGATGAAGACTAACATGGATCCTGGGCAGGTGGCTGTGGAGGACCAGGCCCTGGGTTGACTTGCAACCCAGATGTTAATGTATCTATAATCGAGGATGGAAAAGAAAGACAAGTGCTGAAATGGAAGGGTCTCTAAGAGACACAAGGTGTCAACAACATAAACTGCACACGTGACCAAGACTAAGGAAGGGACACGGATTTGGGCATTTAGCTCATTGGTGACTGGTGAACAGAAGCCAGATTCGATGGCAAGAACATGGTCAAAAGAGAAATGGGAGTTTGGTGTTGAAAAGAAGGTAAAGGGTAGAGTTAGTGTGAGTGGTATAAAGTCAAGGGAAGTGCGTGTATGCATTCCAGATGGTGGGGAGGCCTGGTGTGTGGGCCAGGACCAGAGGAGACCGATGCCTTCCTGCCTGCCAGGCCGATGTCTTTACTCCTCGCTCGGCCTTCCTGAGCTCCCCAGCGTGCTCCGTCTGAGGCTGCGCAGGCCCTCCATCCATGCCGCACACTCTCTCATTTGCCAGTATCAGGTCATCTTGGTGCACAGCCATCTGCTTGGGGATGTGGGTTTTAAAGATGCGTAACAAAGAGGCCCCTTGATCAGAAAAGCTGTGCCTCACGTTGGATTTGGCCAGAGGACTGGAGTTTGAGCCTTTGCTGTTAAGCTTGACCTTGGACGAGTGACTTCACTCTGAGAGTGTCCTTCCACTCTAGATCCTGTGCTGCTGGCCTCACATGGGAATGGCAGGTGCTGAGGAGGGGGAAGCTTGTGAAATCCTAAGGTGCTGTCACTCTCATGTTCCCACAGGCAAAGCGAACACCGTTTGTCATGTTGATGTGTGTTACCATTTTCTAGACATTTAATT
The DNA here is from genome assembly GCA_004023785.1 of Mungos mungo. Taxonomy (NCBI): domain Eukaryota; kingdom Metazoa; phylum Chordata; class Mammalia; order Carnivora; family Herpestidae; genus Mungos; species Mungos mungo. The sequence continues at coordinate 128,548 of PISW01001966.1, forward strand.
ATTATCAGTCCACAGCCTAACTTCCGACCTGCCTGTATGTCACAATTACCTGTACTCAGGAGCTTGTGAGAAGATACAGAGAGAAAACATAATTATGGTTTAAAACGACAGGAGAAGGGGAGAATATTGGCAAACGGGCTTTTGCTGGAACAGAAATGCACTGTTACAGTCCACTGACGTTGCAGGGAATGTAGTCAGGTTCTCAGGAGTATGAGGCATTATTTAATACCAAAAGGGGTAACTGGTTCTTTCCCATCTCCGAAGAATAAAGCTCGTTTAAGAGATAAAGGGTAGTGTGAGTGATGGGTCAGGGGATTGTGGTGGGATCTTAAAACAGCATACGATGTATCAGTTCGCAGTGGTGCAGACAGATAGGTTCAAGATAAGGAAGGGGAGAGAGCAAATGACCTTTAAACATGTTATTTCCTTGAAATGCATTCCATTCAGTTAACTACGTGTACGGTACTCTGCCATGTTTTAATTTCCAAATGAAACATTAGCATGTTTGTGTTTTCAGTTTTATTAAATTAGTTTCTCTTTTTTTTTTTCCTTTCAGAGAGCATTAGGTAATCAAAAGTCCACAGTAGTTGAATTCAGCAATAAAGATGCCTCTGAAATTAACAGTGAGCAAGATAAAGAAAATTCCTTAATCAAAAGTGAACCAAGAAGAATTAAAATATTTGATGGAGGGCAAGTACAAATTTTACTTTCTAAATGTACATTTAAACCTACTTTTTAAATGTACATTTGCTTTCATGTGAATGAAAACTTAACCAGTGCCAATTTTATATAAATGTTTCAAGGTTTCTCCGCTTATTAACCAGATCTTCATAGCCAAATATTTGCTAGATGTCATGTCAAATAATTCCATTTTGGTCAAGAAAATATTTAGGAAACATCGTAGGTCCTAGGAGGCAGCTAAGAACTGTTTTCAGAGTAAACTCTGGGTTTCGCGTTGATTTACAGTAAGGAGCTCCTTGGGAAATCTGCTCGAAGAGAGACAAACTCACTGCTTATTTGATGTCTCTGTTTTCAGTTATGAGAAAACACATTGTAAAAAGCTGATTATGGTTCTAGTGAAGCCAAGGAAAATTTCAGTACTTAGATTTGCTGTAATTGAATTTAATAATAAAGAATACTTTGGAACCAGTGACTGAGAAAGAGGAAGTACTATTCTAAAATTAAACCTCGTATGGAGTAAAGTAGTTTGATCAGAATTAGCTGTTTGCATATTAAATATTGTTGCAGAAGGCTGGAATATTGTTACTTATGTGTGCCTAAACTTTATATTGACTGAGAATAAAAATTGTGACTTCTTGTATTTTGTAAGCTGAATTCTAATGATCGATATTTTCTCGAAGACCTAGTATCCAATCTCCCTGTTCATTTTTTTTTCTTTAAATTAGATATAAATCAAATGAAGAGTATGTATATGTCCGAGGCAGGGGAAGAGGAAAGTACATTTGTGAAGAATGTGGAATACGTTGTAAGAAACCTAGTATGTTAAAGAAACACATACGGACCCACACAGATGTCCGCCCCTACCACTGCACTTACTGTAACTTCTCCTTTAAGACGAAAGGTATGAAATGGCATTGCTTGGTGGTCCTTTTCATATGCACTGAGTTAGTAGAGCTAAGATCCAACTTTACTACATAGCCTTTGACCCAGGATGCAGTCGCTTAAATAGACTAATCTAAATTACATCTTATCAACACGGTAGACTTAGTTCCTTATGTCTCTAGACCTCTCAGGAAAAGAGAAAAAAAAAAAAGGTTTTTTAAATTATATACTTTCACAATATATATAATAAATATAACATTTTAACAGGAGCAACTGCCCTTTTTTATTTCACTCCCCAAATTAGAGTTGCATAACATGATGACTAATCCATTTCAAAAATACTTTGGAGCTGAAAAAGGAACAGAAATTTTCATGATGGCAAGGAAACTCCTTTCTGTGCTAAAAGATTGAAGAGAGAGTTGAAATAATAACTATAGTAAACCAATAATGATTGTGTTCATGTTTTATTATCTATTCTTAGGCATGAAAGACCATTTTTTTCCCATGGTGCTTTTTATTTTTTACCCAAATTCTATTGAATTTCAGCTTCAGAAACCTTCTCTTGTACTATTTAGTGTGCACAGAACTCAGAACTAGTCATTAAAATTATATTTAGTACTCTTTCTGTATGCTTTATATGTTTTTATTTAAATCGTAAGTATTACAGCTAAGGTAATTTTACCCTCTACAGATTTCCTATGCGTAATGAGGACAGTACTTAAAAACTAATGCTCACTCTCTCCATTAGGTTCCTTGCTCATGAATCATTACATAAAAACTGTGCTACTTGAGACTTCAATTTCCTACCACCCTTAAAAAAAAAATCTCTCTAAAACAAAACAGTGTCATCCCACAATTCTCTGTCTGAACGCGTAATGCCCGTAAAAAGTATTTAATTGACGATTTTTTACAGAAACTTTGTTTTTATTCCTTTTGAGTGAACGTTCACTTTTTTCTGATTACATTGGCTGCCTTCAGGGGTTTTGTTTTAAAGATTGATGAACTCGTCAGCAAAATTTGCTACATCATTTGGCTACTATTTATTGGCATTTAAGGAGAGTTATGATGTGTAGCAAGGAAACCTTCAAATGAGTCCTTCGTAGATGCCAGGGGGTCTGACAAGCTTCGGGACATCATGAGTAGTTGGGAGGGTCACTGCCTGTGGTCCTCTGGTTGTGATGTGGATTCTCCTTCTGGAAATGGAGGGTGGGTTTCAGGATGCCTTTCCTGCTCTTGTGTCCAGGCTTTGATGGGAGAAGGTACTGTGATCTCTTCACCCCATTTATCACTCTCTCACTGGCTTTGATCCCAGCATGAAGCAACATCTGTTAATTTCCAGTACACAACCAGGAGACCAGAAATAGGCCAGTGTTACTCAGAAGAGATTACCAGGGACAGAACGATGTTGCTAAATAAAAGAGGATCACAGTGTACATGTGCAGTGGGTATTTCTCAATAGAGCGAAGAAAAAGAATGAGGATACTTAAAAAATTATATTCATAAAATGAAGGCAAGAAAGGGAGGAAACCTTAGATGTGGAAAACCGAACGAAACTACAGAGATTTCTTGGCCCAGAAAAAATACTCTGAATCACCAAATAGTAATCTGAGTGAAATAACTCCAAATAGCATCGCATAAAGTTGTAGGTGATGTTTCCTAAGAGGCGAACAGAGCATAATGACCCCCGAAGAGTGAGCATTCGATCTTCGGCAGTTTTCATGTCTTCCGCTTCTCGGACACGCTGCCGATCTGAATTTGCATCAGACGCTTTGTTTTGTCAGATAATCCATTGCAGTTAGGCAAGAAATACGTATTTGAGGGAAGCGACCCTTGCTCAGGAGACTGGTGAAGAACATACTAGAAATTGACCATTTCCCCTTCTCTGTGTGGCAGTTCTGTATTTTATGGGTCAGCTTCCTTGTAGAAATCTGCCTTTTGTGAATATCTGTAAAACAGATTCCACAGATCTTTTAAACGTTAGCTGCATGATAGTAGACTAGTTTCTAGGTCAGGCTGCAGATGTTGTCCTCCGTGACTGACTTTGTTGACCTAGCCAGTGCATCTGGATGTGTCTGGACGGTAACAGGGAGGCAGTGACGAAATGGCATGCTGTGTAAATACGGGCGTGCAGACGCAGCACGCTGCTGCTCGATGAACAGTCTGCAGTGCTGGAAATTGATGCTTCTGATGGCTCCTGCCTATAAATCTCCACTTTGTCATTTGTCCTCTTAATTTATTTCACGGGGACACTTTCGAAAGAATGTTAATTGATTTGTTTTCACTATTCTGCTTTAAAGGTCAGTCAACGGAAAAGATACAGTGAGCTTGCCTGCCTGCAAGATTTACTTTATGTCACAGAAAGCCAGCCTCTCTGTGGAGCTATCGGAGCCCAGAGGCACAGCCTCCCAAGCCTTTCCAGAGGGTTTAGACTAATGTTTATTAAACCCGTTAAAAAAATTTTCTCATTAAGTTGATGCACAAGGTTGATGGCATTGGTGGGGGATATTTGCATCCATTTTGCATGTTCAAATGCAATTTGTTTTGTTTATTTGAACTTATTTAAGAAGTCGGCTAATAATAGGCAATAGCTTGCATTATGAGAAGACACGCTTATTAAAAGCTTACATTCCCAAATCTGTCTGGTTACAATTACCCATGAACGTCTCTAAGAAGCAAATAACCTTCTGTGGTTGTGCGCGTAGGGAACGGAAGCACTTTGAGTAATTTGGTTTGTAATATTGTTATTGTATTAGGAAGTGCTTTGACTTGTAAGTGGAAACTTAAGCCATGTTAACATGGCCAAACCATTTTTTTTTTTTTACAACTTTTTCATGTGAAAATTTTGAAGCTTACAGGAAAAGAAGAGGTTTGTATAATGAACACCAATCTACCAACCCAGCTTTTATTATTGTTAACATTTTGCCATATTGACTCCATGGGCTTTTTTTTTTTTAAGTGTATTTAAAATAAACATCAGACATGGCCAAGCCACTTAAGCCAGGTGTCCCCTCTGGAATTACAGAAGTCGGGGTTTGCTGGGTCTTAGATCATGTCTAGTCCAAGCAGCCTCTCCCACTTGAGCCCCTTAGGCCCCTCAGCTCTAGGATGCTGTGCGCACCGTCTAGGGCAAGAATCGGCCAGAACAGGGTGACCAGCTCCACGTACTTAGGGAATTTTAGGGCATTTTTAGTGGTACTGAGGCTCTTGAATACAGCGGTTTTACAGGCCCTTCAGCTACTGCAAGCCCAAGGTTAAAACCAAGGACTCAGACATTTCCAACTCTTCTAAAGACTTCTTCTCAAATTCGCCCCTGCTCACCAAGCTGAGTATTTAGATTTTGTTTGCTTTCTCAAAAGAGATGATTTTCCCTTATTGGCAATTTTTCGTGTGTGTGGCATTATGCACGGAAAGTGCCTGCAGTGCCTCAAGTTGGGGCTTTTCCCATGCATTTATGATCTCTTCGGGACGGCCGTCTGCAGTGGGCCCCCGTTTCCCCGATAATTCTTAGCTACGTCAGTCTTTAGAGGTACGACTGTGAGACTTCTCGTCAATATGGTAAAGCGAAATTCATGCAGGAAATTCTCTCATGTTCCAAATAACAGAAATACTGTTTATGATATAATAAATGTAGTTTTTAATAGATAGTCAAGCTTGACATTTAAAATAGGCAAATTCTCAGGTAACAGAAATAAAAAAGAAACTCCATGCTAGTATAGTGAGTAGACACTTAATAGTAGTAGTAGTAGTAATAATAATACTAAATAAAATGTTAAAATAAAATAATTCATGGGGACATCAAAGCCAGATATATGCCCACAAACCAAGGATTTTAATGTTAATCCTGAAGTAGAGTCTGAGGCCTCTGAAATGAGCACGGCCCTCCTGTCCGGGGACTTTGGACCATGTGCGGGAAGTGTATCTGCTAAAAAGCAAAACTCCATACCTATGCCATGCAAAAATAATAATAATAATAATAAATAACTGGTCCAGAATTGAAGGTCTGGAACCTTAACTCCCGGGTAGAAGCAATTGGAAAACTGACCCATAGAGATGTTTCTGCAACCCAGGGTACTTAAGACTCCGTGGAAAAGAATCTCGCTCAAGATAAGCGCACAATAAAAACTAAAAAGCATGCAAGGGAACAAAGTACCATGAGGGAGAGCCAGGCGGCACAGCGGGGGAGAATTTGGACTCCAGGAACTGCAGCTCTTAGTCAATCCAAAAGGGACTTTAAATTGAATATGTGTACAGTGTTCTAAAAAAATAAATAAGGATGGCAGAATAGAACCCAAAGGCAAAAGTAGACGTTACCCAAGTAGATTTGAAAAGAGAAGTCATTAGTAATAAATAACAAGGTCATTACAACATACAGATTCCAATATTTTCTTTTGTCCAAATTTTAGTCTTGGAATTGTATAGCCACAGTCTGTGCTTTCACCTGAAGTAGGAATGAATTTGCCGGTGTTGACAAATGCAACAGCAAAATAATACTACGTAAGCTTAGTAAACATTCTTTTCCCTTAAGGAAATCTGACAAAACACATGAAGTCCAAGACACATAGCAAGAAATGTGTGGATTTAGGCGTCTCAGTAGGTTTAATAGATGAACAAGATACAGAAGAATCAGGTAAGGCTTTATTCCATATTTTTCATAAATGCTATTTACGATGTACAGTTTTTTTTGCATCCATATTCTTCTTTCATTCCCCACTGATCCTGCTTAGTTCTTATTTTCATTGCTGCTCATTTACACTGCACAGTAGGCTCCTGCTCAGTTTTCCCATCGTTAATTTGTCTTCCTTCCCATCCATCCTTCCCTGTGGATGTTCAATTAATCTTCCTGAAGCATGCGTCTGGTCATACTGCTCAGCTTCAAATCTTCCATTGGTTTCCATTTGCCAACTGAGTAAATGATGAGCTCACATCCTCACAGTCCTTTAGGATCTGGTGTCCACCCACTTCACCACCCTTCTCTCTCATCTCTTTCTTTCACCTACCCTAATGCTTAACTTTCCTGCTTACATGACATTGATCTGGCTCTCCACCTATGCAGCTCGCCCTGAAAACCCTGCCCTCAAACCCCACGCCAAACGTGGTGCGCATTGGATGAATCGTACTTGCGCTCTAGGTCTAGCTCAGATTCACTGCCGCCATGAAGCCTTCTCTGATTTTCCCCTCCACCACTGCGGGGAAACAAGTTTTCTCTTCTCTCAGCTCCTGTCGTATTTTAGAGTTTGCTCTCTGAAAGCACTGACTCTCTTTCTGCCTTGTTTTTGGATTATTTACGTGCTGACCTTACCTCCTCGCTGAGATTCTTAAGCAGACCAGGAGCAGAAGTGAGGACGGAGTGATCCGAGCTGCACCCGCAGCCCTTAGTGCAGGGCCTTGCGCGCAGCAGCCGCTCTGGGAATGCGTGTGGAGTAGAACATTTGTGTGCTTTCCCCAGAACGTTCGTCATCTTGAAAAAGTTGCCTGGTGGTCTTCATCACAGCGTTAGCAGATCTAAGTGTTTATCTCTAACCAATTTTGAGGGAAAATAAACCTGTTCTTCTGTTCTAACTAGAAAGTAGAACTCTTCTTTCAGAAGACATTTTATATAAGCCAAGAATTTATCCAAGTGATATGTTTTCTTAAAAAAAAAAATGGGTCCTCCTGTTTTTGAAAAATGCCCTAAATTAGACCTTTACCTGCTTGCTGTGTCTTAGTTAATATGCATTAGTTTGGTATGGAGAAAATTTCCAAAGAGTAAATGATGGGCACATCATGGTAAATATAGGTAAAAAGTCAGATGCCTTAATGCCAGCCAGCAACCTGTGGCGCACTAAATGAATCAGCCCGAACTCATTTCTAAATATGCAGAGGAAGTGACTCACATCCTAAGTGGCACAGCTGATATGATTCAGTGTTTTAAGCACATGGAAAGGATTGCCTTTAACTCCTTTTTGGGAATAAACTGATACATTCCTGATCGAAGAAAAAAAGGTAATCATAAAAAATTTAGGACAGTGAGGAGCTTTTTAACAGTTTTAGACACGTCGATACTTGGGTGCATGTTCAGGGTAACGTCCTGGCAAGATCAGGATTTTAAAATGCATATCGCATTAATGTACACGTAACTTTTCTGTCCTCGGACCTTATTACTCAAAGCTGATTTTTGAATTGCCAAAAACTGAATTCTACGTAGGGTCTTCGATTTAAAGACACTGACACATTGACGCATTGAAGAGCATTAGTTATAACTCACTTCTAATATAGACAGCAGGTTTATTTTCTGCTCTTAGTGATCATGCAGTAAGTTAACTACCATAATGAAGGGAATAAATTTTTTCATTTGCTTTATTATTTATTTGCTTTGTTATTATTTGCTGTACCGCTATTTTACCGAGTCATTCAGAAGGAAAAAACTAGGAAGAATGAGTAAGAGTTTTAGCAAGTTTATTACCCACAGACTAGAAAAGGTACAAAGCAGAAATGTGAAATACTAATGTCTGAAAAACATGTAAGTGTAGAAAATATTATTACCATATACACTCATATACTTTTACTTTTTTTTTTCTTGTTTTTCTTTCTTTAGTGTTTATTTTTGAGACAGAGACAGAGCATGAGTAGGGGAGGGGCAAAGAGAGAGGGAGACACAGAATCTGAAGCAGGCTCCAGGCTCTGAGCTGTCAGCACAGCTTGAACTCATGTAGGGCTTGAACTCGTGAACCACGAGCTCATGACCTGAGCTTTGACCAACTGAACTACCCAGGCACCCCCAGGTTTTACTTCCTGAAGAAGCTCTGTCTTATAAAAATTAAGTGAAAGGGCCTCTAAAGCTACAGGAAGGTAGTGTTTATATTCTAAATTTGCGGAGGAAAATCAAGTGTGGTTTCCATGAGTTATGTATTTTTAGATTGGCCGACAGACTTCTACACATCTACTCACTGCTTTTTCTGTTCCTCAGCTTGTCCCCAAAGCACTTGAGGCAGGGTGCAGGTTATAACGCAAACTTGGTATTCTAATTCTGTATTCAGGAGAAATCTTCTGATAAAACTAGGTATTTCACTTGTTTTCCTCTTCATTTCTTTTTTTAAATTTTTGTGATTATGAGTAGTGTATTCTGTTTTTTCACAGTTTTTATTGAATAGTCGATTGTAGCATCTAGGTGGGTTTGTGCTGTGCCATTCTGGAAACCTCACAATCCCTAATGCACATGCCAACAATCTGTTCTTCCTTTGCTTTACTATGAGCTTGAAATGTAGGTATACATGTAGTAAAAAGTCGTTGTTTTAAACCAGTGGTCTTATTTTCCATTCATTCTATTGTGCTTGTAAAAAAGTATTTTGATTCTTTTTTCAAAATACAAAAAGATAACAAAGAGTTTTTTACGTGCATTCTTGAATTCATGCCAGAGCTGATTATTCTGTTTTCTCGTGTTTGCTTCAAATCTTTCTCATTAAATCAATGTATTTTTGAAAAAAAAAAAAAGATAAGCAAGCAAGTCCTTACACATCAGGCCACCATTCCCGGCCACTGTCTCTCCCAGGGGCAGATGCTCACGGAACGTCGGGATTCTCTCTTCAGTTCGTGCGACATACATTTCTACATCCATGCACAGTATGTGGTTGCCTGGTCTGTGTTTTAAGTTTGCACAAACAGTATCACCTTATATGTAGATGCCGAGAAAATTAATTTTCCTTTATAATTTTAAATTGTGTCCTGGAACAGTTTCTTTTTCTGCACCAGCCTTACCCGTACCTTATATTGAAGGAACTTAAATTTCTATTCCGATTGGATGAACGATAGTCTGTCCTTATTTGTGTTTTCTTCATGACTGTTTCAGGGTTGTGTCTTATTATTCTTTGTAAAGAAGTTCCACTCTATTAAATCAATGATGGTTAGCCAGGGGATCTTGCTTAACGGTTCCTCAGCTGCCTGTGCTTTAAAGGGAGAGAGCCCCGAAGCCTGCGGCGGGGTGCCGCATGTCTACAGGGTGGCCTGTTTCCTGGTGGCATGCTGGCCCAGAAGGCACCAGCTAGCCCTTCTCTCTCCGTCTCCTTGGCCGCCCCTCCCCACCTCCCCGGCCTCTAACTGCAGCACCCCAGGGCGGTGGTGACTAATCTCCTTTCTTTTCTGTCTGCACCTGCTCACCAGGTGATCGTCCGTTTTCGGACTGTGTGTACCATCCACCTGCTGCTGCTTCCGGCACTCACTCCAGACCAGCGCGGCCCTCTGCCCGCCCGCCACGCTCACTTGCGAGTCTAGTGGGCATCTCAAGTGGGACGTGCCCCAGACTTCCGATTTACCCCCTTACCTCTCAGAAGCATACTCCCCTCCCGTCTGATCCATCTTTCCAGCTACTAACCCCGATGTCTTGGAGTCACCCTCTGTCTCCAGCTTACCCCTACAGCCTTTGGCTCTTTTTTCAAAATGTATTGGGGATCCCCCCACCTCTCCCGCCCACCCTCAGTCTGAGCTATCACCGCCCCTGCCAAGTTGCTTGGAGTAGACCCTGGCCGGTCTCTGAGTCCAACTCCAGCCTCTTTACAGACTATCTCCACACAGCCGCCGAAGTGTGTTGTTTTAATCACGCCATTGTCTCGCTGAAAACCCTCTAGAGGTTTCCCGTCTCGTTCAAAGCACTGCTCTGCTCTGTGCTTGGGAGCTCTCCAGCCCACTCACCTTGCCCACACTGTCAGTCCCAAGCTGGTCTCCGTGTCTTCCTCCTGTGCTCCCTCAGCTACACCCACACGCATCTCCCTGCTCTCCGGTCAACAGCCCGGCAGGCCCCACCTCGGGGCGTTGCGCTCATCTCCTCCTCTCTCTGGAGTGCCCTCCACCAGACCCTGCCTGACTTAGCTCATCGTGCCCTTCAGTGCTCTGTTCCAGTGCCGCCGATCAGGGAGGGCTTCCTGTCCCCTTACACAGCCAGCACCTTGCTCTCTTAGTGCCAGCAGTTCTGCTCCTCTCTGTTCTGGTTTATTTGTCCCTTATTGCACTTACCACTACCACTACCAGTTGTGTGTGTGTGTGAGAGAGAGATCATCTGTTTCTTTTAAATAGGAAGTACAACGTAAGGACACGGATTCTGTTGTGTCCACTGCCAAATCCCCAGCCTCTTAGGATGGTGGCTGGCAAGTGACAGGTAGTACATAGTGGCTGATTTAATGAGGGACTGGGGGAAAAATGACCTATAGCCTGTCAGAAAATTGTTCAGTATTACTATTTGTAGAATTTTGACCTGTTCTTTTCCCATGAGATCCCTTCACTCAGATCCGGTGGCGTCCCTAATAACAGTCGTTAACGCCTTCCTGTAAGCAGTGTTCACGTGACATGGCCTCAGTAGACCTAGGTAGGGGTGAGGCGGTGGCATCTGTCAATTTGTTACTTATCAGTCATCAGATCAGAAGACTACAAGGTAATTCAGGTTCTCCGATAATACCAATTCTTCATCATCAGTAATGGTCACTCCAGACCAGTGAAGATCTGTTCTGTTTTTTAGTAGTTCTAGAGAAGAAACGTTTATTCTTTCATTGACACATCCATTTATGTATTTAGCATTTGGGCATCTGTTATGTGCGTGGTCACTGCTGCAGGAGGCACAGACTCGGCAGGGGTTGCCCACAAGGCTGGGATCAGAGAAGGAGCAGAGATGCCTCGTTGGTTGCAGAAAGACGACCAAGCATGTCCCAGAAGAAGGGGAAGGGGCTCATCTATCCATGTGCTGCTCTATTGGCAAAGTACTGGCAGCTCACAGAGGTGTGAGTTCTGGACCGTGAGTGTTGTTGCGGCAGAGTCCCCGAGGCCTGGGAGAGCGGAGTAGGGTGCTGATGAGCATGTGACTGGGACAGGATGTGAGAGTTGGACAGGGCGCACCTCTGACCAGCGCTGAGGGACGAGTCAGGCTGCCCAACGGAGCAAGCATTCCAGGTGCCAGCTGTGGCCCCTTCTCCTTAGAATCAGAGTCTCTGCTGCGGCCCTTTATACCAATTTCTTGATGTTGTGACACTCGAAAGTCCTAGTACTTTTATTCTTTTATTGATTTTTATTTTTGAGAGAGACATAGAAATGGAGTGCAGATGGGGGAGGGGCATAGAGAGAGGGAGACACAGAATCTGAAACAGGCTCCAGGCTCTGAGCTGTCAGCACAGAGCCTGACGCGGGGCTTGAACTCACAAACCACAAGATCATGACCTGAGCTGGTGTGATATTTAACCAACCGAGCCACCCAGGTGCCCCAGTATTTTTATTCTTTTAAACATTCCACCATATGTAAAGCGTTCCCAAGACTTAAAAAGTTTACATTATATTTGTTATCTAAAGTCATTTAAAGCCATTGCCTCCTTAGACCCACATACACCTACCTGTCTTTCAATCCAGATTGTTTTTTCAAATGTTTTTGAAACAAGGAAAGAAAAGATAATGGGGCTTTTAATCTGTGACTCTGGAATTTTCACTGCTGAGCTTTTTTGTTTTGCTTTGGTTTTGTTTTGTTTTGTTTTGTTTTTCTCCTGATGATGTGATTTTATTTGGTAGTGAGAAATTAGACCATAGTGACTAAAAGAAGCATGATTTCATTAAGTGGATGGTCCCATGCAGGCAGCAACAATAAAAACACAATAACATAGAGCAAAAGCCTCTTTCTGGAAGGCTGTTTTTATAAAGAGAGTGCCTCAGCCCTACAGTGTCCTTCATTCCCCTGTAGATGGAGTTTACACATTTGGGTGGAAAGTCTGGCCTGGTTTCTTCCTTGTGACATCCGATTGCATGTGTACATATAAGTGTGTAATGACTAATTTAGACATCTTGTTCTTGTTAAATTAGGGAGCACTGTGTCCCCTGGAAATAATTTCTACTCTGACCCAGCATCAGTCTGGTAGAGAACTGTCCCCTTAGAATAGACTGTCCTAAACTGTCAGGGCTTTAAGGTTTCTGCTTTACGGTTTCTGTGTGTGTGTGAAAACCCTGCCGTTTTCAGCTCCATAAGGATGTTGTTACAAAGTGCTTGTTACAGAGTGTTTCACTTTTACTGTCAATTTCCCTTCCCAAGGAAACATACAAATTACTAGGCATACATTTGTAGGAGATGAAGTGGCTGACTTGTAAAAACTTAGGAAGGAGAATCAATGCTTTCACTATTGCAGTTTTAAATTTTGAAGCATACACCTGCTGGCAGACCTGAGCGTGGGGGTCTGCGGCTGGTCAGAGTCTGGAGATTTCCATTCTAGGTTTGCTTCTCTGCATCCTCCACACCCGCTGGTGTTCCCCATCGCGCTGGCCACACGGGGCAGTCTCTCCCTCATAGGGTTCCAACTCACAGCAGTGGTTCCTTCTGCGACTTTAGATGCCACCTAGGACCCCCCTGCCCCTCTCAACATTCCTGCCTGATAGTGTATTCTCCGTCTTCATGGCCCAGCAGATGAAAACGAGCGATAAAATTGTACTGTGGAGGGTCTTTTCACACAGAACTTGCTGTCTGTTCTTCGGTGGGGAGCAGCTTTATCAAATGCTACCGTGGCATCTGGGGATCTTGGCATCATTGCTCGTATTTGTATCGAACATAAATCCGATATGAAGCCTGTGCAAGCGCACTGTCAGAAACCGCGCTGGGATTCCGTTGCTGCGTGTCCACAGTAAACATTCAGGAAAACGCGGAGGGCTGGGCCGGCAGTAAGGTGTCACGGCACTTAGCACGGTTAGCTTTCTTGCTTGTGTTTCAAAAAGATAGTGATTACAATGGCTTCGCAGATGCCTTCCATGCTGACCCGGCCTCAGTCATCGGGAGACGGCTAGTCTAACCAGGTAAAAAGTGGAAGTTGAAAGAACTAAGTAAACTCAGCTACCTGAGTGTCCTTTGGCACCTAGCTTTTCCTAAACACAGTTGACGTTTGTCACTCACTGTCCTGACAGGTCATAGAAAGAATATAGTGATTAAAGAAAACTAAGTAGCAAGGTTCAGGAGCCCCATGTCTTTTGGGAACCCATTCCTCTAAAATGTCAACACTTGGTCAGTATGAAAATTTGCGGCATTGCGTTCTCCGGATGCTGATTTAAATTCCCAGGCAGTTTTGATAGCCACGTGTCGGGCTTCCCGGTTTAACAGTGTAGGAGCCATGCGGGCAGTGGGGCCCTGCGGTGCCTCCCGGAGAGGGGTTCACCTTCTCGAACATCATAGACTGCTGATGCCAGCAGGACACGTAATAACGTGCAGCGTCTCTTTAAATCTTGATCACCTCAGACGTCAGAGAAATGGGGTCCATCATTTTAAAGGAAAAAGGAACCCACAATGGTGTTATTTGAGAGACCAGATTCTAAATGCCAGGCTTCGCCAGAATAGCACCCAAAAACCTATCCTGAGAGTGGTGTGTTTAGGTTTACAGGGGAAATTTAGGGGTTCGGTCATTGAATGGATCTTTTCTGTTGCACACATGTGATTGTCACTAAGAAATCCCCTCTCTGAGCTTCCATTCATTCAGCAAAATGTAGTGAAGGCTCAGAAAGGCCAGAATTACTACAGAATATGTCACCAGAGCATTTCTTCTCTTTTTTGTTTGTTTGTTTGTTGTGGGTTTTTGTTTTTGAGAGAGAGAGAGAGCAGGGAGGAGAGGGACAGACAGACGGGCAGATAGAGGATCCAAAGCAGGCTGATAGCAGTGAGCCCAATGTAGGGCTCAAATCACTAACTGTGAGATCGTGACCTGAGCCAAAGTCGGACACTCAACGGACCGAGCCCCCCTGGCGCCCCCAGAGTATTTATTTCTTAAACATTGTTACTATTTGGTAATGTCTTGGCCAGCTTATGGCCTCCTGGGAAAAGTCTAAGGCTTCCTGTGCTATATGTTTAGGTATTCCTTTATGTCTGCTTCATTTGGTCTGTTTTCACCAAGTGTTTACTCTGGGTTTATGTCTCCTTAACTTCAGTATTTCTTTTCCTGGCATTATTATCAATCTTTTTTTTTTTTTTTTTTAGTTATCCTAAACCCATTCTCTTCTGTGCCCACCAACACGATACTCAGAATGTCACACGCACGCTCCCTGGGTGATAAAGGACACTTACTGAAAAGATCACTGTGAAAATGACAGTCAGATAAAGGACTGAAGACCCTTGATATTTTAAATTCCTTCCTACCTTTAGCAACAGCAGCCTGCATGGCTGCCAATTTTATCCTATAAGTCTTGTGCTAATGTCCAAGGTAATTAAATGGACAGGTGCTAGGAAACATTTACTTTGAATGGAGCAGGAGGAATTACAAATTTTTCTAAGCGAACCACTAAAACATAGACATTTGGCTTTGGGCGCCTGGCTGGCTCAGTCCGTTAAGCGTCTGATTTCAGCTCAGGTCGTGATCTCATGATTCATAAGTTCTAGCCCCGCCTTCAGCTCTGTGCTGAGAGCTCAGAGCCTGGAGCCTGCTTCAGATTCTGTTTCTCTCTCTCTCTCTCTCTCTCCTTAAAAAATAAATAAGCATTTTTTTTAATTTTAAAAAGATTAAAAAAATAAAATACGGACATTTGGCATTTTAAAGAACTTTCTGTTTAGTTCACAACTAGCAACCCAAGCTGTAATTATAGTATATGCTCACGAAAAGTCTAATCCGTCCAGCCAGCTGCAGTAGCTCTCATATTCTTCTTGTCCTGCAAAATTACACAGTCTCAGGAATGTGGTGCCTGTGTTCTTGGGGTATTAGTGAATACCTTTTCCTTTTCACCTTTTGTGTCAAAAACCGTGCTGCTGGCTATTTGCTTTCATGCCTTGATCCAAAGAATGTTTTTGTCAACAGAATGCCGGACCTCAGTGCTGGGAATGTTAATATGTGACCTCAGCTGCCAAACTGGGCGAGCCATTCAGCGAGGCAAAATGCAGCTGCAAAAGCGATTTTCATTGGGGCTGAAGTTGAAGATAATGTGTGTGCGAAAATGATGTTAGACGGCAGGATTTAAGCCCGCTAGCACATTCGCCCTTAAAATAAATTGCAGCGTGTTTCTCTAAACAAAATTCTGCCCACATGAAACCTGTTCAGTATGTTTCTGTCCCTGGGATTTTGCCGGAAAACATTATTTCTCCTAAGAAAAATGCCCATGTACAACGTGAAACCCTAATAGCTCTTAAGGTTTATATTTAACATAAAGAAGTGTTAATGAACGAATGGCCCAGATAGGAGTCTTTTGGTTTGCTTCCCAAAATAAAACCTTAAACTCTGGCCCATTACGTTCTTAATGATGTTCTCATGTTTTAAAGAACACCCAAAATAACTCACAGGTTTATTACTGCAGGAGTTGCGGGCTTTCAGAGAACTTCCCCCCAGTTTTTGGTGGTGTTTGTCTGATCGCCAAGTAATATTCTAACCACATGAGAAGAAGGAAAACAGGCAGATTACAGCAGGAGAGTGTGGCTCCCCGAGGGGGTGGTGCTGACCTCCGGCGAGTCTGCGCACCTCCCAGCAGGTGTCACTGTCTGCCAGTGATGGGAGGGCAGGTGCCCTTCATCCAGCCCGCCCCGGACTTTGAAAAACCTCTCTAGGGAAAGTGTTCCACGTAAGTTTATCGAAACATTTACTTTTGAAGAACATGATTGCCGCGCTGACTACCTCTTCTTGCCCTCATGAATGTAAATTCACTGCAAAGAAAGTTAACGTTACACTTATGTTAAATTTTACAGAGTATCAGAAAAATGGGAAATAATAGAACTCTCAAG
The DNA here is from genome assembly GCA_004023785.1 of Mungos mungo. Lineage (NCBI taxonomy): Eukaryota > Metazoa > Chordata > Mammalia > Carnivora > Herpestidae > Mungos > Mungos mungo. The sequence goes on from PISW01001966.1 coordinate 144,788, forward strand.
GGCCACTACATTTAGGAATTTGGGAACACTTATGGATTTTTTTTTTATGTCTGTGCCGGAGTCCCTGGAGGATGCAGAGGGGTGAGCTCCAGGCTCTCCCCCCTTGGAGCATTCCACTCTACATTGTACCCGCCAAGAAAGGAACAGTTGTGAGAATAGTGCGAAGTCAGTACATCTTATTGGCATAATGATGGGGCTCCTCAATACATGGAAACCTGGCTCCCGATTTTCGGCCCTGATCCCCCCCAGCCATATCAAAATCTCTGACCTTCCCTGTGTCGGGGGAATTTGATATCAGCGCCGCCACGGGGTGCTCGTGAGATTTCAACATGATGGCAGAATACAGACGTGGGCAAATGTTTTCTGGAAAGGGCCTGATGGTCAGTATCTTAGGTTTTGTGGGTCCTACAGTCTCTGTCACAACTACTAACACTTGTGGTCGTGGCCCAGCGCTGCCTTGGACGGTTCGTAAACCAGTGAGCTGCTGTGTGCCAGTGCACCTTCATCGGCGAGAACAGGCAGCAAGCCGCATGCGGCCAGCCCCGCAGCCGTAGTTCGCCAACATCTAACATAACAGGTGCTCAGCGTGTCTGCTGTAGTAGCGATCACCCCGTATAGAATGTTACAGCAAAATGAGCGACACCACAGAGTCACAAGTGACCAGTTGTTGGAGTGTATGAAAAGTCTGTGTACCCATCCTTCCTGGCTTGTGGTCACCGACAGGGCACTTTTCCCTTCTTGGTCTTCTCTCAGCACCACTCCTGATGCAGTAGTCTTAGTCTTCTTCGGCGATAGGAGCAGGGCTAAGGGGACCGCGAAGTTACGTGAAAGGACTTTTTATTAGCACGAATCCAAGTGAGAGCAGAGTTGGTGGGCTCTGCTTTGGTGCCTTGGATATTTGAAAGGCTGCAATTGCCTTCCATTCATGTAAGCCCTCCATTTTATCTTTTCTCTCTCACTCTAGCGTATCAGCCCTGTTTGAAAAGTATGTAATGATCCAGAATTCATTTTCAGGTTTCCAAACCTGGACAGTGGTCTCCCCGCTTTGGGAGTTTGATGACCCAGTGCATGCGGGGAGGTAAACGTTACTCTCTCCTTGTCTTGGGGAAGGACATCTACAGAAAGGAATCCCAGCCCTTGTTAAGTTCTCCCAAGCTGTAGGCCTGGGGCTCTGTCCGGGGGGAAAGGAAGGTCCCAAAAACCCACCCTGTGTGTCTTCCTTCCTACTCATCAGACCTCCAACTTTGGTTTGAACTCGGCGTGATGGGGACAAAATCTGATTAAAATGGAGCCAAATAGTTTTACTCCCTTCTCCATTAAACAGTGTATGGTGCTCTTTTTAAAGCCTTCATGTAAATTGCATACACTGAAAATTTGTACCTATATATAAACTGCAGTGTATTTGTTGTGAAATATAAAAGGTTAAGTTACTAGTTTACATTCTTCTTGGGGATTGCATTTTATATGTTCTAGTCATAATCAAATAATTATACAAGATTTTTAATGTGTGTACCTATAAACATTCAACTCATGCATATTTATAAGCTAGCTTCGTTTCTGTAATTTATTGTTGACCTTTCATATCAGTCTGTAGTTAGATTTTTAAAATATGACAGTTGAATGTGGGCTGTTTAGCGCAAACATAACCGAGGAGCCAGGCATCACCAGGGTTTGAATCTCAGCTCTGATCCTTGTGCGCTGTGGGCTTGATGCTTTAAAATAATTCATTGCATTTTACATTTTTTAAAATTATTATCTGAGGAAATGTCACGTCCTTAATTAGTCCTTGTTTTAGTTATGGTCGAATAGGATTGGGTCATATGACGTGCTAAGCCAGATTCTCCTAGAGTCTGGTACAGAACCAGAGTAGAGCCATTTAGTCACCTTATGCACAATTAACCGAGAGATGCAAAAATAGGTACAAGATACAAGGTAAGAACAGTTTCAGGTGCTAAAAATTTAACACGTTTATGTAGGTCCTCATATATTTTAGAGAAATTTCCTGTGCTTTTAAATTGACCAAGAGAGGGGCGCCTGGGTGGCTCAGTTGGTTAAGCATCCGACTTTGACTCAGGTCATGATCTTACGGTTCGTGAGTTTGAGCCCTGTGTCGGGCTCTGTGCTAACAGCTCAGAGCCTAGAGCCTGCTTTGGATTCTGTGTCTCCGTCTCTCTCTGTCCCTCCCCTGCTTGCACTCTGTCTCTCTCTGCCTCTCAAAAATAAACATTAAAAAAAATTTTTTTAAATAATAAATTTGACCAAGAGAAATGTTGGATTTGGTCTCAAGAATTAATAGTTTCTTATTAAACAACAGGAAGGAAAAAACTGCATAGCAGAAAAAGTCTTTATGACTGTAAGAAGAACAGGGAAATGGATTTCGTGCAAGCTCATCTCAATGAGACAGAATATTAGTGTCCATAGAGGAAAGACCCTGGAGTACTGACAAATTGTTTATTTTATGCAGTTTTCCAAAAGATTGTTTTAGTCTCACAGAAAAGCTGCTGCCAACGAACACAGAGACTTCCTGTGTACCCCTCACCCAGCCCCCCCTTGTGTTGGCGTCTACCTAACCGCAGGTCGTTTGCCAACCCTGAGAGACTCACCTCAGCTCCACGGCACCAACTGAAGGACAGAACTGATTTGAATCTCACCAGTTTTCCCACCGTTGTCCTTCTGTCCCAGGATTTCCTTCAGAATCCCACACTTCCCTTCCTGGTCATGCGTCCTTACACTCTGTGGATGTGTTCTTCTGTCTCTGTTGTCTTTCGTGACCTAGATGTTTGTAGGAATACTGATCAGTTATTTTGTAGAGTGTTCACACTTCAGGGTTTTCCGATGGGTGCTCACGGTGGGATTGAGGTTGGCAGTATTAGGAAGGTGCCATAGGGTGGTTGTAATTTGCTTGGTGTTTGATATCGGGAGGTACCTTATATCAGTAGGCATTACTGGCCATGTTAGCCTTTGTTACTTGGCTAAGGAGACGTCTTCCAGGGCTCTCTACTGTAAACTTCCTGTTGTTCCTGTTTTAAGTATTCAGTGCGGATGGGTGATGCTTTGAGGGTATGCATATGTCCTGTTTCTACCTTGGTAGATCTTGCCTAGGGTATTACTAGGGTGTTCTAATTTATTAATTGGAGTTTTTCTGCAGGGAGAAGTTACCATTTCTCCATTTGTTCTTTCATGCTTTTATTCACTTCCTTCACACTGGACTCAAGGGTATGTATTTTATTCTTGAGGTTATAATCAGTGTTACTGTGTTTCATTCTTACAGATCAAGTTCTCACTGGCCACTGGGAACTTGTTGAGGGCCATTCCTGTGGCCTTTCCACATGCCCCATCTTTAGCTTTCTTTAAGAAGTTCCTTATTTTCTAGCGCCCCAAGATGTTTCAACCCTGAAATCAACCCATTTCTTCAAGGACCTCCGGTTCTCTTACTAGAGAAGGGTACTTAGAAACCAAGATCTCGCTGGGTGGTGTGTTCATTGCTACTGACCTGTCACTGCTTCTAAGCCCTCTCAGGGGATGGCGCTAGGAGGTGTGTGTTCATGGGCTAACTCCTACGTACGCACCATTTCTATATCTGTGTGTGTGAATACATACACGTGCACACACACACACATGTATGCCATATACGTGAATGAAACATGAGTCGATACATATTTCCAATTCCAGGCCTACACCACAGAGTTGATTCTGGCATTTTCTATCTCCTCCCTTTTCTTTCAGCCACAATGAGGAACCTGGTCCTCATCTGCAGTGTGCTTACATATTTGTTCAACTCTCATATTAATCACTGAGCCAGTTCCCAAAATCCTAATCCACCCAAGAAGGACAGATTTAAGTCACAGCACAGTGTCTGTATGCAGTCCTGGTTGTGTTTAGCCTTCCCCTCACCCAGTCAGAACCCTCTTTGCTCAGGTCACCGGGAGTGGGCCCTTTCTTCCCACCCTACAGAGCAGGGGTGTGGTTCACTTACACTTCAGTTAGCGCATCTGTCTCAGCTCACATCTATCTTGGATTCGCCACACATCCTGGCTGATGATGCTTTTCTTTACATACCATTGAAGTTCACTTCGTGGTGTACCGCTCACTGTGTGGCAGTCCTTGACAAATACAGAGAATGGTATGTTCACCCCCACAGTTCCATCACCCCCAAAACTCCCCTACTGCCATTCCTTTATAGACAACTGCTTCTCCTACCCAGAAACTCCTACCAACCACTGATCTCTTTTCCAGAGCGCCATACAAAAGGAAAAAGAGAATGAGTAGCTTTTTGGGTCTGGCTTCTTTCACTTAGTGTAAGGCAAGTAAGAATTACCCATAGCTCACTTCTTTTTATTGGTAAGTTGTATTCCATTGTCTTGATGGGCCCTGGTGTGTTACCCACAGACCAGTCAAAAGATCTGGATTGCTGCTAGTATTTGGCAAATAGGAATAAACTTGATGTAAGACATTCATAGGAGCACCTCAGTGGCTCAGTTGGTTAAGCATCCGATTTCAGCTTCTTTCAGTCATGATCTCACAGTTCGTGAGTTCCAGCCCCACATCCAGCTCTCTGCCGTCAGCACAGAGCCTGCTTTGGATCCTCTGTCTTCCTCTCTCTCTGCCCTTCCCCCATGTGTTTCTCTCTCTCTCAAAAGTAAATAAACATTAAAATATATATATGTATGTGTATATATATATATATATATATTCATCCACCTCAAAGTATTTCTAACCTTTCTTTGAGGTTAGGATTGTTTAGGAAAAAGTTATGTAAGTCTGAAATATTGGAAGATTTCCAGGTATCTTTTGATTACTGATTTCTAGTTTAATTCTGTTTTCATCTGAAAACATACTTTGACTTTTATTAACTTAAATGTGTTGAGGTTTGCTTTGTAGCTTTTAATATGGCATGTATTGGTGAACATTCCGTGTATACTTATAAGGAAAGCATAGTGAGTGTATTGTTGGTTTGAATGTCCTAGAATTGTCAGCTGGGACTAGTTAATTGACCGTGTTTTTTGGGTCTTCTCTGTTGTCACTGATTTTCTGTAAGCCTGTTCCATCAATTACTGAGAGTGGCATGTTAAAATCTTCATCTGTAATTGTGGATTGGTTTATTACTGTTTTCAGGTTTAGCCTCATTTATTCGGAGGCTCTGGTTGAGTTGATACACATTTAGGATTGTATGTCTTTTATCATGATGTAATGTCCCTGTATTCTTTGTTCTGAGATCTACTTTGTCCGGTATTAGTATAGTTTTTCCAGCTGTAATTTAGTTAATGTTGTAAGTATATCTTTCTCCAGACTTGACTTTCAATCTCCTTATGCCCTTCTGTTTTAATGGGTTTCTTGTATACAGTATATATAGTTGGCACTTACTTTTTTAATCCAGTCTTGTAGTTTCTCTATTTTAATTCAGGTATTAGACCTGAATTCCTTGTAATGTTATTTTTCATGTAGAATAAAATCTACCATCTTGCCACTTGGGATTTTTTTTTAACTTAGTTTTTTTTTCTTTTTATGACTTAATTGAACTTCTTTTTATGATTCTGTGTTACCTCCTCCTTGACTGGTTATTTATACCTTGCTTTATTTTGTTATTTTTATCAGTTGTATTTTATCTCTTCCTTGACTTTGTTACTTATACCTTTTTAAAAATTTTAGTTGTCTTCCTTCAGATAACGGTACGTTACTTCACATGCGGCGTAGAGACTTTGTAACGGTGTATTCACAACGCCGTGCTGTTGTTTTCCTACCCTGTACATTTACCAGAGCTGTAAACACACGGTACATTGTAACTCTGCAGATGTGCAGCTGTCTTTTAGAGCGAACAATTAAAACCTTATAGAAAGAATCTTTATTCTACTTCTGATACTCTTCCATTTTTTTGTGTAGATCCACATTCCCTTCTGATAGGATATCCTCTCTGCCTAAAGGGGTTCCTTGAACACTTATTGTCAAGTGGGTCTGCTGGCAGTGAATCCCCTCAGTTTATATTTTTCTAACAAAGTCTGCATTTCTCCTTCATCTTTGAAAATTATTTCCAGTGAGCATACAATTCTGGGGTTGACCATTTTCTTGTTGTCACTGTTACTTTGTTTTTCATTGGTAGCATTTCATTGTATCATTTCCATCTCTCAGCTGAAATTCCCACTGGACACTGCGGGTTGTCCACAAGCCTTTAACCCATCAATTATTTTGAATTCTCTGATTGCTTCTAACATCTGTGTCCTATCCAACTGCTTCTGGTAGCTTTTTCTCTTCTGCGTATGTTTTTTTTTTTTCTGCCTTTTCATATGTCTCGTAATTTTTGTTATGAAAGCTAGACATCTTGTGTAAGACAGTGGAGACTATGTAAATAGGCTTCCTGCCTCTTAACAGGTGTACCTCTCCTGCTGGGCCTTTAGCATGGGTGTTAAGAATTTTTTTAGTTAGGAGTGGGGCTGAGTGAGAGAGAGATGCTATAGGTAAGATGGCAAGCCTTCTAGCGCCAGAGGCTTCAGATTCCTCTAGAGATAACTTGTCTTCGTGGGAGGAGGGGTTGATTAGGAGAGCAATGCCCATTTCAGTCCCAGTTTTAGGTGTCTCAGTGAGGGTCATTCTACACATCTCCTGTCCCTCTCCCTGCAGTTTTTGGCTGTTACCTGTCACTTAAAGGTCTTAGCATGGCATTAAGGGGTGAGGAAGAAGACAGGATGCCATCGTGTTCTGACTCAGCCTTAGACTTCCACGCGCGCCATGTTCTTAGGTTTCTGGGCCGTGGCACTCGTGTTCTCCAACCACTCCCTCAGCTGTTGTGGGGGACTCAGCTGCTAATCTTCTCCCTCCTCAAGGACCAGAGCTGGGTTTTTTCTCCTGTTCACTGCAGTGAGTTTTCACCAGGTTCCTGAGGGCTGCAATGCTTGTGCCCTTCCCTTCACAGTGCTTTTCCCTAATGGGGAGACAGGAAGTGGATCCAGGTGGAATGTCTTGTCCCTTCTCTGTGGCTACTGTTCCTGTCCCCCAGATCTGGACAACAGTGGGTACTTAACACGCTTCCCTGTGAGGACCTGAATGGGGCTCAAGGCATAGAGCCTGCAGGAGAGTGTCTCTTCAAAGGACTCACATGGTGCTGCCTGTCCATGCTTGGCCTTGACCAACCTGTCAGCTGTTTAGCAGATCCTTCCTGGCCAGTGTTTCCCTGCACACACCCCAAATGAGGACGGCTTCTTTCCTCTCTTCCCGCAGACACCATCTCTGCTCCCTGTTTGGAATGTTTGACTGACTGGAACCTCAGCTTTAGAAGGAACATTGAAAAAGTCACAAATATGAAATTAGGCCCATTCTCTTTTAAGATAGAGTAAAAATTTTTAGGGTAAAGCACATCTCACCCTAGTCAGACTTAGGAGCCGGGCTAACCTCTGGTGAAATCAGCCCCCCGTCCAGTAACCTGTCCCCCTAGGTCATCTCATGTCTTCAGACTTTTTTCCACTTTCCCCTCAGTCTCTAAAAATATGTCAGATTTGGCACCGTTGTAGCAAATTCAAAACAGATTGGGACTGACTCTCCAACTTCAGCATGTCAGACATCTAGGGTTAGGAGAGCTGTCTGTGAGGCAGGAGGCAGGGCATTTATGCACACATCACCCATTCCATCTCACACAGGCACCTGGTGGGGTTCAGTATATCCGCGTTATCCCAAAAAAAGCAGAACCCTCAAAGCCAAAAGCATATGAAATCATGCATTAAAGTTACCTAAATGTTTTGTCCTTGAATATTTTAATTGTAGAAGTAACATGTGCTTGAGACAAACAAAATAAAAGTTCTAATCCCTTCCATCCTCTCGAATAATCACCCTCCAATGGTTTGGTGTCGATCCTTTGAGACTTTTCCCTAAGAACTTATCTTTGTAATATAGAAGGAGTAATAAAATAAATGAATATGTAGGCCATTTGGAATATGCAGGAAACAAACCAACTGCTTACTTCTGTACATTCTTCCCACTCGAAAAGTATACCTAAGTGCAGAATGTTAAAAGTATGTGTAAGTGACGGAACGTTTCACAGCTTAAGCTGAATACGTTCTGATACCTTCTTTATTATAGCACAGTGCCAACGATTTGGGCGAGAGCTTTTGCATTCATCCCTTTAGTTTTTTAAAGTTTATTAGCTTTCTAATGGGAAGAACCTCTCCTTTTGTAAGATTTTGAACGGATAAAATTTTAAACCCAGTTCCACATGAACTTATGAAAATATTCCCTAGACCTTCTTGAATCTTCTTTGTGAAACACAGTCCCATGTGACATTATGAGGCAGATCCTAATGACTCTTATGAGTTAATGTTCCTCTTTCTGTGAGGAGTGAGTTGGATTATCATAGGGGAAAAAAATGACAGGACAATTTAGCACCTCTCATAGTAAAAAGAAAAAGGTAGAAGTCTTAAGTATTAGAGAATATTACTACCCAGGGGACAATGGCAACCTGTCTAAAATACTATCCAAATATCAATTCACATATTGGGATATAATTACCAAATGAAATTATTTGGCTTACAAATCTGAATGCCATCAGTTTGTTTTGCTTTTGTTTTAATTTGTTCCAAAGAGATCCAGGGAAGCAGCTAGAGTTCAAGAAGAGTTGTTTGAACTCTGTCAATTTTTTTTTAAATATCTTTCCATCTTCTTTAATTGTGAGGCCTTTATTTCTGATTTTCTTGAAACGTTACCCTTGCCCGTCTAACCTTCCGAAGCCCATTTCACATTCTGCATCCCTAACAAGTGTCCTGGCCATGCCACTCTCTGTCAGCGCCGCGCTTCTCTGATTCCTGGCCTGACCGACTTACTCTTCCCCAAGCCACCCTCCTCGGCCAAACCGTAGGCTTTCTGGGGGTAGAGCTCTTGTCTGTTTCGTCCTCACAGCATTGCTAAGCTTATAAAAAAGTAAAAGGCTGTGCAATATAGCTATAACATAGCCTCTTGGTTGTTTTTATTAGATGAAAAGCAAAGATTTGGTTTCGAGCGGTCTGGATATGACCTTGAAGAATCGGATGGCCCAGATGAGGATGACAATGACAATGAAGATGATGATGAAGACAGTCAGGCTGAATCTGTCTTGTCAGCAGCCCCGTCCGTTACGGCCAGCCCACAGCATCTTCCATCCAGAGGCGGCCTCCAGGATCCTGGGGGTGCAGAGGAGGACATCCAGATCACCGACTGCTTTTCTGGGGTGCACACGGACCCGATGGACGTTCTGCCCAGAGCCTTGCCCACCAAGATGACCGTACTTAGCGCGGTACAGTCCGACCAGAGCACAGGGACAGAGCCTCCTGTGAAGACCAGGCAGCACGCCGCCAAAGACGGAGAAGGCACGGCTACTCCCGTAGACTCTTCTAGGTCACCTGAGGCTGCGCCCAGGTCCCCGTGTCACCAGATGTCTGTAGACTACCCTGAAGCGGAAGAGATTCTGGAAAGTTCTACTTTAACACAGGTAAATGTTTTCTTGTATGGTTTCCCCCAGAGAGGAATCCTAATGGCTTAAGAAAATAATCTACTGAAAATTTTTTATTTATGGCTCAGTCAGTTGGTTTAAGCCTAAGTGTTGGTTGTATTTAAAGGTAAAGGACATGTATGTCCCTCAGATTCTTGCTAGGTATTTTGAATCAGAGTTCACATATTGCATCCTAAATCTGTGAAAGAACCAACTGGTTCTTTAAAAACACGCTTTTTTTTTAAATACGTATGTCCCCATTGGGAACATGAATCTTGAGACCTATTTACCCCCTTGCTTGCCCGGAGCTGTTTTTCCACTGGCGCTGATATGATGGATTTGCACAAAATTATCCAACCATTCTGCGCTCTGCCCCTCTCCGCCAGACAGCGACCAGTGTCTGGCAAAGTTAATGTGACCCCAAAAAATGTATCAAGTGGTTCACTTTGCTCGAATGATGAAATTGCCGTGACGGCTTCGGAACGCTTCCTGCCAGAGAACCAGCTCAGACCCGGGTGGCAGAAAGCCAGCCTGTGTGCGCTTTCACCCCTGGTGGCTGGCGAGGAAGGTTCAGTTCTGTGACGAATACATTCACACCACTGACCTCTCGTGTCTCTTAACCTTCTCTTACGTATTGACGTAAGGCCGTAGGGTTTACTTCTAAATGTGGCAGATCTTGGTTTGCTAGATAACACTGGAGAAAAATGAAAAGTCTGTGAAAGCTCAGATTTCTATAGACTATTCCAAATTAATGTAATTTAATGTAATTGCATTATTTAAATGAGATTTGATATTTAAATTAAATTAGTCTATAAATTAATGTAGCTCTGTAATGTAGCTGTAATCAAGAAGAAGTCAAATATTTAGATGATAATCTTGGGCAGAAGGGAGCTTGGCAAGACTTAACCCTTCTCATTGCTTCCAGACTGATCACCTGTGTGCTAAGCTTCTCTATCCCCAGATCACTTACATACCTTCCAGTGCCTGGAAATCTGGTTTTCAGTAGACCTTTCACAAACGGAAGGGAAGGAATGGAGGGAGAGGAGGGGAGGGGAGGGGAGGGAAGGGAACGGAACAAGGAAGGAATTGGTCACCTGTGCTCTCAGCTTCTCTATCCCAAAATTACCTACATAGCTGCTGGTGTCTGGAAATCTGATTTTCAACAGACATTTCACAAACTTAGGAAGGGAGGGAGAAGGGAAGGAAAGAAGGAAGGAGGAAGGAAATGTGCAGAAATGCAAAGTATTCTATGCAGTGCATTGCTGTTACTTGCACTAGAGATTAAAGGCATAATAGATTTTTTAGTTGGGGATTTCTTTTTTACATTGAAGACCTCATTTTTTAGCAAGCCTGTAATTTGTATGCGAATATACATGCTCTCACCTCATTAGGAGAATAGATTATTTACGCCAGCAGTTTCATTCTGCGACAGAGAAAGCCGTGCTGCAAAGGGGTTTTGTGTGCTGTCTTTCAGAGCGCGGCATCTGCGAGACCGCCCCCTCCCGCACCCGAGCGCGGCCTTCACCCAGCAGCAGGGGCTCCCTCGGGGGCCTCGCCTCAGCCCGACGCCCAAGAGCAGAAGCAGCAAGTGAGCCTCCAGCCGCCCCCGGGCCTGCCCTCTCCACAGACGCACCTGTTCAGCCACCTCCCTCTGCATTCTCAGCAGCAGTCCAGGACACCTTACAACATGGTTCCCGTCGGGGGGATCCACGTGGTCCCCGCCGGCCTCACGTACTCCACGTTCGTGCCCATCCAGGCGGGGCCCGTGCAGCTCACGATCCCCACTGTCAATGTGATTCACAGAACTGTGGGCCCCGCCGGGGATCCGGTTGCCGAAGTTTCGGGCACCCCCAGCCCCGCCGGCGTGGCCGAGTTGAGCGGCGTGGTGCCGTGCATTCCCATCGGCCAAATCCGCGTGCCCGGCCTGCAGAACCTCGGGACGCCGGCCTTGCAGCCGCTCCCGTCGCTGGGCGTGGAGACCGTCAACATCCTGGGCCTTGCCAACACCAACGTGGCCCCGCAGGTGCACCCGCCGGGGCTGGCGCTCAGCGCCGTCGGCCTACAGGTTCTCACCGCCAGCCCCTCCCCGCAGAGCAGCCCCACCCCGCAGGCGCACGTGCCAGGCCTCCAGATCCTCAACATCGCCTTGCCGACTTTGATCCCCTCCGTTGGTCAAGTGCCCGCCGCCGATGCACCGGGGGCCCCCGAGATGCCGCCCGCCCAGCCCCGGGTGCAGGAGGCGGCCCCCAGGCCGTCCTCAGGAGCCGGTGCGGATCAGGGTGGCGGGGCCGCCTCTCCTCAGGGGTCCCCCCCAGGCCAGCAGGAAAGTGTACACCACGGTCCCGATCCGCCTGCCCCCACGAGAGACCACGGCAGGCCCGACGGCTCCAGGAACGTGGACACGAGGAAGGCCGCCCCCGTGAATCACGGGAAGCCCAGGCACGAGCCCGCACCCCTGCAGGGCAACCCCGCCGCCCCAGCCGAGCCTCTGCTGAAGGTGCGTCCTGATCCTTCCCGGGAGCCACGCGGCCCGCAGACTCGCTCCCCCGACGGGCAGGCACCCAGGCCCACGGCACCACCCCGACGGCAGGCTGCCGCACAGTTCAGCGACGTCAGTAGCGATGACGACGAGGACCGGCTCGTGATAGCCACCTAGGGGGGGCAGGGCTTGGGGTTGGGTTCGGGTTGGGGGTGGGGTTTTGTTTTGTTTTTGTTTATTTTTATATAACACTTAAAGGTTTCTTTGAAAACCCTCCTTTCCTTAAAGCACATTTTTCTGACATAAACTCATGACTAATCTTTGTGCAATCATGAACTTTTGACCAATAATTGTTGTTTTTGTGTCCGCTCCAGCCATTTTTGTACATGTTGTATAGACACTTGTGCCTTTTAGGAGTTTATGTTTAGAAGCTGTACAGATTGTTGAATATCTATATACATAAAATATATATTATATATGTATATGAAAACCAGGTAGTTATTTGTGTTTAGAAAAAAACCCTGTCAAATAAATCAAATGATTAAATTATATGTTGCACTGTTAAATATAAATTTTTATGGCTGTGGGGCAGAGTTTCTGTGTATAAATTAGTACGTAAACTCCATATTTATTGTATTCATATTAGTCTTTGAAAATGGGTCTGTCCTTCCTGTGTAAGACGGTAACTTTACACTTCCGACAGATTTTCTGTGTCATGAAATGTTTCAGTAAAATATTGTTTACTGACTTTACCTTCGCCTTAGTTGTGCCTTCTTTATATATCCGGTGATCAGTCATCTGTATTCAGAAAATAGCCAAAGGTCACATTCTGTCCACGCCCACCCTCACCCTTAGTTTTGAGAAAGGAGGGCTTTCCTGGTGTTACTACCAAATGAAACTCCGTGAAATGCACACAACTGTGAGGAATAATTTCACAGTGATTGACTCTCAGAAGGTTCAGTACTTAACTCGTTTTGTAAATACATAAGAGCATACAGCCTGGAATGGGCCAAGTTCCCCAGTGCAGGTGGGATGGGTTCTGGTTAACATAAAATAGGTTGGTTACAAAACAATTGTCCTAAGAACTTGCGTGCTCCACCCCCAGGTCTGTCCAGTAGCCACGTGCTCTTCTTTCCCTCCTAATAAGTCCCGCTCAGTCCCGCTCCCAGAGCTCTCTGACCAGTACCAAAACACAGAGGGCCCGAGATTTACAGAAGAACCAAAGCCAGACTTCTACTAAATCGCTTGCATGATTCTCTTTAGAAATGATGCTTTCCTGCCGTGGGAGGCTTACCTGTCCTTACTCATTCAGAAAAAAATGAGCTCCCTTTGCAGTGATTTGGCACTGTCACTGTTACAAATGCTAGATTTGTGAGAAAGTGGTCTAATGTTGGAATTGAATATGTCGCATATCATGAAGACCGTGTGTTCTCATGTTTTAAAGGCCTCCTTTGGGTAGATACCAGGGCTAGGAAGCCGTTAAGACCACAGACCTTTGGGGGGAAATAATCTAAGGAGTTTGGGGACCTGCTGTTCGTGAGCCCCTGCTTCCTGTGACTTTGGGAAAGGCATCTGCCATCGTGGTCTGCATTCCCTAAGCCTAAATTCTCTCTCGAATGCAGTCTGGCTGCTACAGGCTTTGATGGGTCTGTGATGCTTTTGACTCATGCTTAAATTTTTATTTATACTTACTGACAGATTTAAGTAACAAAATTTTCAAAAAATGAAAAAACACTTTATTTCCAAGATCGATTTGAAAACAATTCTGGAAACTTCTAATTATATCAATCTGTCAACATTGTTGTTGAAAATGAGGTCCATTATCCATCACATACCTCAAAATTAATGTTTTAACTTCATGTCATGCTTTCTATTATACTCTTTGTTGTACTTTGCCAAACATTTTAAAGCAGTATAACATTTTTATTCTATAATCATTTTAGGTCTGTAGAACTTCTTTAAATTCAAAAGTAATGTTTGGAATTTCAGGATGGGGTCTTTTTTGGTTTGTAGAGATAGACCCTTAATTTGAAAATTTTTCTACATTTAACCAAATGCCAAATGTGATATACTTGGCAGCTCCTTTGAGAAATTCATCTAATGCTGTTTATCTTAAGCATCTTCTGCAGTCTTGACTTTTCAAAATTCATTACATTATACACATACCTTTAATATTAGTGACTTTCATACTTTAATGTGGCTTACAAAGATTTGCTGGTATTTGAAATAGGGAGCTAAGTAAGAAACATTACCTAAGTCTCTGAGCCATTACGCCTTGAAATAGTTATGTAAACAAAATATAAGGAAATAATTTTGAACGCTTTCTGCAAAGTCATCTTTTCCTAAGGAGCACTGTTATTCTGAAATACGCGTGACTTTCAAAAGATGCCATCCAGAGAACTAGTGAGATGACATGTGACTTTTAGTCTCTTGTACTGTCATGAAAGAGCCAGGTCACTAGAGACCAAGAGCACAATGACCATAGCAAATCTCTATAGTAAGTTATTAGCACAACAGGTGAAACGCATAATGTGAGCCAACCTCGGTGTCTTCTTTTATGAACTCACAGCAATGTCACTCTTACAAGTGTTGGAAATGGCTAAAGAGCCAAAGGTCTGGGGTGCCCGGCTGGCTCAGTTGGTAGGCCATGTGACTCCTGATCTCAGGGTTGTGAGTTCGAGCCCCGTGCTGGGTGTAGAGATTACTTAAATAAATAAAGCTCACCTAATAAAATTTGTTACAACAAAAATTCATCTTTCTAGTTGTCAAAAGTTGGCATATCCATTTTATGAAAATGTTGAGTTAACATAAGTAAGTGGCATTCAAGTTTCATTCCCAAAACTTTAGGCTATAATGATACTTAATTTTTTTCAGAATGATAATTAACTGATAATATTTCATGTAGTGATTTTGCTTCTCAGGCTTTTAATAATACAGCTGTGACTTTCATTTCACCTTACTGGAACAGTGTAAATAATGCTCTTATTAATCTCTGATCTGAATTTTAAATGATAGGGCTTAACAAGGATTATGGAGATATTCATTGTTATTTTTGTTAGAAGACTGTCAACGTATTTCTTGATTCATGCTCAGGTCCAAATATAACATCAATGAGCTTCTTTACTTTTCTGTTTTTAAACTTAGACTTTGAGATCAAGTTTAAGCAACACCAAAAGATGACTTATTAAAGTAATTTTGTCTCAAAACTACCTATCCATTCTAAACACAGGATATTAAATTTAAGACAAGAATCTTCTGCCAAACTGATTTCCCAGGATTTCGAGTTATCTGTTTAATATTTAATGAAGGTTATTATATTTATCTTTTAATGACTCTGATTCTCTGCCATCATTACAAAAAAAAATGAAAGAAAAACTGGTAAAATGTTTTTTTTCTACAAATTATGTAATCTGAAAGTCATGAGGCTCTTTTGTATATTGGGTTCATCTAGGTCCTTGACTATATATAAGGTTCTGTACAAGACGCTGTAGACCTAAGTGTTAAAACAGAGATCGAACCCGCTCCTTGGTGTTCCCTGTTCTCCTCTGAACCAGGCTTCGGTCTGAAGAAGACTGAGACATCCAAAAACCCAAGATTTGTTGTAAGTGCCAATGCACTCCAGTACTATGCAAGATACAAAAGAAATTAGAAGGCACGTTTTCTACACCAAAGGAGCATGCTTGCTTAAGACTTAGGCCATATAAACTAGAGAATAATACCAGACCACATGTATCTTAGAAACCACAGACTCTAAACATTTTGAGAGTTAAGAAAGTTATCATCTGAAGTAATTAAAGAACGATTACTGCTGTATTTTGAAGAAGGGATGGGATTTGGGACTTTAGAGAAAATGCTAAGCAGTACAACCAAACTAGATGAGACGACTCTGTGACTGAAAATCGTGCCTCGTCTGTGCTGACCGCTCAGAGCCTGCTTGGGTTTCTCTCTCTCCCTCTATCCCACTGCCTGCTCACACTCTCTCACTCTCTCAAAATAAGTAAACTTTAAGATAAATAAAACCGTGTCTGGGAACCAATCTAAGCAGAAAAGAGGATTCACTCAGGCTTTCAGCAAGTATTTAGCACCAGCAATGTAGAGAGCTCTTTGGAGATAGGAATTGAATGGCAAACTAAATAGTGTCTATCCTCTAGGAGCTTTCATTCTAGTAAGAGTGAGTGCAAGATGCAAAGGCTCTCAAGAGGCGAAGGAGGGGTGCAGCAGTTCCCCTTTATGCATGGCTTCACCTTCCTTGGGTTCAGTTACCTACAGCCAATCTCGGCTCGGAAGCAGTCGACCTCGGCCTGGAAGTAGCCGACCTCGGCCCGGAAGCAGTCGACCTCGGCCCGGAAGCAGTCGACCCGGCCCGGAAGTAGTCGACCCCGGCCTGGAAGTAGTCGACCTCGGCCCGGAAGCAGCCATCCTCGGCCCGGAAGCAGGTGGTCTCCCTCTGGTGCCCCTCAGCAGGTCAGTAGTAGCCTTACACTCTATTCCAGTGCTTGTGTCCTTCACATCAGCACAAGGGGGCAAGTATGGTACAGGAAGATATTTTCAGAGAGAGCAACCACACACATACATTCCATTATGATGTATTATAATGGATCTATTTTATTATTTGTTATTGTTGATCTTTTGTGCCTCATTGATAAGTTAAACTTTATCATAGGTATCAGTGTATTGGAAAAAAACACAGTAAATAGAGTTCAGTACTATCTGGTTTCAGGCATCCATTAAGGAGGTCGTGGAGCATATCTCCACAGATGAGGGGATATGTACAACCAAGAGCATTAGTACAAATGAGGGGGAGCTCCTGGTTAAATTGATCAGGGAGCACTTAATGGAGCATGTGACATTTAAGCGTGGCCTGGAAGGGTCTTCACTGAGCCAAAACAATAGAAGGGAAGAGAGGATGGGGATAAGATTTATCCCTACTGTGTCCTATGTATAATCTCATTTAGGGGCACCTGGGTGGCTCTGTCGATTAAGCCAACTTTGGCTCAGGTCATAATCTCACAGTTCGTGAGGTCAAGCCCCCTCATCAGGCTCTGTGCTGAACGCTCAGAGCCTGGAGCCTGCTTCAGATTCTATGTCTCTCTCTCTCTCTGCCCCTCCTCTGCTCACACTCTTTCTCTCTGTCTCAAAAATAAATAAACATGTAAAAAAATGTAATCTCATTTAAACCTGGCAGGTGTTATTCTGCCATTTTATAGACAAGAAAGCCGCGTCTCTCATTGTTTTGAATCTTCATCATGCTGGTGCAGGAGTGGTATTTGAATGGATGATTGCATGATCATAGCTTTGCATGTAAGCAAGGGTGCAGGAAGCATGAAGAAGAATCGAGATGAAGGGAGCCGAGGGTGTTTTAGCAAAGCCGTGATAATATTGTGGAGAAGGACGGAATTCCGTGGGCTCCGGCGCCTGCGTGACTCACACCAGTAAGCATCCAGCTCTTGGTTTCGGTTCAAGTCATAATCTCCCAGTTCGTGACTTCAAGCCTTCTTGGGATTCTCTCTCTTCTTCTCTCTCTGTCCCGCCCCAGCTCTCTCTCCAAATAAATACACTTATAAGAAAAAAGATTTTTTAAAAGTGTGTAGGCTCTTCCAGTGAAAAGGGCCATCAGTGGGTCAGAGTCGTTTCTTTAATGTGCTAATAATTCAGCGGAGGACCTGGCAATAACAGGACAGAAGAGTGAGGAGGAAAAGGAAGTGATAGAGGGAGCATGGGGGACAGACACACAGTTCCCATTACCAAGCTGGCCACAGTATCTCTCCTTTTTAATTGGAAGACTCAATAAAATTATAGGAGACATTTGTTGGTAATTCATATAGATGAGGATGGATGTCCAGTAAGATTGGACCAACTGGAGTGATGAGCTGGATGTAAGACAAAATTGAACAGGAAAAATTAACCTGCATTTTAAAATGTGGGCAGTTTGGGGGCACCTGGGTGGCTCAGTTGGTTAACTGTCTAACTGCAGTTCAGGTCATGATCTCACAGTTCAGTTTGTGGGTTCAAGACCAGCGTCGGGCTCTGTGCTGATCACTTGCTCAGAGCCTGGAGCCTGCTTCGGGTTCTGTGCCTCCTTCTCTCTTTCCCCCTCCCCCACTCACGCTCTATCTCACACTATCTCTCAAAAATAAATAAATGTAAAAAAAAATGTGGGCAGTTTAGGGACCCCTGGGTAGGCTCTGACTTCAGCTAAGGCTGTGGTCTCAGGGTTCATGGGTTTGAGCCCCACATTGGGCTCTCTGCTGTCACTGCAGAGCCTGCTTCGGATCCTCTGTCCCTCTGTTTCCCCCTTCCCCACTCACTCTCCCTCTCTCTCTCTCAAAAATAAATGAACATTTAAAAAATATAAAATTAAATAAAAATTTAGCAGTTTCACTTATATGAAGTTCAGTATGTGCCATTCTTAATCCCCACCCAAAAGCATCATCTAGGGATATTAGAAATACATTCACTAGAGCCATATAAAAAAAGAGCCACACTTTCTTCCCTCATGAACAGAGAGCATCATGGGAGTCTTCTTCCTACCTGTGACTTTTGGACCCCAAGCTTAAACAATATAGAAGCAGATGAACACATTTTGAGGCCATCAAGCTCTAGAAGCCAAGCCTAGGGGCACCTGGATGGCTTAGTCAGTTAAGAGTCCGACTTCAGCTAAGGTCATGATCTCACAGTTGTTGGGTTCGAGCCCCACCTTGGGCTCTGTGCTGACAGCTCAGAGCCTGGAGCCTGCTTCAGATTCTGTATCTCCCTCTCTCTGCCCGTCCCCCACTCATGCTCTGTTTCTCTGTATCAATAATAACTAAATTTTTTTTTTTTTAAGTTTAGAAGCCAAGCCAAGCCTTTGTGACAGGGCCGGAGGCAGGAGCCATGAAAGCACTTCAGGAAGGTCATAGCAGCAGTAATAGTAAGGAGGCATTATAATGAAAAGTAACAATAATAAATAAAGAATAGCAATAAAGTTGTCTTTCCAGTAGGAGAGAGAGAAAGAATTCAGGGAATATGAATAAAAAGAGCAGCCCATCATGAAGGAAATGCTTTGTCTCTGTTAACTTTTGCTTAAAAATCGGGATTAGCCTCCCAGCAGCAGCTAGCTAGCGGGAGATCATGGCTCACAAAGGAAAACTCACATTTGCATACTACCCAGACATAGAGGAATATATCTTTGGGGAAGATCGGGGTATTTAAAATTCCAGCATTACTCACACCAATCCTTTAAGATCTATCAGGACTAGCTGGGGGAGGACATACTTGACTTCTCTCCTCCTCTGTATGCTGAAGCCAAGTTCTAAAAGAACCCCACTGCTGAGAGCTTGGGCGCCTGGGACCTATCTGCTCAGTAATGTGCAGATGCAAAGACGAAGAGCCCCAGGAACTGGGCTCAGTGACCCAGCCACCTGCCAACACCGAGGAGAAGGACCAGGCAGGTGTGTCTCTCAAAGCCACGGATCAAATTTTACTTATTTTGTAGTTGGGGCCCTTTTTCAAATAAAAAAGTCCACACATCATATAACAAATGATTTTTTAAAATATTTATTTATTTGAGAGAGAGAGAAAGAGCATGAGCAAGGCAGGGGCAGAGAGAGAGAGACTGAGAATTGGAAGCAGGCTCCGTGCCCAACAGGGCACTCAAACCACGAACTGTGAGATCATGACCTGAGCCAAAGTTGGATGCTTAACTAACTAAGCCACCCAAGCGCCCCTATAACTAAAGCTGTCTTCTCACTATGCTTTTGTTCTCTGAAAAGTTAGGGCTGCCTCATTCTCTAATGCCCAAGGCTCCATTGAAAATGAAAGGTTTAGTTCCGCATACTGAAGAATTATTCTTTTGAGCCTCTGGATTCCGGTAGAGGTGAGGCTCGGTGTAGGGATAATGATGGAAACCATTATATTTCATTTCCCCATCACCCAGGCCATGCACCATTCTGAAAAGAAATAGCTGACTTAGGTATTATGAAACTCCAAGTCAAATGTGAAAATTTCCTGGCTGAAAAAGATAAGTTCATTTTCCGAATTAGGTAAATTTTCTTATTTAACCTAAGAAGGTATTCATATCGATGTTTGGAGATCATCCATGAGTGCAACAGAGTATTTTCTGAATAAGTCACAATATATATAATGCAGTATTTCTAATATTGATAAATTACAACAGTATTATATGATTCTAGTTCCATTTTATGGTTGAGAATCTATCTAAGGGTTACAAAGCAGTGAATGAGACTAGGATTGAAAACTAGGTCTGTGGGGTTTTTTTTGCCGGACCGCACTATGCTGCTTTTCAGTAATGATTTACAGTAATTGAGTTAGACTGTCTTCATTTCTAGGTGAAAGTCTACTTAGTATTCATAAAACATCCCATGTAAATTTCCAGATAAAATGAGTAGGTCCAGCGCCACGCATATTTGTATAGATATTAGATTTTATTACCTTTTTAGATGCCCTTTCTCAGAATTGACATAACGGGAACCATAAAAAATATTTAGTGAGGAAATATTTAAATAGCAGGAGATAAAATAGCATGTAAAGTGACAATTCTAATCAAGCAGAAAACATGCAAGTTTCCAAAGTATATTAGGTTTCAATTATTAATCATAATTCAGAAAGATGTCATTGTTACATATCTCACGGTAGTTAAAATCAAGCAAAAAGGGAAAGTTGAACATAGATTCACATTGTTTTTGATATAAACACGGTTTGAGTACAGCATAACATTGTATTATAAAGTCTCTGAATTTGATCCTTTCAGAAATATTTTTAAGAAGAAATAGAGCAATTTTCTATGATTTTTGATAGAGAAGAAAATTCTTTAAATGTATTTCTCCTGCAAGAGGGAGCATCAAATTGTACTTTTTAAAAATGTCTTATACTATTTAAATATAATGTCAAGAAAGCAAAGATAGGCATTTAGAAGGAAGTGAAGACATTAATAAGTTCTTTTTACAGAAGCAGAAAGAGTGAAAAAGAAATAATTGAACTCCTTAGCAAGTGATTCCATATCTCAGAATAAACCAAAAGAGGTCACTATATAGAACTAACTCTTAATTTGCTTCCAGTTCTCACTTCTGGTGTCTGGGTTGTAGAAGTGAATAATTTCATGAATTCCACATATTTGTGGGTTTTATCACACTATAAAGAACAACAGACATTTGTTATGGAGTTGGTTTTGCTAGAGACAAGACATCTTTCATTCATTCGTTTTCAGTTACTTGAAAGACCTTATGTTTAGTTATTTACCTATGAATGTTGCCAAATGGGATCTAAAGAAACCGTGTTAGGTGAAAGACAACAGGAGTTTGCATTCCTGGAGGTCAATCATGGAAAGAAAAGCCAGCTTTGAGATCAGTCAATTAGCCAGGCATGCTTAGTTTTCTTTGCTAATAGCAAGGCTTAGTTTTGTCCAGTAGGGTCAAATGTTAAGACTGGCTTCGATTCAGCAATCGAGTCCTTTGATATATTTGATTTTCGTTATTCTGGAACGTCTTCATACATTACACATTGAGACGTTTTCTGTGACCTCCACACTTCTATTCACTAGAAGTAGCTCACCAGAAGTAGTTTTAGACTTCATGCAGAGTCTGCTTACTCATAACTACCCACGTACCATGATCATGATTATTGAAAGATCCAGTCTTCATCGAAAGCGTATTAACTATTCTGATAAAATAACTCGCACCATTTCATAGTCTACAAGGTGCTGCAACCTTTCAACTCACAATGTTGATTATAAGAAACTGACTCTCAGAATGTAATCTATAAGGAGAAAAAATAATTTTTAAAACTCATCTTTTTAAAAATTAACCTCAGACCCAAATCACCTCACTAACGACTTCCTTTTGTGAACGACCAGGAAGTGAAATGTGTAATAAAAGATATTTTTCTTTCTCTCAGCTTCTGCTGGAAATAGTTGTAAAATGTTTAGTACATGGTACATCAATTACATCAATCCTCTTTGATGCTTAAGCAACCCTGAATGTCTTCAGGTCAATGCTCCGAGGGTTCTTTAAATAGAGATAAAGATCAGAACTGACACAGGGACCCCAGGGGCCTATCCTGCAAAATGTTGTGTTTGTTTTGTTTCGTAACTAAACAAATTCCTGTGAACTCTTTGTTGTCATCTTTCTAAATCCTTCAAAAAAAAAGAGGGATTTGGAAGACAAAACAGATGCAGGCGTCAAAATATTTAGAGTTTCTTCTATAGGTAGAGTCCTATAGTCCTTAGCATTTCAGCTGAACTGGATCCAATATTTCACAACAGACTTTCATTACTGTCTCTTACAAGCGCTTAATGCTTTCAGTGCTGTTTTTACTCTCGCTACTTAAACAACTGCCTCTTCAGCATATAGAACAGAGGCTGAGTATATTTGTAAATGACTTGTACCATAATGTAACTGATTTGTAAAACCTGCGCATTTCGCTAAGATTTAGCCCAGTGTTAGGGGCCACTTAGATCTGTTGGCTGAGATGTGATTCAACTTCAGCCTCTGCTCACGGCTTATTTCAGTGGCTGATGATTGCATCCCTAAGTGCTGTAAATCTTCCCACAAATGTATGGCCATATGGAATATGAACAAGAAAGACTGGTTGTGCAAAGAATATTTCAAGGTTCATAGATTATTATTAACATAGGTGTTATATGTTCTATAGTTTACCTGTTTGTCAAATCGGAATGTAAGGTTCAGTCTTCGTTCTTTTAAGTACTACGTGTAGAAGCGTGTAACATCTTGCATATGGAAACAAATCATCTTAAGGACAGATTGATTAAAATCAAATCCCAACTCCACAATCTACCGGCTAATTATCAAATTCTTTATTTTCTGTTCCTCAATTTTCTCACCTGTCATTTAGGGCACAAGTAAGTGCTCACATGTTTATTGCAACATTATTCTCAATAGCCAAGATATGGCAACAGCTTAAGTGTCCATCAAAGGAAGAAGGATGAAGAAAATGTGATCTTTATATATAATAATAACCATTATTGTTTTACCATTATATATAAGTATATATACAATGGAATATGGTTCAGCCATGCGGAAGAAGGAAACCCTGCCATTTATGGCAATGTGGATAGACCCTGAGGGCATGATGCTAAGTGAGGCAAGTCAGAGAAAGACAAATATGGTATTGCCTCACCTAAAAAAGCAGAACTGGAAAAAAGCAGAGTAGAACAGTGTTTACCAGGGTATGGGGGTGGAGGATTTGATAGATGTTGTTTAAGGATATGAACTTACAACTAGTTGATGTGTAAGTCCTGGAGATCTAACACACAGTATAGTGATTATAGCCAACAATCCTGTGCTATAAACTCCAAAGTTGCTAAGAGACTAGATCTTAGTTGTTCTCACCACAAAAAAGACATGCTAATCATGTGATGTGATAGAAGTGTTAGTTAATGCCACAAAGACAATCATATCACAATACGTAAAAGTATCAAGTTAACCTACCGTATGCCTTAAACGCACACAATGTTATATGTCAGTTATAGGCAGAAATTAACAATTCCTGGTGTGTAGAAACATCTGAGTAAATGTTAGCACTGATTACCAGACTTTTCAAGTGATCTTGAATGCTTTGCAATGGGTCAGATACCAACAGTCATCTAGCAAACACTTACAAGCACCTTCCATGCACAAGACCATGGTCAGATCTTTATCTGTGACTATGCTAAAAGCCACCTGCGCCCTTCCATGAATGCTGTGCCATGCTTAAAAATGTTTTCTAATATTTTTGCTCTGCAGGAAAACCAGACAAGGCAGAAGTAAAATGAATAGACCAAACAGGCTATTTCTATTACCTTACATGAATTCTTCTATCTACAAACTTGCAAAAGTGAAGTCATTCCTGTCCATCCTCAAGATGATGGGCTGTGGGCTGGCAAAAAGCACTGTGTGATATTTGCAGATGATGAGCAAACCGCTCAAGGAAAGGTACATATTTCCAAGGCTGTTCCATGCTTGCCTTTGTCCTTGGTGGAATCTAGCAGGAAGTGGGGGACAGAGAGTTTTCTTCAGGGAAAATCATACCTGGAATCTTTATAGAGCCCAGGCCTGCCCAGAGATGTGTACTCGAGAACAATTAAACCTCAGGGAGCTGAGAGGAGCAGAATTAGGCTGGTGTCTCTCAGCATCTCTGGTTGTGCTGGAATTGGGGCTGCTTCCACTGCCTGACAACTTCAAGGTTACAACCAATTAGACAGGAGGACATCCAAAGCATATTGTTAAGCGGTGATTGGAAATAGTTGATTTGTCAGAGAGCTTTATGATTTGATTCTAGATCACTTTATTATATTAAATCTTGGGTGTGTTTTTAAGAATCACTGAATTTAGCTCCACTGAGAAACTCCTCCAATCTCCTCATTTAATAAATGAGGAAAATGATGTCTCAAGAGGACATCTACATCCTTTTAGAGACCTAAAAAGTGGGGGGCACGTGAGTGGCTCCTTCATGAGAGTGTCCGATTCAATTTCAGCTCATGTCATGATCTCACAGTTTTGCGAGTTCAAGCCCAGCCCTGCACTGGCCTCTGGGCTGACAGCGTAGAGCCTGCTTGAGATTCTCCCTCTCTGTGTCTCTCTCAAAATAAATAAATAAACTTAAAGAAAAAAAGGAGGGGCGCCTGGGTGGCTCAGTCAGTTGAGCGTCCGACTCTGGGTCAGGTCATGATCTCACGGTTCGTGGGCCTGAGCCCCGCATCGGGCTCTGTGCTGACAGCTCAGAGCCTGGAGCCTGTCTTCGGATTCTGTGTCTCCCTCTCTCTCTGACCCTCCCCTGCTCGTGCTGTCTCTCTCTCTCTAAAATAAATAAAAACAGTAAAAAAAAATTTTTTTTTAAAAAGGAAAAAAAAAGGAAAGATAGAAAGTGGCCACATTGATACTGGCTGTCAACCACAGGCTTCGAGAACAGAGCCTGAGATCAATTTCCTTCCTCCTCTGCTTACAGGCTCTCTCCCGTAGGTCACTGACCCTCCCTGTACTTCAATTTCCTGATCTAAAAAATGGGGATAATAATAATCCAAAACTCAGAAATCAGCAGGAAGATCTAATGACATCTCCTTAGGGTATTTAGTAATGAGCCTTCCTGGCCTATTATAAGTATTCAATCAAAGTTGTCTCATTCTTATATTACAGTTAGACCTATTGGTTTTATTTTGGGGAAACCTAAGCTAGAAAGAAAGCAGAAGACAATGGGCTGACAGTCAAACATCGCTTCATGCTCTGAAATTGTCACTCTTGACCTCTGATGAACTAGCTAAATGATAAGGAGAATTTTTATACTTAGGGTTATTTGTTTTTGTTTTTGTCTCCCAGGTCAGTATTCAAAGTACCTGAGAGGATTAGGTTATAAAAGTTATGCTTGGAATGTTTTTAAAGAATTTGATTATTTTATAAACAATGTTTGAAAGAATTTAATTCTTTGAGTTTATGTTTTGGGACTTCACTTCAAATGCTTAAGATGGCATTTCAAAGTATGACTATAAAAAGGGAAGTTATAAATTTACTGGGGAGAACATAAGATATTATCTTTATGACACTGGGATAGGAAAAGGCTTTCAGGTGAGAAGCAAGAAACAAAAATCAAGGAGGGTCATAAATTCAAGTTCATCAAAATGCAAAACTTTGGCTCAACATAAACACATTAAAATGTTAAGAAAGACACCTCATCTAGGGAAAGGATTTGCCTTATATATCCAACAGGGACACTCACCCAAAACATATTTCAAATATTTTATAAGCCGATAGAAAAAAGAAAGAGTCAAAGACCCGGTAGAAAAATGTTCAAAGGGTAAGAATAAGAAACGCCCAGAAAAAATACAAATGGCCCGCAAATACATTACAAATGTCCACCTTCAACAAAAATGAGAAAAGGGCGATTAAAATGAGCTATCGTTTTCCTCGATGGGCAAATATTAAAAACCTTATGACATCAAGGGCGGGCAGGGCTATGGAGATAATACCAGTGGTTTTTTGTTTTATTTTGTTTTGTTTTTTGTGGGTTTTTTTCCTCCTCTTTTAGTAGCAGTGTTTTTGGACACAGCTGGAGAGGTCTTAGTTGATGCAACCATGGGAAGAACAATTTAGCAGTTTCCACTAGGACCCAAAATGCAATCTATGTCCCTGCTTCTCTGTCTCGATGCTCAGTATGGAACATGAACAAAAACATTGTGTGAGGGTTTTGGGTTTTTTTTTTTTATTTGGCTGCATTGAAAAATTAGAAAAAACCTCACTCTCCTTCAATGGAGTAATACCTGCATAAACCAGAACTTATTCCTTCTCTGAAATACCAAGCATGATTAAAAATGAAATCATTAAACAGAGGGATAGATAGATCTTCAAGACCTACCTTGAGATAAAAATAGCCAGTAGCAGGAAAATTCATCTAATAGGTACAGTTTATATGTAAAATATAAAAAGATATAACCGAACGGAGTACAGTTGTTTGGAGTCATATGTCTTTGTTAAGATTTTTTTATTTGCTTTAGAGGGAGAGAAAGAAGGAGGGAGGGAGCAAGGGAGGGGCAGAGAGAGAGGGAGACACAGAATCTGAAGCAGGCTCTGGGCTCTAAGCTGTCAGCACAGAGCCCGATGCGGGGCTTGAACCCATGAACTGTGAGATCATGACCTGAGCCGAAGTCAGATGCCTCACAGACTGAGCCACCCAGGTGCCCTTGGAGTCATATGTCTTTATGTAAAAGTACAAAAAAGTCATGGAATGCTAGAAGTCATAACACTGGTCCTCACTAAAGAAGAGCTGGGGATCCTGGGAAAGGCATTGGCGGATGGGCATTCATGGGTTTTATGGGCCCAGCAAGATCCAATTAATATATAGAGAGGGACAGAATTGTCAGTTTTATGATGAATAATGTCTATAATGGAGCAGTTGGCTTAGGTCCCCAAGCAAACAAATTTGCTGAGGTCACTTTTACCCACTGCATATCCCCTCTCCCTTTCAGTCCAAGCCTTGGGGACAGTCCACAACAAGGGAAATTTGTTTGTTTTTTAATTTTTTTCCTAATGTTTTATTTATTTTTTTAGAAAGACAGAGACAGCGTGAGCAGGGGAGGGTCAGAGAGAGAGGGAGATACAGAATCAGAAGCAGGCTCCAGGCTCTGAGCTGTCAGCACAGAGCCCGATATGGGGCCTGAACCCACGAACCGTGAGATCATGATGTGAGCCAAAGCCAGACACTCAACCTACTGAGCCACCCAGGTGCCCCAAGGGAAATTTGTTTTTACATAACCTTGTAAGGGATCAGAGCCAGAGGAGGGAGTGAAAAGACTGGTTCCTCTATCTCACAGCCTTTACTAGATGGGCTCTTCTTGACTTAAAAACGTGGCCCAGTGCTGTCCCCACCATGTAGGGAACACGTTCTCCCTTCACATCCTCTGGAGGAGTACGTTTTGAAAGGATGGGACCGCCAGGTCAAGCTTGCTCTTAGCGCTGCTTTTGGTGTTACTGTTACTATTGTCCCACCGTGGTCCTGAATGAGTGCTTCCCCTAACAGGGTCATTAACAAGCAATGTTTTAATGCTCTAGAAAGAGGAAATGTATTCTTGCAACACAAGTGAACAAAACCGAAATAGAACTAGAAATTTACAAAAGATGTTAGCCTTTTCTCAGAACACTGGTCACGTAGAAGTAATATATTAGTACTTCCAAGGAATATGTATTTTTGTAGAATTCATGTAATAGAATAAAAATCAAGATTGAAAACAAAATAGAAAGTACAATAAGGGCGCCTGGGTGACTCAGTCGGTTAAGCATCTGACTTCGGCTCAGGTCATGATCTCACAGTTTGTGGGTTCAAGTCCCGCGTCCGGCTCTCTGCTGACAGCTCAGAGCCTAGAACCTGCTTCAGATTCTGTGTCTTCCTCTGTCTTTGCCTCTCCCCTGCTTGTGCTGCCTCTCTCTGTCTCTCATAAATAACTGTATTTTTTTAAAAATTTTTTAATGTTTTATTTATTTTTGATACAGAGAGAGACAGAGCATGAAAGGGGGAGGGGCAGAGAGAGAAGGAGACACAGAACCGGAAGCAGGCTCCAGGCTCTGAGCTGTCAGCACAGAGCCTGACGCGTTGCTTGAACCCACGAAGGTGAGATCTGACCTGAACCGAAGCCAGAGGCTTAACCGACTGAGCCACCCAGGCGCCCCTCATAAATAAATGTTAAAAAAAAAAAAGTTTAAAAACATTTAAAAATAAAATT
This sequence comes from Mungos mungo, assembly GCA_004023785.1. Classification (NCBI taxonomy): domain Eukaryota; kingdom Metazoa; phylum Chordata; class Mammalia; order Carnivora; family Herpestidae; genus Mungos; species Mungos mungo. Next base: position 172,916 of record PISW01001966.1, read on the forward strand.
AAAAAAAAGCTCAAAAGATATCACATGAATTTTCTCTAAAAGGACTAGAAATTTCTATGAAATGTAATATGTAGAATTTCAGTAAGTTTTATATCAATACCAATACACCTCAAGATATTGAATAGCACTTTTGAAATAATTAGCAATCAGTATTAAAATGAACACTTAATGGATGCAAGACATTTTGTTGTGTACTTCACATGTTTTTTTTTTAAATTTCATTTTTCTTTTATTTTAAGCACTGTGGGGTCTGCACACCTTTTCAGTTAAGGAAACTGAGGCTTAAAATGGATATATATCTGCCCAGGGTCCCAGAAAAGTTGAGCCCATTTCAATGCATATTTATCTCCCTTTTCTTTATAAACATTCTCTTCCGGATGCCAGGCTGTCATTGGATAAGCTGAACATATGTGTTTAAAATTAAAATAAATTCGGTTATTTTCTTGGCATATATACTTGCAGTGATTCACAGACTTGAATCGTCATCTACTAAGAAGAAAGAGTCTTTTATTCTTGTAAACTATAATTATAAGCACTCAATATTTTTAGAGGGAAAATGTATCTGTTTATGCTAGGTATTTAATAATCACCTACAGATTTGCTCTAATTGTCAGCTTCTTCAGAATTACTATGGTTTTCTAAATTTCTTAACAAGTAATTATAAATAGATGTTTTGGCATGAAAACATGAGAAAGCTCTTCAGTCTTCCCTGTACTTCATAAATGCCATAGAATTTCCATCCATGACAATTTCCATTTTCTAATATGAAGTAGTGCTAGGCCGTGCTCCGGGCTTAAGTCTATTGGAAGCGCTCACACGTTCTTTTCCTTCTCAATTGCCTCAAATCTTCCTCCACGATGTCAGAAATTTACATAAGAGATTAATAATCAAATACATGAACATATCTTTGTTTTCATCTGCAACAAAGTTTCTTCTTTTTCTCTTCCTCGCCCTCCCTCTCCTCCTCTTCCTCCTCCTCCTCTTCCTCCTCTTCCTCTTCTTCTTCTTTTTCTTCTTCTTCATTTGCTTTTTCGCCTTCTCCTTCTCCTCCTTCTTTTCTCCTTCTTCTTATAAATGCCATTTAATCCCAAATAAAGGCTGTATCACATGCAGGCACAAACAACATCTGACTCCATTAGACTACACATCAGTATAAAGCAATGACGGCAGGTTGGTAAGACTCACCGTCCAACAGGGATATGTCAGGGTACGAGCTGGTATTCCAAATGTACAAACTACCTTATGATTCTGATTGTACGTTTGTTTAGCTTGGCTTGTGAGCTGTCTCCAATCTGTTATTGCAGAAAAGAGCTGAGGTAATGCAGAAGAAAGTATTTGGGGACTTCCAGAAGATTCTTGAGCCAATAGAAATATACCCCAATGCCAAAGCACTTCCTCGCTAAAGTCAGTATGTGAAAATGTGAATATTATTTTGGATGCCATTGCGCTAACCCAAGTGTGTTAAGGTAAGAGCTGATATTTGTCCAAGTGCAGATTTGGTTCTTCTCATGACATTAAACATGGAGCTAACAAGATGATGACCTTAAAATCCTTTTCTTCTCTTTGGATAATGATAATGTATCTTGCAATTCAGCCAAGAAACGCTACTTTTTTACCTGCCAAAAGACTGAGATTATGATCGAGATTAAAAACCAAGATATAGAAATAATGGAATCCCTCACAACTCTTCGCCCAAAACTTGATTCCCCAGATAATGATCTCCACATTATTATCCCCAGAATAATAATCCAATCGGTCTGTAGCTTATTCACAACTCCTAAGATTTGGGAATTAGCCCATACATGGGACCCCAAACTCAAGCACTTCCCGTATCAGAAACCATGCAAAAGAGAAAAACAATTTAAAATATGGATTAGAGCAGATATTTGAAAATTTGGAAATCTGTTTTTAGGAACTCAACATGTAGAGAAGTCAAAGGAAAAACAAATCACATGTAATACCAATACCGTTTTCCCCCTATTCTTTGAAATTTCCCTTTTATTTAAATAAATTAAAAAAAAAAGAAGCCAAAAAAAGTAGATAAAGAATCACTCTCTGAAATTGCTTCCTCATGCCACACCTCAGGGATGTGAAGTAAAAAGAAAGCGCAATCAGTGTACCGATCATAAGGTGAGCAGATCATTGGCAACTCTGAGATCCATTGTTCTTCCAACTAGAAGCAAGAGTTCTGATCGCGTGTGAATTCATAGGAAACAAGGTATTTTCCTGGAGGTGTCAAATGGAATTTTCACCTTAATCCAGGGCTGAAGGAATTGGCTGTTTCTTCAGAGGCAAGATAGCCCCCTGGACTGAGTCCTGAACCAGGGGCTGGGGAACACGGTTCCCCCCTCAACTCCATGACTTGTAGACTTTGTGACTCGTTATCTCTGATCTTCCTCTTCTTTCTTCTTAAAGAGGAACACCTGCCATGCCCCCTTCAGAAAACCTTGGTGAAAAAGAGTCAGTGAAGACATGTATTAGAATCATCTAATAAGAGGCGCCTGGGTGGCTCAGTCGTTTAAGCGTCCAACTTTGGTTCAGGTCATGATCTCAAGGTTCGAGCCCCGAGTCAGGCTCTGTGCTGACAGCTCAGAGCCTGGAGCCTGTCTTTGGATTCTGTGTCTCCCTCTCTCTCTAACCCTCCCCTGCTCATGCCGTCTCTCTCTCTCAAAAATAAATAATAAAAAAAAAACATTAAAAAAAAGAATCATCTAATAAAGCAGACAGTACTGTACGCAAAGATGTCATTACTAATATTAGAAAGTCTGCGGGATTATTAATGAGCGTGACACTGTGTGAGTGCTTCCTGCAGGGATGTGGTGTCAGCTCCAATGGAGGCTCTCCGGAGAAACTCAGGAAAAGGATGTACATCTTAGCACAGATCATCTGATTCTTTTTACGTAGAGATACAAGAACCAAGCCAGAGGCCAAACTGCAATATATTATTATCTACAGGGGACGCTGTCCCCAGACATTCAAATAGGGAGGGTTTATGTGTTTAAAAAAATGTGCTTTCAATAAGAACAGCTAGGAGAAATGGTTTTTTAAAAATTCCAGGCAAGTTTTAAGCCAAAGAAAAACAAAAGAAATGTTAGGAGCCTACCAAGTCTACGTGTAATCATTGTGGAAAGCAGAAAAGCTTGAGAATTAGTGGATTCATAAATAATGGCAAAGCCAAGCAGTGGTTTGTGCTCATCGTAATGCGCTCTGCAGGAGCGATCAGATACCTTAAGTGCTCAGAAAGCAAATTGAGAAAAAGAGAGAATGAGGGAAAGAGAGAGAAGGAAAGGCATATTTAAAGGGTATGGATCTTCTGGGGTGCAAAGCCTGACTTCAGCACCCTCTTGTGTTTATTAAATATTCTGTGCAAACGTCTGGGTTGCAAGCTATATAATGAAGTTCTTGGAGATGTGTTCTGCAGTGATCTTGCTGATAAAAGCCCTTCGTTTTAGATGAAAAAGATAATGGAGATAACTAAGATCTAATCACTTAATTTAATCTTGTCCAGCTTGGATTAGAATTCAGATTTCCTGATTCCTAATCTTTTTTGCCACCTTTCATCATGTTTCACATTTACAAGATATGATCATTTAATTATTAGACAGCAATTTCAACTCATTTTTGGACCCTGCATAGCCACCTCTACTCATAATGATATTACAGTGCACATTTCCTATATACGGATACGAATCAACATTAACTATATCTTAATAATTTTGTCCCGCCCCTTGAGATTAGAGATACAAAACAAAGGGTAGAACCTATGCTTATATTTTTCCATGTGAATGAAAAAAGTTTGAAATATAAATCACTAACAAAAATAAGTGATAAAGAATTTCAGGTTATACACGCAAATGACTTTAACAAATTCCAGCGGCAGAAATGCTAGACTAAATCACGTTATTGATAGGAACACATTGACCAATAAATGATAAACGAAATAGGTAGATACAGAGATACCTAGTCTTTGGGGGTAGCGTGAGTTCTTTGCCAGAATGTAAATGGGGGCGGTTAGAATTCCATCAGGTCATTTGTCCCTATGGACAGTTGAGATGACATGCATTGCCTTTCTGTTTTGGCTTCAGGAGAGGACAGGCAAAGTATTTTCAGCCAAGATCCTAATTTGGGATCTCCCAAAGCCTTTGTATTGAGAATATGATAGAGTTGTCTCCACTTGGGGGGCCGATCTGGGATTTTCTAGGATGTTAGCTGCAAAATGTTTAGATATGAATCCCTGTAATAACATCTGGCACCAACATTGAAAAAAAATGCCCTTGTCCGTCACACTAAGTACAGACTCAAACACACTTCGCTGGATTCCTCTGTTCCAAAACCACACACAAAGTGTATTTTGATGTGTAGTCATTGCCATCTGTTAATGTGACCTTTGCAACTAATCCCGTTCTGGCAGACTATATTTACATTTTAATTTCATTATGATCAGATCAATGGGGCTATTGATGGTTTCTTTCGTTTTCCTTTTTAATAGCCTCTTAAATGAGAACTGCTGCCCTTTTGGGCATCAATCTGCTTTCACAGAGGGAATTTTTTTTAGCATGCATTTTCTGTTTCTATGGAGCAGTTAGACTAGAAAACAAAACAAAAACAATTGAGATTCATAAGTTTAAACTTCACCTAAAGAAAAATCAAACTTTTGTAAGTGAGGATTTAATTGTCCCAGAACAGTAAAAACTTCAGAGAGACAGTGATGTGTATTATTGTTTTATGGCGACATTAAAAAATCTTCCTAGGAGAAAGCATTATTTCTTCGAAAAGGAAAAGCAGTTGAGGTCTTCAAGATGTTTTTGTAAAACTTCAGACTAGTTTAAGGTGTGTATAAATAAATAAATACACACACATGTACACATACATTTAAAGTAAAATTTCTGAGATAAACAGTTTAGGGTTAAAAAAGAAGGAAGTTTTGGGACGCCTGGTGGCTCAGTCAGTCAAGCATCCCACTCTTGATCTGGGCTCAGGTCATGATCTCACCATTCATGAGATCGAGTCCCACATCAGTCTCTGCATTGACAGCGAGGAGTCTGCTTGGGATTGTCCCTCTGCCTCTCTCTCTCTCTCTGCCCCTCTCCTCCCAAAATAAATACATAAACGTTCTTTTTTTAATGTTTATTTTTGAGACAGAGAGAGACAGAGCATGAGTCGGGGAGGGGCAGAGAGAGAGAGAGAAAGAGAGAGGCAGACAGAATCTGAAGCAGGCTCCAGGCTCCAAGCTGTCAACACAGAGCCTGATGTGGGGCTCGAACTCATCAGCCACGAGATCGTGACCTGAGCTGAAGTCAGAAACTCAACTGACTGAGCCACCCAGGTGCCCCAAATACATAAATATTCTTAAGTAAAGATGGAACGTTTGGTTATAGACACAACCAAGTAACAGCTAGTGGATTTAACTACCTACAGGACAAAAGATATGAAGTAACTGTTTTCAGATGTCAAACAATATACCAGTTGGTCTGCTGTGCTTAAAAGAAGCAAAACACACGAATGTAGACATGTCCTAGGTTCACTTCAGCTTTCTGCCTGGGGCACTTCACAAACGACAGGACAAGGAAGTTAACCCAAATCGAGAGCAATGGTTTTGCTTGGTGGAAGAGACACATGGCAAGAGATCAGGGCTTCTCAGACAGCTGTAATTCGTGGAGAAGGTACCCAGAGAAGAAAAAGCTGCACAGAAGTGGTTCTAGAAACCTGCATATAGGCTCCTTTCCCTCTTTCACCAAATGCTAACCTGTGCATGCTTGGCGTGAAACTTGTGGTTACCTGCAGAGAAGAGTTCTGGAGAGGCCAGAGTTGTACTGGGAAACTGGAGGCTACCCAGTACAGGGAGGTTCCAGAGCTCCAACCAGACTGGAGTCACTTCACGGGCCACTCCACGCATTCTGTTGACATGTCAGAAAAACTACATCTTAAAGGCAAGACCAACAAGGTTGCTCCTGCTGATGTCAGAGAAGCTACTGCCTATGCTCTTCTCTAGGATTTTTATGGTTTCAGGTTTCACATTTAGGTCTTTAATCCATTTTTACTTTATTTTTGTGTATGCTGTAAGAAAGTGGCCCCGTTTCATTCTTTTGCATGTTGCTGTCTAGTTTTCCCAACACCATTTGTTGAAGAGATTGTCTTTTTCCCATTGGATATTCTTTCCTGCATTGTCGAACATTAATTGATCTTACAGTTGTGGATCCATTTCTGGGTTTTCTCTTCTGTCCTATTGGTCTATGTGTTGATTTTTGTGCCAGTACCATTCTGTTTTGATCACTATAATTTTGTAATAGAAAGTCCAGAGATGTGACACCTCCAGCTCTGCTTTTCTTTTTCAAGATTGTTTTCACTATTTGGAGTCTTTTGTGCTTCCATACTAATTTTAGAATTGTTTGTCCTCCTTCTGTGAAAAAATGCTACTGGTATTTTGATAGGGATTGCATTGAATGTGTAGATTGCTTTGGATAGTATAAAGATTTTAACAGTATTTATTCTTCCAATCTATGAGCATGGAATGTTCTTCTGTTATCTTCAGTTTCTTTCATCCGTATTTTAGAGTTGTCAGAGTAGAGGTCTTTCATCTGTTTGGTTAGGTTTATTCCTATGTATCTTGTTATATTTCAAATATAAAATTGAAGAGAAAAAAAGCTTCTTACTTTAGGTTGCAAACTTTTAATTTTAGGTTATTTTATGTGCAATTGTAAATGGGATTGTTTTCTTCATTTCTCTCTCTTCTTCTTCATTGTTGGTGTGTAGAAATGAAACAGATTACCCTGAGGCAAGAAAAACAAAAGCAAAGATAAACTATTGGGTGTACATTAGAATAAAAAGTTTCTACGCAACCAAGGAAACAGTTAACAAAACTAAAAGGCACACTAAAGAATGGAAGAAGATATTTGCAAATGACAGATCTGATAAAAAGGTGGTATCCAAAAATGTATAAAGACTTTATACAACTCAAAACACCCAAAAGACAAAGAATCCAATAAAAATTGGGCAGAAGACATGAACAGACATTTTTCCAAAGAAGACATCCAGATGGGTAACACACACATGAAAAAGTGCTCACTCTCACTGATCATCAGGGAAACACAAATCAAAAGTACTGTGTAATGTCCCTTCACACCTGTCAGAATGGCTAAAATCAACAACACAAGAAACAACAAGTGTTGGTAAGGATGTGGGAAAAAAAGGAACCCTCTTGCTCTAAAGGATGCAACTAGTCTAGAAAACAGTATGGTGGTTCTTTAGAAAGGTAAAAATAGAACTACCCTATGATCCAACAATTACATCACTGGGTATTTACCCAAAGAATACAAAAACACTGATTCAAAGGGATACAGGAACCCCTACGTTTATAGCAGCATTGTTTATAATAGCCAAGATATTGAAGCAGCCCCAGTGTTCATTGATCAATGAATGGATAAAGAAGATGTGATATGTATATATATAATACAATATTTCTCAGTCATAAAAAAATGAAATCTTGCCCTTTGCAGTAACATAGTTGGAGCTAAAGAGTATAATGCTAAGTGAAATAAGTCAGTCAGAGAAACATAAGTACTACATTCATTCATATGTGGAATTTAAGGAAGAGAACAAATGAGCAAAGGGAGAAAAAAGAAAAAGAGAGAGAGGCAAACCAAGAAACAGATTCATAACTATATAGGACAAATTGTTGGTTACCAGAGGGTAAGAGTTTGGGGTTATGGGTTAACTAGATGATAGAGATCCTGATGAACACAAAGTGTTGAATCACTATACTGTACACTTAAAACAAACATTATGCTGTATGTTAACTAACTGGAATTAAAATAAGTAAGTTTAATGGAGGGGAACCAAAAATCTAAATTTGAGCACAGAAAAAGATTTAAAAATGAAGCTACCCATGAGATGTATCATGCTTGATACATTTGTATGTATATGGACATATACATACCCATATACAGAAAACATATGTATAACTAGAGCCGCAGAAGAGCAGAGAGAGAGTTTGAGGCAAAGAAAAAAAAAATTGGAAACATTATAATGGCTAAAAATTTTCCAAAGGTAAGAATGACTATTAATTTCTCATTAAAAACGGGATTAGACAGCCTACTAAGAACTGGAGCCTTTATGCATTTTTTCAATTTTTTAACGTTTATTCATTTATTTGAAAGACAGAGAGAGCAAGTGGGGGAGGCAGAGAGAGACACAGGATCTGATGCAGGCTTCAGATTCTGAGCTGTCGGCACAGAGCCTGACACGGGGCTTGAACTCGCGAGCCATGAGATCATGACCTGAGCTGAAGTTGGCCACATAACCAACTGAGCCACCCAGGTGCCAGAAGAACTGGCATCTTTAAAAAGTTGAAAGAAGAAAATTTTCAACCTAGAATTCTGTGTCCAGAAACATTATACTTCAAAAATAAGTTTAAGACATTTTCAGTTAAAAGGTGAGAGCATAGGTCATTAGCATTAACAGAAAATATTAAAGTTCTCCAAGCTTAAGTGGTAAGGATACATCTACTAAGCACACGACGATTCTACTTAATCTCAAGAAATTAGAAAAAACTACAAACCAGCAGAAAACAATAGAGAGAAGTTGTAAAGATGAAAGTAGAAATCCTTGAATTAGAAAACAAAAATGTCATGGAAAAAATGAATAAAAAATTAGCTTTTTGAAAGAAAAAAAACCTTAACTAATCTTAAAAGAAGGAAACACATGCAAAAAAAAATGTGGGAATAGGCACAAATAGTAAAGAAATTGAAACAGAAAAGATTAATTTGTCTCTGTGAAAATAAATTTGAAAGTCTAGATAAACTGATTATTTTCTATAATTGACAAAACCACCGAAACTGAGCCTAGAAATGGAAGAAAATGAAGACAGGCCAATTGCCATAGGTTGAAAAACTTTGGAAGTTGTTAAGTTATGCTTTCCAACAAAATTGTTACAAACCCAGTTAGTTTCAGGATTGAATTCTACCAAAATTTGGAGGATATATAATTTTCACTGTATTAAACTATTCCATTAGTATTGAGGAAAACCTTTTTTTAAAAAAAATTTTTGAAACTAGCTTATCATTGTTATCAGATATATCTTATGAATAGCAATATGAAAGTCATAAATAAGGGGCACCTGGGTGGCTCAGTCGGTTAAGTGTTCAACTTTGGCTCAGGTCATGATCTCACAGTTTGTGGGTTTGAGCCCCACATTGGGCTCCATGCTGTCAGTGTATAACCTGCTTCAGATCCTCTGCCCCCCGCCCCCCACCGCTCTCCCCTCGTGCTCTCTCTCTCTCTCTCTCTCTCTCACTGTCTCTCTCTCTAAAAAATGAATAAACTTAAAAAAGTCATAAATAAAATATTAGTTAATAAGGTCATGGTCCATCTTTAAAGAATACAAACCACAGCCCAGTGGGGTTTGTACATGGATAGCTACAAATTTTCCCAGTGTTACCAACATGAAAATTCATTGGGTCATTTCCCTAGATTCTATAACGGTTTTGGCCAAATAATCTCTACACCCAGGATGGGACTTGAATTTACAACTTCAATATCAAGATCCACCTGCTCCACGGACTGAGAAAGCCGGGTGCCCCTACATGGATAATTTGTAACAAACATATGCGTGTCCGGAATCACCACCATTGTTTAACACAGTTTTGAAGAGCAAGGATGTTTAGGCAGAAAAAAGAAGTGAAAATTAGAAGAGGATGAAGCAAGCATCTTGACATTGATAGATTCTATGATTTCTATATCTGGAAACCCTAAAAACAACAAATGAAGTTGAATAAGCTACAAAGTGAATAATAAAATCAATTTACTTATACAAGACATCAGAAAATCTATCAGAAAACTCACTGGAATAGCTATAAAATTGCAAGAAATAAATAACATAAGAAATGTGGTAGACCTATATAAAGAAATCTTTCAAATACTACTGAGTAATTAAAAATAATACATGTCCAAATGGAAAGATATAATCTATTCACGGGTAGAATGATTCAATATTGTAACCTTAATTTCCTCAAAATTTAATCATAAGTTTGATGTGATCTCTGTAAAAACACCAGCAGAAATTACTTTTGGAGTTATATGAGTTAATTTTAAGTTTAGTGGAAAAGTAAGCAAAATAACCAAGTAAATTCTGAAGAAAGAATAAATGAGAGGTGCCTATTTCTGCCAAATATTATTAAGAATAATTAAAATATTTTATTAATCGTAAACATATATATATGCCAATAAATTAACAAGACTATGGAGCATAAAAACAGACCAAAATATATATTGAATCTACTTTTGCTCTATGCTAATATTTGAGGTTTATATCTTAGAGAAATGATGGCTTGTTTGGGAAAAATTAAGGGGGCAATTTGGAGGCCCATCTGGAGGAAAAACTAATTTGAATCTCTGCCTTCCTCTTTTCACCAAAATAAATTCCAGATTGATTACATATTTTTACAAATTTCAACAAACCACAAAAACACTAGAAAAAAATGTTTAATAAGAAGGGAGTGAAAAAGCCTTTTCTAAAGATAATAATAAATCCAGCAACTACACAAGAAAAGACCAATGATTTTGATGACAAAATAAAAATGTTAATAAAAAAATACAGCATGCAAATAAATTATAAACAATAAATGGAGAAGATGTCTACATATTAATTTGAAAAAGGCAATAACTCAGTAGGAAGAAAAGGCAAAAAACATGAAGAAATGGGAGAGAAATACAAATGAGTTTTTCACCTGTGATAAAAGTTCTACCTAATGCGTCGGTGGAATGCCAATTGAGACTACTATATACCACCCCCCACCAATGATGACTAGTAAGAACAAAACATCTCATGATGCACCATGTAATCAGGATCTGGGAAAGGTATTAGCCCTTTTATGCCCATTGCAGCACTATTAATGACACCCTAGATGTAGAAACAATGTAAAAGTCCCCCGACATGTGAATGGATAATGAAATTGTGGTATATACGTGCAAGAGATTTCTAAAAAGACTTAAAAAGAGAAGGAAATTTTGCAATATGTGACAGCATGGTTGAATCTTGAGGGCATTATGCTAAGTGACATAAGGCTGTTACAGAAACACAAATGCTACATGTATGACTCCTTCCTCATTATGTGAGGTATCTAAAATAGAACCAAAGAGTGGAAATGGTGGGTTTCATGGGCTGGAGGGAGAGGGAACAAGCCGATCATAGTAAATGATCATAAAATTTCAGTTAAGCAAGATGAATAAATTCTAAGGATCTCTGTACAACATGGTATCTATAATCCATAGTAATGTATTGTATACTTAAAATTTTGTTTTTTCTCAAATTAAAAATGGGCAGAAGACATGTATAGACATTTTTCCAAAGAAGACATACAGATGGCCAACACACATATGAAAAGATGCTCATCATCACTGATCATCAGGGAAACACAAATCAAAACTACCTCACACCTGTCAGAATGGCTAAAATCAACAACACAAGAAACAGCAGGTGTTGGTGAGGGCGTGGGAGAAAAAGGAACCTTCTTGCACTGAATGTAAACTGGGTGCAGCCACTCTGGAAAACAGTATGGGAGTTCTTCAAAAAGTTAACAATAGAACTATCCTATGATCCAGCAATTACACTACTGGATATTTACCCAAGGCATATGAAAACACTAACTTGAAAAGATACAAGTATCCCTAGGTTCATTACAACATTATATACAATAGCCAAGATGTGGAAGCAGCCCAAATGTCCATTGTCTGATGCATGGATTCAGAAGATGTGGTATATGGTGTATATACCATATATATATACACATACACATATACATATCTAAAAATATATGTAAAGTGGAATATTACTCAGCCATAAAAAAGAACGAAATCTTGCCATTTGCAGCAACATGGATGGACTAGAGTGTATTATCCTTAGCCAAATAAGTCAGAGAAAGACAAATACCATATGACTTTACTCCCATGTGGAATTAAGAAGCAAAACAAATGAGCAGAGGGGGAAAATGAGGGGGGAGGGAGCAAAGAAAGAAAGAGATTCTTAGCTATAGAAAACAAACTGATGGCTACCAGAAAGGAGGGGTGGGGGGGGTGGGTGAAAGAGGTGACGGAGAGTAAGGAGCGCACTTGTTCTGATGAACACCAAGTCTTGTATGGAAGTGTCAAATCACTATATTGTACACTTGAAAGTAATATCCTATTCTGTGTTAACTAGAATTTAAATTAAAACTTTTTTTAAAAAAGAGGTTTCTTTGGTAGTGTTTTTGTGGCACCCAATATCTTCTATTCACCTTTATCATAGATTTATTTTTTATTTCTTTATCTGTGTGTTGCCTTGTTTGTGTCTTTCTAAACCCCTCCTCAAATGGTAAACTTTTTGAGGTAACATCCCTATTTTATTCTTTGGTCAGGACGCTCATGATGGTGGCTGACATTCAAAAGTGTTTGGATTATAAACATGTCTTGAATAAATTAAGTCATGCATGAAAAGCCAAATTTGTATTACAGTTCAACAAAATAAAGGTCTTACAAATTGGTATTAAAAGTGGCCCCTGGGGTACCTGGGTGGCTCAGTTGGTTAAGCGTCCGGTTTTGGCTCAGGTCATGATCTCAGTTCGTGGATTCGAGCCCCGCATTGGGCTCTGTGCTGCCAGCTCAGAGTCTGGAACCTGTTTCAGATTCAGTGTCTCCCTCTCTCTCTGCCCCTCCTCCACTCACACTCGGTCTTTCTCTGTCTCTGTCTCTCTCTCTCTCAAAAATAAACATTAAAACAAAAATTAAAAAAAAATGTGGCCCCCATTTTTAGTATTTAAAACTCATGATGCCCAGTATTTTTTATTGTTTTATACACAGAACTTCTACATATTGTCTTGACAATTTCAGCACTGTGATAACCAAAACAGAAAAATACAGCACAGAAACATGTCATTATAGAAACCACTAGATGGATTAATAATGCCAGTAGTAGTCTCTCAACACTCCCAAGAAATGTTCTCAAGTGTGATTCTCAGCTAACTGTCCCTATGAGGGGGAAGTAAGACACAAGCTGATGTACGGAAGCTGTGGAGCAAACACGCATGGTTAGGAAGTCTGTTATTTCAACGACATGAATTTGTTGCAATATCTTCCATTGTCGACCAATCCCAGAGAAGACAGTAAAACAGGAACCCAAGTTGACGCTCCGCTTCATTTGGCCCTTGCTTTTGTGAAATCCTAGAATTTTGGGCCTGGAAAATTCACAATGTCGCTTAGTTCTGTTCTTCATTTTGTAGAGAAGAAAATTGGGGCCAAGAAGCATTAGAAATGGGTGCCCAGGCCACACAGCTATTAAGAACATGATTCAGGTCCTTTCTTGGGCTGCTGGAAACTGAATGCCTCTGCAGCTCCTGAGCACTGTATTAACATTTAAATGTACCCATGCGTGGAGCATGGAGCAATAGAAAAGATCATCTATATCCTGTTACCCAAATAGACCAGTGTTCTCATCTTTTTAAAAAGATTTTATTTTTAAGTAATTCCTACATCCAATATGGGGCTTGAACTCACCACCCGGAGATCAGGAGTCACATTCTTCACATACTGAGCCAGCCGGGTTGCCCCCATCATTTTTGTTTTTGAATATTATTTTCTTTGACTTGCATATGATTTTCATAAATTTTTCTATGTATATAAAATTTCACTCTGTGCTTTTCACTTAACATGACATTCTTATATTTTTATTGCTGAAAGGTTTTCATGATGATAATTTCACTACATCTTTAATCTGCTGCCCAATGAATGTCTTGTGATTTACTTGTCTTGTTTCCGTTTGGACGATGAGGCTGTTTTCACTTTTTGCTTTTATAAATAATTCGGAGTAAACATTCCATGTGAATTCACAGACCATATCCCTGGTAGTTCCTAAAGAACAAGCCTCCTGTAGGATGATATGCAGGAATGATTATTGTTAACATCACTGACACCGTTAAAGGGCTTTCTTCAAAGGATGTGACGGTATCAACAATAGTACGTGGGAAACAGTTTACAGGCTTATCCTTAGTAGGTGTTGTCATTTAGAAATAAATCACGGGGGTGTGTGGGTGGCTCGGTTGGTTAAGCCTCAGACTTTGGCTCAGGTCTTATGGATCGTGGGTTCAAGCCCCACGTCTGGCTCTGCACTGACAGTGAGAAGCCTACTTCTGATTCTCTGTCCCTCCCTTCTGCCCCCACATGCTTGTCCTCTCTCTTTCTCTCTGAAAAACAAATAAACATTTAAAAAAAGATAAAAATAAGTCATTAATTTAATAGGCTAAATAGTTCCCAATTGTTCTTTTATTTTGCATTTATTTGCTTATTCATGAGATCAAACATTTGCCAATTTGTTTACCTGGTATCTTTAAGGCTAGATTAATCCACGACTTTTTTTATTTTAGTAATAAGCTAAGACACTGAAGATGAAAGGCAATGGAAGCAGAGAGAGGCAGAAGTGGTTAGTGACCCCCTACTAAGGTGATAATTATTTCAAATGATATTGTCAGGTACATTAATTATGAGAAAGAGAAGAAGCAAAAATCATGAGATTTGAACTGATAATACTGTCTAACTACTTCGGACTGGCTCAGTTTGAGATCTTAAGGGGCTTTTATCCTTTGCGAACTTTTTTACAAACTAAATGCACTGATTCAAAGGAATTAGTTTAATATTCAAAGGAAGCATGCATAGCATGATGGGTCTATGTCTATACTGGGCAATATGGTGGCCACTAGAGGCGTGTGGCCATTGGATGCTTCAAATAGGGCTAGTCTGAATTGAGATGTGCTGTAAGGACGAAATACATGCCTGATTCGAGGACTTAGCATGCAAAAAAAGGAACATAAAATATCTTATTAATATTTTTTTTTGAGAAAGAGAGAGTGGAGAAGAGGGACAGAAAGAGAATCTTAAGCAGCCTCTATGCTCAGAACAGAGCCCTATCCAGGGCTCAATCCCAAGACCCTGAGATCATGACCTGAGCTGAAATTAAGAGCTGGACGCTCAATTGACCCAGGCACCCCTCATTAATATTTTTTGTAAACTTTTTTAAGATTAATAATCTTTTTTTTTTTATCAATTACATGTTGAAATGCTAATGTATGGGATATATTCGGTTAAATAAAACATACCATTGAATTAATTTTACCTGTTTCAGTTTTTCTTTTTAAAATATGAGATCTGGAAAATTCGTATTGCATATATGGCTAGCATTGGCTGGCACAGGTCTAAAGAATCATTATGAGCTCAGATTTTAAGAAGGCCAATACAAAATTTCAGTGCTTTAGCCAGAGATCTAAAAGGAATTATGATGAGAGAGAGAGAGAGAGAGAGAGAGAGAGAGAGAAGGCACGACAAAATTAAATTAAGTAAAGAGAATGGCACTTGCCTCAACCAGTATGGCCAGCCAGCAAGGAAGGCTCTTATGAGCTTCGACATTTATTCTTAAATTCAGATTTTAAAGGACTTGCTACAAAATACAAACATAAAGGAGCAAAACCAGTGTCAGGACTCTTCTTTGGATGAGCGGACTAGAAGCCAAAGGAACTTTGATGGGGCGCCTGGTTGGCTCAGTCGGTTAAGCATCCAACTTCAGCTTAGGTCATGATTTCACAGTCCGTGAGTTCGAGCCCCGCATCGGGCTCTGTGCTGACCGCTCAGAGCCTGGAGCCTGCTTCAGATTCTGTGTCTCTGTCTCTGCCCCTCTCCCACTTGTGCTTTGCCTCTCTCTGTCTCTCAAAAAATAAATAAATGTTAAAAAAAAAAAAAAAGAAAGAAAGAAAGCCAAAGGAGCTTTGAAAACTCTGTCTAGGGCATGAAGGAAATCAAAGGACAGATACAGTGTAGGAACCCGGCAAAATATTACCATAGGAGAGAGGGAAGATAGAGCTGTGCAGCTCTGATTTTGCTCTGTCCTCTCCATAAAGCTGAATGATCTTCACACTGGAAAAGGGAGACAAAATCTCAAGAGGAAAATGAACACCAGATAGAAGGGAAGACGTCAAGAATATGCAGGTGTTAGAAATATGCGTTCATCTCTAACTGCAGATAAATGTTTTTTCTGGGTAATGAAATCAAAGGTAGTCTTTGGCATTGGTTCCAAAATTGAACTCATTTAGTTCCTAGATCATCAGTTCCACGAGAGCATGGATGTGATCTCTTTCATTCACTGCTGTACCCTCAGTGCCAAGACTATTGCCTGGCATATAGTAGGTGCTCAATAAATACATGCAGAATAAGTAAACAGAAAATATAGAATGGCCAGATAACTGAAATGGGAGAATATCCAGATCTTCAAAATGGGGGAAGTGAGGATTCTGAATTGCATAGCTACCGAAATGTGATGAAAACAACATGTCAATAGGTTAACATTTTTTTACAATTGATTAATTAAAAAAATTCATGATGTCCCAAGATTGCTTTAGAATTCACATCTAACTTAGTCTATATAATAACACAATTTAAAATTTTTTATTTTTTGACCCGTCCAGCAGGTCAGTCGAAGCAGGTCCTGAGGGAGGGGGTGAGAATGGGGTGGGGCAGGGAGCACAGAGAATGGAGGCAAGACAAGTCTCTGATCAAGCCTCGTTTATTGAGAGAACACACACATCTTATAAAGGGCAAAAGACAAGGCAGCTGACATAGGTCAGTTGCTAAGGAACAGGGTCATGATTTTTAAGAAAAGGCTAGGGGAAAGGAGGAACAGAAACTGCAGTTTTAGCACAGTGCCTGAGGAGCCGATAAGAAAGCCCAGCCAAGCTGTCTCCGGCCTTGAGCTGGGAGTGATAACACTGTCCTTCCCTGCAGGTGGCTGATCTTAGGTCAAGACACACATCTCTTCCCCCGGCAGCTCTTCTGGCAGCTCCCCACAATTTTTTTTATTTTTTTGAGTTTTTTAAAAATTTCAAAGTAATCTGTACCCTACATAGGTCTCAAACTTACAATCCCGAGATCAAGAGTCTCATGCTCTACCGACTGAGCCAGCTGGCACCTCCCACATAATAACAGAATTAATTAGAATTATACACATTTTACAGATAGGGAAACTGAGCCTCAAAGTTAAGTACTTTGCTTAGGGTTCATATAACTGGCAAGCAGAAAAGCTGCCACATAGAATGGATCTATCTGGCTCCAAAGTCTTGTTATTTTCCCTCTACTGGTGTCCTCAGAATGGGAAATCATGAGTACTTTGAACCAAAATACATACAATAAGGATGATTGGGTTAAACTCTCCCAATTTCTTTTTTAATTAACTTGCTAAATTGATTGATGTCATACATAACTGGCTAACACACTTTAAAAAAATCAGTGAAACCCTTCAAATCTAAATATCTAAAGTTCCTAGAATTCCCTAGCTTTTCTGGGTAAAACTGAGGTTTGGAGACTTACCCAAATGGCTATCCATTCACCTTTGCAGACGTTCTAAACCACTGCTGTAAACAGAGTTGTAATCAGACGTCAGCTGGCCATTGGATACGGTTGCTTATAATCGTCTTGCAGCTAAGCCTGGATTTGCATGATCAGACCGCATGGTAGATTGTGGGAACACTGCTCTCAAGGTGAATTAATGATCTGATGCGGCCCCAAAAGGCAGTCATGTGGCATAGAGCTCTGTTCTTGACCTTTCTGTGCTAAAGAATGTGGTCAGTGACTCAGAGAAGGGAATCACATTCCCATTTTTAGTTGATCACACAATTTTAACCCACTCCTGCGCTTGGACAATTAGCATTTCACCCCTTTTACGCATACTTTTCTACTTCAGCGTTTCTTCTTTTCTACTTCTTGTCTTCTTTTCTCCTCTTCCTCTGGTCGAACAAGATGTGAGTTCAAAGGATTTGCCTTTGAAAAGTGCATTCACTTAATCCATTCACCTTTCGGCACACCTTAAAAGGAATCTTTGTCTCTTTAGCCCTCAAGAAAGAATCAATAGAATCTTAGTCTGTTCATTCCTAACATTACTCCAAAAGGGACTTTGGGCATCAACCAGACATTTTCTGTGGCGAACATTCCAGTTCTCTGAGGCCACCGGTTCTGTTCTCTCTACCCACCCCTGACCCCACTTTGGAATATCTCTGCTATTCTTCCTGCTAATGGGAACTGTCACTTCTGTCACACAGACACAACTCCCTGCTCCAAGCCATTCCTTTCTCTCCATCTCCCCCATTGTCACTGGTCACCCCCATCATGGCTCTGACACACGGCCCGAGTGGAGATACGGGAGGAGCCCTTACTCCATCCGTGGTAGAATCCTTTTCCCAGGCCCCCGGGGGAAGTGCCCTCACTCTCAGTGACTCTCGAGCTGCCCTGAGTGTCATGGTCCATTCATTACATTTAATTAAGATTTATTTAGCTTTATGCTATGCTAGGAACTGACAAGATAATCAACTATTTCATTTATAAAAGATTTATTGAACACTTACTCAATGCCAGGAACTGAGCTAAGAATGAGAGGTAAAATATGCATAAAGATATATGTCTTGCCCTTAAAAAAATGTAAAGTTTAGGAAGACAGAAGAAGTAAGTAAATCAACTTCAATTCAGAGTAATAAATGCCGGTGCTCTTAGTAGTATATGTATGATGCTGTGCACGCCCAGAGATGGGGTATCTAAATCATCCTGATGGGAGAGGCACACAGGTGAAGCCTTAAGTACAGGTTAGCTGTGTAAATAAAAGGGAGATGTGTGTTCTAGGCAGAAGCGTCAGCATGAATAATGGCAAGAAACCCTGATGAGGAGGCATTTTTGGACCTGCGTTCTGCCTGGTGTGAGGACCGTATGGATCAGGAGGGATGTGGTGGCAAACCAGGTGTGAAAGGTAGGTTGGCTTTGGATCATAAAAGGTTCTAGATTCTACTTCTTCTTTTTTTTTTTAATGTTTATTTTTAAGACAGATAGGAGAGAGAGAAACAGAGCATGAATGGGGGAGGAGCAGAGAGTAAGGAGACGCAGGATCTGAAGCAGGCTCCAGGCTCCGAGCTGTCAGCACAGAGCCTGACGCGGGGCTCAAACCCACAAACAGTGAGATCATGACCTGAGCTGGAGTTAGACACTTAACCGACTGAGCCACCCAGGTGCCCCTAGACTTTCTTTCTTAATGCCAGGGAGCCGAGGGGCGGATTTTTAAGCTGGGGTGTGACATGATCTGATTTGCTTCTGGAAGGACTGTCTTTGGCAACCATGGAGGATTAAGCCAAGAGGAAGAAGGGAGAAGACAAGAAGAGGAAGAAGGGGCAGTAAGGGATTAGGCGGTAATACATACAGAAACCAGTGAGGCTCTTAACTGGGCTTCTGAGGAAAAGATGGGGTTGAGAGTGATCTAGGGGGTCAAAGTGAAAGAAGTTCATGAAAATGTGTGTTTGGGGATGAGGAGGAGGGGAGACGTTTAAGGGAACCTGAGTTTCCAGCTTGAGCACATTGAGGGGACAGAGGTGTCACCTACTGGCAACACCCAAGGTGGGTAGACTTAGGGGAATGACAATGGCATTGCAGTTGGAAACATTGGGTGTGAGATGTTTATGAAGGTCTGGGGAGGGATGTGTAGGGTTGTCCAGAGATCACAGCAGCCATGGACGTCATCAGTGTGGTGGCTGAAACCCTGGGTTTTGACAAAGTCACCCCAGAAGCCAGGACAGAGTGCTGAGGACAGAGGACTGAGACCAGAATTCTGGAAAAGGTTCACGTTTGGTCTTTGTTATCTTGCTTTGTTTTGCTAAAATGGAGACTCTTTAGAGAGTCATCTTTTCAGAGAGGGCAAAGAAGCATTCATCCATTTGTTTGTTCAGTATCTACTGAAGGCCTCTGGGAAGCTGGGGACAAAGATCCCTGCCTTTCTGTAGCCTCCATGACAGTGGTGACAAGAGAAAGCCAGCAGGAAAGAAGTAAATGATAGAGCGTGTTAGGGAGTAACAAGTGCTACAGAGAAAAATAAGTCTACTTAAGGAGACAAGGAGAGTTGGAGGAGAGTGTGTGTGGTTTTGATAGTGAATAAGGAAGGATTCCCTGAGAAAGTAAGGAGAGAGGGAGAGAGCCATACAGATTTCCGAGGAAAGAACGTTCTAGACAGGGGACTAGCAAGTGCGAAGAATCCGAACCTCAGAGAAAAGCAAGGAGGCCAGTGTGGCCGCAGCAGAGTAAGGAGGGTAAGAGTAGCAGCTTAGACCATTGAAGGACAATGTAGACAAGTCCTGTAGAGGCATTTGTAGGAAGCATGGCTTTTTCTCTGAGGAAAATGGGAATCCACTGGAAGGTTGTGAGCAAAGAGTGAACAGCTCCTGACTTAGAGCTTTTAAAAGGTTGTTTTGATGGCTGAGTTTAAGGTAGACTGTTGAAGGCTGTGGTAGTCAAGCTTCTCCAGAGAAACATAATCAGTAGGATATTTATACACATATAATAGATTTATTATAAGGAATTGGTTCATGCGATTGTAGAGGCCGGCAAGTCCAAAATCTAGAGTTGAATGGAAAGCTGGAGATGTAGGAAGAAATTGAGGTTTGCGTGTGAAAGCAGTTTGCTGGCAGAATTCCCTCTTCTCTGGAGAAGGGCAGTCTTTCACAAGGCCTTCAACTGATTAGATGAGGCCCACCCACAATATGGAGGGCCATCGTCTTTACTCCAAGTCTACTGGAGTAAATGTTATCGCATCCAAAAAATACTTTCACAGAAAATCTAGAATAAGTCTGACCAAACGCCCAGGTACTGTGGCCCAACCAATGTGATGTGTTAAACTGATTGTCACAGATGCCAATGAACGGCAGTAGCAAGACCAAGTAAGAAATTGTCATATTAACATGGAGAGATGATGATGGTTCAAACCAGGATGTTACAACGGAGGTTGTGAGACATCCAACAAAGATGACCAGAAAGAGTCCCTGAGGTCAAAGAAGTATTCCCATTTTGTAACAGTTATCAAAACCATAATTACTTATTGTCCATGGCTCTTTGGATTACTCTATCATCTTCCTGGTTCAAATAATAAAGGTTACTCATAATAAGGGATCATCCTCAACATCTACAACAGAAAGGCACAGGAAGGAGCCTACTGATCCAAGAGCAGGCAATCATGTCACACTACTGCATCCTTGCGCACTCTCCGCCTTGCTCATGATTCACAATCGTCATGACGAGCACTATGAGCTCCCGGGATCCTCACAGAATGCCTGGCAACTTAACAAAACTCCATCAGCTTGGAAGGGTAGGTCGGTGTCCTGATCAGGAGATAACACAGTGCGTTTTATCGGGTCATGGTTAAAGCCTCCATCTTTTAAGTGGGATATTAAGAAGCTGGACATAATCCAAAGAAGGGGGGGATGGGGGTGGATTTAAAACCAGGTTTCACAAATAAATTGGAATCGTTAACTTAGTGAGGAGAAGATGTATATTCACTTCCTCCAACAATTTTTTTTTTTTTTGTCCCTACTATCTGCCAGATGGGGGCTAGATCTTAGACAAAAAAGAATCAAACTCAGCTCCTTGCATCCAAGGAAGGTTATAGTAAAATGGAAGAGTGACAGAGATTTTAGTTCAACCTTATTTTATTATCTTTTGAAATCTTGGACTAGTCTAGGCAAAGGTTTTTTGGTCTTGTTTTGTTCTTTTGAAGTCTGTTTGTTTATTTTGGGAGAGACAGCATGAGCAGGGGAGGGGCAAGGAGAGAAAGGGAGAGAGTGAGAATCCCCAGCAGGGTCCTCACTGCCATCAGAGAGTGTGACACAGGGCTCAAACTCAAGAAACTGTGAGCTCATGACCTGAGCCGAAACTGAGAGTCAGACACTTAACCAACTGAGCTACCCAGGCACACTTGTTTTGTTTTGTTTTTTAAGTAACTGTACATCCAACATGGGGTTTGAACTCATGACTCTGAGATCAAGAGTTGCATGCCCCACAGACTGAGGCAGCCAGGCACCCTGAGTGACAGATTTTAAAATGTCAGTTTCCACCTGGTGCGCTATGAACTGTGATGGGTGCTGGTCTACGATGCTATGGAAACACATAAAGAGACGCCTAACCCAGTCTTGGGGGACCTGAGAAGACATACCAAGATTGTCACAAATTCAGAACATGGTATTCAGCTATTTAAAGAACAAGTGTATTTCAAAAATCCATTTAAAATTTAGAATTCTTCATTCAACTATAAATATCACCAAAAAATTACATTCCCTTATTCATCTTGTTTCCTAAGCCCATAGTCCTTAATGGATTTGCACAAACGTTGAGTGTAATCAACTTATCAGAATGATCAGAGCTGCCAGATGATGGAACAGACTGTCTCTTAAGGTAGTGAGCTCTCTGTTGACAGAGGTATCCCAACCCTAAGGAATGTTAGGGAGGCTAAGTATTCTGTCTGGACACTGCTGGGAGATTTCTGTATCACGTGAGATCCAGAGGCAAAGAAGGATTGCTTTTGTAAGCTTTTAAGTCTTACCTGGGAACCAGAGCAAACTTCAGAGTGATGCCTTTAGAGGGGCACCCGGGTGGCTCAGTCAGTCGACTCTTCATCTCGGCTAAGGGCTTGGTCTCAGGATAGTGAGTTCAAGCCCCATGCTGGGCTTTGTGTTGGGTGTGTAAAAAAAACAAAAACAAAAAAAGGATGATGTCTTTTGAGGAGCAATATAGTGTAGAAAGACCATGGATTCAGACTTTGGAGTCAGAAAGAACTGGACTCGAATCTTTTTTGATCTTCGGTTTACTCATCTGTGAGGTGGTGCTAAAAATAACCCTTTGTGATATGGTTATAATATGTGAGATGCAAGGCGGTGCCTAATTCTTAGCACAGTGTCGTAGAAATGCTCTGAATGTTAGTTCTCTTCCTACCTTAAGGGGTGCATTTGAAAATAGTGACTATTTAAAAGCAGCACTCAGGGCACCTGGGTGGCTCAGTCAGATGAGCATCTGTCTTTGGCTCAGGTCATGATCTCACAGTTCGTGAGTTCAAGCCCCGTGTCCGGCTCTGTGCTGACAGCTCAGAGCCTGGAGCCTGCTTCGGATTCTGTGTCTCCCTCTCTCTCTGACCCTCTCTTGCTCACGTTGTCTCTCAAAAAAAAAAAAAAAAAGCAGCACTTGGTGAGAACCAAAAGAAGTTCTATGTAAACAAATTCTTGCCTGTTCATGGTAAAGATGCTCACTAATTTTTTTAACAGAAGTTTTGCTTTTGTCCATATTACACAACAAATTGAGCATAGTATATCAAGATATTTGAATGGGACTCTAAGAGCCATATATAGGGCACATCTGGCACTTCCGGGAGATTTGCCAGGGCAGTGCCCACATGTTGCTTCCCTAAATCAGTGCCGGGATATCCTGTCACCATTCCCAGGTAGGCTGGGGGCGCTGACCTGGTTGTGTCAGGACACAAGAGCATATTTACCTTCCATATACACAGAGTAGGGAGGATGGTCAAAGGTGGAGAGTCCCAAATCCAATTCTGAAGGCAAAGCATGAGATGGGGAAGCAGAGGTGAAGAATGTTGGAGACCAAGTGTCTTCGTTCCGGCTACTATAACAAATTGCTACAGACTGGGCAGCCTTGACCACAGAAATTTGTGTCTCGCAGTTCTGGCGGCTGGAAGTTAGAGATCAGGGTCCCAGTGTGCCGGGTTCTGGTGAGAGCCTCTCCCTGGTGAGCAGAAGGCCGTCTTCCTGTTGTGTCCTCCCACGGCAGGGAGAGAGAACGAGAGAACAAGCCCTTTCTTATCTCTTAGTATAAAGGCAGGAACCCCATCAGAAGGGCTCTACCCTCATGATCTAACCACCTCCCAAAGATTCCACCTCCAAATACCATCACACAGGAGCTCCACATAGGAACTTTGAGGGACACAAACATTCAGTCCACAGCACCACGACTCCAAAAGAGGGAAGGGGGCTCAATTCAATACAGATGGGTGGTGAGCTCTGATGAAGTCTAGAGAACAGAGTCTAGAAAACTGTTATGTGGTGTAGCTATTTCTATGCATCAAGCATACATTTCCACTGAGGGTTCCAGATCCATTGAAAGGTTACCCAGAGATACACTTCTTACACCTTCTACCAAAAGACTCCCTTGGACCAAAGAGAACAAACACATAGCCCTCAAAACTCTGCCTCATGCCTGACATTTCTCTAAATTCTTTTTATTTTAAAATTCACCTGACTTTTGCATTTGGCTTTACCATATTACCATTGTTTAAATAACCCCCTCAAAAATATCTTTGCATACGATGGGCACTTCAGAAAAACATCTCCTGTTCCTTGGCATACAGCTTTCTAATGCATGCCTAGCCCAGACTGAGAGATATAAACATAGAAGTTAATACCAAACCACTGATTACATTAGTTGACCATCCTACTTTGGGGGTCTTGCAGCTTACATACCTAGAAGAGATGGGTATCTAGTAGATAGTTGGTCAGTAAATCTTGGTTGACTCATCTAGGCCTTTGCATGTTTTTATCTGAATCTGGGCATTTCCAAGCATATGCTCCCCCACCCCAGTAGAAGTTCATTTCAACATTATTTAAATAGATTGAGAATGATTGAATATGTTTTGAATGCACATGACGCCTGGTCTATAGTATTGGAGACTCCCAAGATGAATGGCTTGGATTCCAATATACATAATTTCCATTTTCACCAATGACTTGGGGAGAATTCCCTAAGACACTTCTCTGATCATCTTTTCTTTTCTTTTTTTTTTTTAACTTTTTTAAATGTTTTATTTTATTTTTGAGACAGAAAGAGACAGAGCATGAGCAGGGAGGGGAAGAGAGAGAGGGAGACACAGAATCAGAAGCAGGCTCCAGGCTCTGAGCTAACTGTCAGCACAGAGCATGATGTGGGGCTCGAACCCACAAACGTGAGATCATGACCTGAGCTGAAGTCAGAGGTTTAACTGACTGAGCCACTCAGGTGCCCCTCTGATCATCTTTTCTTCTCTGTTGATCCCAATCCTGTGCTATGAATCATGTACTCTTGGAATAATTCTCATCACATTTTGCTTTCACTAATGGTAACTTGAAGAAAACTTAGTTTGTGGAGATAGAAAATCATTCTTATGTAGCTCCAATCCAGTTTTCCTGAGTGCCTGCTCTCTAAGATGTGTTTAGAGGTTGGTTTTATGGCTATGCGTGAGGAGGGAAGGCTCACGAAAATGACACTAAAATAACCTTTTGCTGACTTTGAAAATGAAAGGAAATGGGAAGAAAACCAAATGAGTTCCACCAAAGACAGTTTCCTCTCCACTTAGGAAACCATTTTTCTATCCTTTTTAGGATTTGGAAAAACACTTTGGTCTAAATCCATATCTTCTAGTATTGCCTAGAAGTAAAAAAAAAATTTAACAATTTTAAATATGACAGGGGGAAATTTTTATTTTCTATTCTCTTCTACTTTAACCAAGCCCAAGCTCATTTGGCTTGCCCCACAACAGGCCAGCAAATAAGTCAAGAGGAAAGACATTGGGGCAAGGAAAGTGATTTTATTGGGAAAGCCAACAAACCATCGAGGTGGCGGACCATTGCTCCAAAGAATCATCTTGACTGGGCATGGAATTTGAGCTTCTCTTCTGTTAGCAAAAGAGAGAAGCAGAAGGGGTTGGAAGCTAAAGGTGACTGATGTCTGTAGACATCTCAGGAAGGTGGTGTAACCTGTTTGTCCTTGGTCGAGTTGATCTTTGTGAACAGAACTCTGGTCACGTTGTTCCTGTAAATCTTAAACATAGCATAGTCATTTCTGTATGTATCCTCTTATCTCTGAGGGTGATGGAGGTTTCAGGTAAAAGGCGGTTTTTGCAAATTGTTGCTGCAACATGCCTATGTGCAGGGCTGAGCAGAAGTTTCTAAGCTGTAGGCCACAGCAGCAAAGGAAACGGAAGCACTATGGAGTTAGACACACTAAGTTCCTCCCTGTTATATTACAGAGAAAATTGTTTCCTCTGCATTTTATTTGAGAGATTTATTCTATTTAATAACTCGGAGGGCATTTGCATTTCTCATCATCTGGCCATGTTTTCTGGAATGCAAAATTATTGATTGTTGTAGGTATCATTGTCAGTTCTTAATTATTCCCCCATAATTTAGTTAGGACATTTCTGGATCACTTTTGCCTACCTCTTCTTTCTTTCCAAATGTTTCATGTCAGCGGAGAAGGTGGCAGGTCAGTGTTGGTTGAATAAACAGAGGAGTTGGTACATATCCAGAATATGCAAATTCTTGGTAATGTTAAGGTTGGAAACATATCTCATGGAACGTAGATGTATTCCACTCCGCAGCCTACATCAAACACCATGGATGCCGCCTGTCTGTCTTCCCTTCTTCCAGCCATCACCTACAGTATAAACCTTGAGTTCAAGTCAGAAACGTTAGTACTAGAAAATTACCTAGAAATCAGAACTCATTCCTCTTTCAATTTTCTGAAAACAAAGTAAGCATCAAGGAACCCTCCCACATCTATACTATGAATGTGCGTATGTGCATTTGTGAATTGCGCAGTCTGTGAAATGTACCTTTGTGAATGACAACCCCAAAAAGTTGGCTTTCCAGAGTCCAAAAAAGGGCACGTATTTTCAGATGTCAAATGCATATTATCGTCAGACGTCAGTAACAGCAGCCTATCTCTGCATTTTGTGGTCCAACTTCCAAATGATCTCATCCACAAAGTTTCTCCTTCTTGCTCTTGGTTTGTTGCGGGGTGGGAGGGGGCTGGAGGGCAATGGTCTGAGACATGAAACTTTGTCACTGAAAGTGGCCCTTTGGCAGCTGGACATAACCTTATATAGTAGCTTCGCTTCACACTCCCTGTGCTAGAAAGATCCGCATGGAATGTGATGCTGATAAGAACATTCCACAGGAGAATGCTCGGGTCGGGGTAAGGAAGGATCCTGGCAGCGTGATCATCCATTAAACACCAGCTCTTGCTTCAGCCCCGTGAAGAGCGGCAGCCGACAGAGTTTTCATTAGTCATAGACACTGTGACCTGGGCTCGGCCCATTTGTCTTTGCAGCATTTGGAATCGCAAGCCAAACTGCGCTCCCCGCGGAGCGAGGTTGCCTCTGCTAGACCTTCAGTGTGGTAGTTTGTTATTATAGGGGGGACAGAGGCTCCCTAGCAAGCTATTGTCTTCCTTTGCTGAGAACAGCAGGAGGAGACAAAAAAAGCCCTTCAGAAAATAATTTATCTCGACTTTTGCAAGCCAGTGAGAAAACGATTGACAGGAGGCTGAGCGACCCCTGTGTCACCGAGGACAGAAGGTGCCTCTGGACGTGATCGCGTGTCTGAGGAGTTTTGCTGCTGATCTTGGATGCCAGTCTGGCTTCGAAACGTGGC
Organism: Mungos mungo; assembly: GCA_004023785.1. Lineage (NCBI taxonomy): Eukaryota > Metazoa > Chordata > Mammalia > Carnivora > Herpestidae > Mungos > Mungos mungo. The sequence goes on from PISW01001966.1 coordinate 200,194, forward strand.
ACTCAGGGGTTCCGGGAAAATCCTTTCTCTGCATAAGGGAGAAATGAAGAAGGGAGGCGCTCAGGACCGTGAAGACGACCAGATCAGCAAAAACGTAGAGTGGTTTTGTCTCACTGTACCTTTTATCATGGGGCCCATCCCTGGTTTCCAGACAGGGGGCTCCTGGTGGGCCCGCCTTGGCTTTTCATCGTGGTTGCCATCACAAAGCAGGCTGCCTTCCTTTGCTGGCCTTCCCTTCTCCTTCCCCCAATGTTCTTCCTTTTCTAGCTCTTTCTCCTCGTGCTGTTTCTTCCTCAACCCCCAGCCACTGAGTGCTTCCTATGGGCCAGGCACTGTGTCCAAGTACAATTTGGAAAACTGATGCATGGTGAATTTCAGTGCCTGCATCCTCCTAAATATTAAGAAAAAAAACCTCCCCCAGCCAAAATTCTTTTGTTTTCAGCCCAATTCTGTGCCACTTTCAATGACTTTTGGTTTCTGTGTTTAAAAAATCACAACAATTATTTATTAAGCTGGATCGAGCCTGGTGGTGTCACCCAGTCCATTGATTTATGTGCCCAGTCACTGGGGTCACAGCAGCAAATAAACAAAGACTCTCTCCTCAGAAGGCCTGGGAGTTGTAGAGAGAAGCACCAAGCAAGCACACAATCAACGTACTACGTCAGGTGGACATGAGTAACATGAAGGAAAGGAAATCGTATAAGGTGCAGAGAGTGGCCAAGCTCACGGATGGTGCCTTCTGAGCAAAGGACTGGAGCACGTACTATGGAAGCTGTGTTGGGAAAAGCATTGCAGCCAGAGGGAACGGCAAAGGCAAAGGGCTGGGCCAGAGAGTCCATGAGTGTCCAGCAAGAGTAGTTTGGCAGGAGCAGAAGTGATGAGGGAAGTGACAGGAGATGAGTCAGGAGCTGGCGGGGGTGAGCCCTCTGAGAGCTTCGTAGGCTGTGCTTAGGACCCTCGCTTTCCCTCCGAGTCAGATGGGAAGCCAGTGAAATGTGTTGAGCAGGAGAAGGGAGGCATGACCTACTGCATGGAATGGGTGGGAGGCTCGCGCTCCAGTGTTGATACGCAGAAGGGAGATTGTGCACTAAGTCCTTCGGTCTTGGGCCAGGGCCCCTGGTTCTGGCCACTTGTATGACTGAGGGTGAGCTACTTAATTTCGGTTTGCCTTCCATGTAGCAACGGTATCTACCCCTACCCTCTTGGGTTGTGATAAGAATTCTATAAAATAAAATTTGTAAACTACATATTTGTGACACATATAAAATAAATGTTTTTAAGGATCACTTTTGAAAAAGTTATGACCTACCTTTCAGCGATGAGTACAAGTATTTTCCTGAAGGCCACGTCTCACAGATGACCAGGTCAGGACTTGTACTCAGGTCTGCGTGACCCTGAGCCCATTGTACCGTACCTCCTTCCCTCGGCCACCTGGGCCCCTGGAGCCATCCTGAACGTGACAGTGACACTGTGTGTTATGGGTTGAGTTGTGTCTCACCCAGAATTCCTGTACTGAAGTCCTAACCCCAAGGACCTCTGAATGTGACTTTATTTGCATACAGAGTTTTTCCAGAAGTATTCAAGTTTAAATAAGGTCACTAAGGTAGGTCCTAATCCAATGTGATGGATGTCCTTATTTTAAAAAAATAGAAATTTGGACACAGACATTTTTAGGAAAAGTATGGTCTTGCCAACACCTTGATTTCAGAATTCTCACCTCCAGACCTGCAAGAGAGTAAATGCCTGAGGTCTGGGGCGCCTGGGCAACTCAGCCGGTTAAGCATCCGACTCCTGATTTTGGCTCAGGAGTTTGTGAGTTCGAGCCCCGCATCGGGCTCTGTGCTGATGGTGCAGAGCCTGCTTGGGATCCTCTGTCCCCTCCCCTGCTCTCCCTCTTTCAAAAATAAATAAATAAACTTTAAACAAATGTCTGAGACTTGAGCCACTCAGCTGGTGGCACTTTGTTACGGCCGCTATAAGACACTAACATGCTATGTGCGGGTGTCTCTACTATTTTAGACATTCAGATTAGCCCTTGCCGAGTTTCTAGCAAAGACAACAGTGCTAAACTCCCAGCCAAGCTAAGAGGCCTGAATTTCATGGAACTTCATCACTGTTCCAACCTTTGGCCCCAGAGGTGGATGAGAAGCTGTATCGGACCGTTTATCGTGAAAGGTGATTGCAAGTAGGCGTGACCACGGTGGGTTCTGACGTGGGCTGATTTCCTCCTATAGTTAACCTGTCAACGCCACCTGCCAATAAACCGAAAGGGTTGCCAGCACTGATCAAGGAAAAGTTGAAGAAACTGGATCCCATGGAAAAATGTCACATCAAAGCATCGGAAGTATTTTAAAAAATCTTTTCGGATTCTGCTGACGTTTTAGGAAAGACAGAGCCTTCCTGATGTGTAGAGATTCCTGGCACCTGGGTAGTTGGGTACCTCACGTTGATTGCTGTTCTGTGGCTTCATTTCAGCCTGAGATCTTAATTCCCACCAGCGATTTCCGTAGCCTGCACACTGAAAGGGAATGCATCTGTTGGAAGTGGAAGGAACCACACTACCCTATCTGTTAAGGAGATCTTGCCAGGGACTGTCTTTATTTGTTTTTTGAACATCTGTGCGGTGCAGTGGCGTACGAATGCTTCATGAGTATAATTTTCATTATTATCCTTAATATTTTCCCTCCACCTTGATCTCTTCCCATGGATTATTTAAATTTCCTAATCATAAACTCAAGGGCCTATGATTTCCACTTACTTCCTATAGCGTGCACACTTTTCTAGAAATTCTTGGTAAATTGTCCTATCACTGCTGAGAAACAGCCTCCGAAGCTGGCGGCAGCTACCGACTGAAAGTCTAAACCATTGTTCAGTCATTTCATAACTGCTTTGCAATCAAGATTCTAGATTGAAGGAGCCAGGTGTGGGAGACTAGAGATCTTGATTTGAATTCCGCTCCGTCGCCCACGAGCTGTGATTGAATCTCTCTGGGTTTCAGCTTCTTCAACTGTAAAATAAGGGCGGTCATAACATCCCTGTTGGGATTATCCTGAAAATTAACAAAATAGTACACACAGCATGTCTGGCACTGGGCAATCACCCTTCACAAGACTGCTGTTACAGTTACTATTCGCCACAGGGCGTTACAAAGTGACAAGCATTCTTAGAGATGCCTTCTGGGGCTCCTGGTGGCTCAGTTAGTTAAGTATCCTACCTTGGCTCAGGTCATGATCCCAGAAGTTCGTGGGTCCAAGCCTCGTGTTGGGCTCTGTGCTGACAGCTCAGATCCTGGAGCCTGCTTTGGATTCTGTGTGTGTCTCTCTCTGCCTCTCCTCTGCCTGCACTCTGTCTCTCTTTCTCAAAAATAAATAAATAGGGGCACCTGGGTGGCTCCGTCGGTTAAGCGTCTGATGTCAGCTCAGGTCATGAGCTGCTGACAGCTAGCTCAGAGCCTGGAGCCTGCTTCAGATTCTGTGTCTCCCTCTCTCTCCGACCCTCCCCTGCTCGTGCTGTCTCTGTCTGTCTCTCAAAAATAAATAAAAAACATATAAATTTTTTTTAAATAAACATTTAAGAAAAGTGCCTTCTGAGGCCATTGCCCCCCAAATAATAATAGAAAAAGGAATATAGATATTTTGCTCCTTAAAAAGCAGTTATTGATTATGTGAAATCAGTAAAGTCCACAATAATGATTTAAGTCAGTCCTTCATTAATATTGCTATTTCAATAGAAGGCACGGGGCACAATCAATTTTTCTCTTCTTTGATATACATGTTCCATTAGTTTAGGTGGGTGCTTTGTCGCACTGAATGCCTCCCTGCCTTTTGAGCAATTCTCTAGAAAAACAAAATAATGATGGCAATGGCGACCGCCCATATTCCTGTAGTGCCTGCTGGAGACCGGACTCTGATCTAAGTGGCCACAGTGGTACTCCAAATCCATGGTCTCCTTTCCCCACTTCCGGGTGCCTGAGGTCATCCGCAATCCTGAAGCCAATGAATGTTCCTCCTGACCCTTCAGAGGGTCAGCAGGAGCCTAATGCTATGTTACAGTGCCTGCATCCATCACCACACCGCACCTGGGCACATTGCGTCATCTCACACCATCACAGTGAGAAGGGGAGTACGGTACAGTAAGAGGTTCTGTGAGAGAGCACATTCACTTAACCTTCATTACAGGATGTGCTTAGCGTGGTTCTACTTATGAGTCATCTGTTAGTTTCTCACTGTGCCTAATTTATATGGTATACTTCATCGTGGGTAAGAAAAAGCATGGCGTAGATAAGTTTTGGTACTGTCTGTGGTTTCTGGCATCCCCTGGGGTCTTGGGGCATAACCCCTGCAGATAAGGGGGGACTACCAGATATATAGTTACTCTTTGAATCCTCCTAAATCACCCTCAGTAGGCACATCTGTCCACTTTTTTCATCTGAGGTGACTGAGGCACAGAGACCTTAGGTCACTTGCTTAAGGTCATATGCAGTTAGTAAGTAGGTGGCAAAACACCTGAATCCAAAGAGCTAAGGCAGGCCATAAAACTCCATGCATCTTTTACCACGTGCATAGGGTATAATAAAATTTGGGCAAAAAGCACAGATAAATGCTTTACAGATTTAGCATTTTCCATTTTATTGTATTTGGACTTGCCCTGAGACCCTGAACGTGTAAAGGTGGGGGTGAGGGTTCTTCTAATCCAGGAAATAATTCAGAGGGGGGAAAAGAAGACAAAACACAGTTTTGTAATTAAACTCATGGGTAGCAGGTAAGAGTTGAACCTGTAGGTTGACTCTAAGGTTTGTCTACCATGTTGATTGGGCCAAAGGCTCATCCTAAGCTGAAGGGAAGGTCTCCAGAGAATGGTGGGATTTAGATTAAAGATTTAACCTAGTCTTGAGCATTAGCTCTGGAGGCTTCGTTAACAGGGTGAAAACCAATCCTTCAGGTGGGTGCTCTAGATTAATGAGTACTTCCTGGGCTCTGTAAAGCAGGAGAACGTGGAGGGCACGGAATTTGAGATGACTGACTTGTTATCCATGGAGAAGATAAATGCCTACCAAGCACTTTGCCCATTAAAAACAATAACAAAAAAGATATTCTAATTTGATAGCCATCAAGGCAGCATTCAAGAATACGGAGTCGTTAGGGGCGCCTGGGTGGCTCAGTCCGTTAAGCGTCCCGCTTCAGCTCAGGTCATGATCTCATGGTGTGTGGGTTTGAGCCCCACATCGGGCTGTGTGCTGACAGCTAGCTCAGAGCCTGGAGCCTGCTTCAGATTCTATGTCTCCCCTCCCCTCCTCACAATGTCTCTCAAAAATGAATAAAAAATATTAAAAATTTAAAAAAAAAGAATGCAGAATGGTTAATCTCCTGCCGCTTGACCCCTTGGTTCCTCTGCTTTAGCCACCTTGGTCCCCTTGCTGTTCCTTGCACATGCTGTTCTCTCTGCATGGAACATACTTCTCTGAGATACTTTCATTGCTTCTTCTCTTACTTCCTTCAAGTCTTTGTTCCAGTGTCTCAACAAGGCCTTCTCAAACCACCTTATTCAAAATTCCAAAGCATTCATCTCCTACCCTCCCTCAACACTCTTTATTCTCCTTTATTGTTTGAATTTTCTCTCTAGTGTTTATCACCTCCAAACATCCTATATAATGTACCTATTTAATCAGCAGACTTCTCCATGAGGCTCCAGGAGGAAAGAGACTTTTGTCTATTTTGTTCACTGACGTGGGCCTAGTATTAGAATAAGCATTCAAGGGGTGCCTGGGAGGCTCAGTTCATTGGGCGTCCAACTCTTGATTTCAGCTCAGGTCGTGATCCCACAGTCATGGGATTGAGCCCCGTGTCAGGCTCTGTCCTGGTGTGTGAAGCCTGCTTGGGAATTCTCTCTCTCTGTCTCTCTCTGTCCTTGTCCTCCCTTGCTCACTCTCTCAAAAATAAATAAACATTAGAAAAAAAAGAATAGGCATTCAAGAAGTATTTATTGAACGAATATATAAATAATATGATTTACTTATGTAAACATGACCAGGAATTGAGCAATGTATGCCTTGCATGTGTCGACTTATTAAACATGCATAGATACATATTTAATGTATTATATCTGATAAAACATAATTGCCTCTTGCATACAATCAAAATATTCCTGTGTGGCCAAAACAATATGGATATTTTTCTCTTTGTCACATGTTGTGGGAGTGTGAGAAATAGAGAAGTTAAGGAATTCATCCAAAGTCAAACAGCTGGTGATAAAGCCTATGTGGAAAACCTTGGTTCAGGACAAAGAAAGACGTGTCTTCTCACTGAAAAAGGAGGTCATGGTAAATGGGAACCAGTATTTATCACGTGCTGATGATTGAATACTCACTCTCCAGGAAGCAGAGTCCCTGACTAGGGGGCCAAGGAGAGAAGGGGTAACACAGTCTGAAAAATAGAAAATGCAAACAGGAAGTCAAAGATGGAGTAAAAAATATATAAAGTTACACTACAATCCAAACAAGTCTTACCTTTCTTACCATACGCATCAAACCAGGAAATGTCCTCCAATTAGCTAGCCGGCAGAATTCGACAGCGAATAATACCTTTGAAACACTAAATTTCAGTCTCTGTTGCTTTTGTGCTTTGTGACTCTTATTTATTACCTATTTCACCCTAGTTAGAGTAGTTTATAGTCACTAAAGTCAAATATAATATAGAAAATATCAATACCACTATTTGATTTTTTTTTAACGAAACAAATCTAACGAAGAAGTGTAATTTGCAAGCATAAAGGGTATAAAAAGGGCTGCTTTTATTCCTTAGTGCATTTGTCAGCTTCTGGCTTGTGGTTTGTTGGCCACCACCTCTGGGGACTGAATTGAATAATTTGAGGGAGGAAATAATATGCTTTTGTAAATTAAACACCACTTCCAGGAAGACTGATTAAACACAACTTAACTAAAACCTCATTCTATATGCAGATTAAGTTCCTTGTCAATCTGTCTTCAGGAAAAAAACAATCTTCCTAATTAAGATGTGGTTTCCCTTGGAACAGATCTGTTGTTTTTTTTTTATTCCTTCTGTGGTATTAAAATTTTCATTTTCTGCTGCTGTTTAGAAAGCCTGGGAAGTCTTGATGCCTGATAAATGAATGCCTCATTTAGAAGTTACATTTGCCTTGATATATAGGAGAGAGGATTTCCTAGAGGTATGTCTAAAGATTGTAATGAAAAACCTATCTTATTCACTCAGGGGAAAGTACATAGATTATCTCTAAGAATCTGTACTTGACTTTCTTACAAGAATACTTGTATCGTTTTCTCTTTACCACTTTGCATTATATATATGCACACAAACATATGTATTTATGTATGAATATGTCTGTTTATATAAACATATTCATGTGTATGTATACATTTAAGTAATGCCTAATTTTATTTTTAAAAATGGGGCATTTTTATCTTAAAGAAAAATTAAAGAATGCAGAAAGTACAAAGTAGTACAAAGAAGTTAAGTACAAAGAAAGCAACCACTCACACAAAATTATATCCTCCAAAAGGAAAAAAAAATTAGTATTGGCACCAGGTGACTATCATTGTCAGCCTATATTGTAGACTAAAAGCCTCAGCAACCCAAAGGAACCTCAGTGATCAAATGGTTTGGGTATAAAACTCATTCAACCTCCTTAGTCTTCTTTGGAATCTTCCACATGGATGCTGAAAAATATCTCTCTACGTTGAGAAAACCACAGTACAAGGGATATGGTAAGTAGGAGCCAATGTTCTTGTTGCTGAGGAGGATGGGGAGGTGGAAGCCACGGAAGACTGGAGAGGGACCCCCACCCAGAGGACCCAGGTTTCACTCAGGTAGAGCAGGTTGTTGCCAAGTGGGAGTGTGGCCCCGATCCTCCTCATTCCTTAGAAGAGAGGAGGCATGTGCATTTGTAATCAAAGTCTCCTAATAATAAAATATTTTCACGGGGTGCTTGAGTATCTCAGTGGGTTGAGTGTCAGACTCTTGATTAAGACTCAGATGATGATCTCATGGTTCATGAGATTGAGCCCTGTGTTGGGCCTGTGCTGACAGCACAGAGCCTGCCTGGGATTCTCTCTCTCCTCCTCTCTGTCCCTTCCCTGCTCCTGTATGCTTTCTGTCTCTCTCTCTCTCTCAAAATAAATAAATAAACATAAAAACTATATTTTCTGAAGATTGTTTGAAAACGCTATGCAGACCAAATGAAATATGGAATGTAGGCTGCAGACTGATCGGTAAAAACGTGATCAGCCTATCAAATAATTGCTTCAAAACAAAAGAATTGTATAGATGCTTTTTACTTTCTCAAATCATAGTTAATGTTACTGAATCTCTGCATTCACCTAAAAGAATTGGATGAACTTCATTAGGCATCTCTTCACCAACAAAAATGCCTCCAAACTCAAGGAAAAGACTATAAAGACCAGTAAGAGACTGAGTACTTGATTGTTATAATTGTATTTTCACTATATGCTTCAGCTTTGTCATGGATTCACTCCCGACTTTGGGGAGATTTCAGCTTCTTAGATAGTTTGTCTTCAGACTGTCTTAGCACTCTTAGTCTATTCTTCTCAAAATTGTGGAGTATTATGAGACTCTCGTAATGTTGATTGATTTCCTTCGTACTTTTCCCAGGGATGGGTGTGTAGCTAAGAGCCACGTCTCTCCAGAATATTCTATTTCTTCTCCTGACCACTACTTTTTAATACTTATGGAATAATGCTATGCTTTTTCCTTATTTGGCTTCTTCTGGAGAAATTCTTACCTGTTAAAAAAAACTACAGCTGATCTTTGAAAAAAAAATTTTATAGTAATCATTTATTTATTTATTTATTTATTTAAGTGTTTATTTTTGAGATAGAGACACAGAGTGTGAGCAGGGGGTGGTTAGAGAGAGAGGGAGACACAGAATCCGAAGCGAGCTCTAGGCTCTGAGCTGTCAGCAAAGAGCCCGATCGATGCGGGGCTCAAACCCACAAACTGAGATCATGACCTGAGCCAAAGTCAGATGCTTAACCAACTGAGCCACCCAGGTGCCCCTATAATGTTATTTATTTTTGAGAGATAGAGAGACAAAGCATTAGTGGGGGAGGGGAAGAGAGCGAGGGAGACACAGAATCCGAAGCAGGCTCCAGGCTCTGAGCTGTCAGCACAGAGCCCAATGCGAGGTTCAAACTCACAAACCACGAGATCATGACCTGAGCTGAAGTTGGACGCTTAACCGACTGAGCCACCCACGCGCCCCTACAGTTGACCTTTGAGTAATGGAGGGTTAGGGGTACCAATCTCCCACACGCTGTGCAGTCAAAAATCCACATACAACTTTGACTCCCCTGAAACTTAACTACTAATAACCTACTTTTGACCAAAAGCTTTACCAATAACACGAACATTCAATTAACGTATCTTTTGTATGTCATATATGTTATATATTGTATTTTTACAATAAAATAAGGTAGAGAAGAGAAAGTGTTATTAAGAAAATCATTAGGAAAAGAAAATACATTTACAGTACTGGACTGTAAACAAAAAATCCAAAACCAAACCAAAGCAAATATGTTTATTTGTGAATCTGAACCATTCTCTAAAGTCACAGAAATTTTTTTTATTATTATTTGCTTTGAGAGACATATAGAGAGCAACCAGGGGAGGGGCAGAGAGAGAGGTAGACAGTGCAGAGCCCAACACGGGGCTCGGACTTAATTGTGAGAGATGATGATCTGAACCAAAATCAAAAGTTGGACGCTCCGCCAACCAAGGCGCCCCCACAGAAATATTTTTAAAATAAAAATCAGGGGCATCTGGGTGGCTCAGTCAGTTAAGCAGCAGTTCTTGATTTCAGCTCAGGTCTCTGGATCCTGAGATCGAGCCCAGCGTTGGGGTCTGCGCTGGGCATGGAGCCTGCTTAAGATATTCTCTCTCTCTCTCTCTCTCTCTCCCTCCCTCCCTCTTTCCCTCTCTCCCCTCCCACCGCTCCTCGGGCTGAGCTCTCTCTCTCCCTAAAACACACTCACATACACACAGTCACCTAAAAATTTTTTTTCAAATAATAAAAAAATAAAAGTCAAAGCACATCTTTGTCCTGCTGAGAATTCCCAGCAGCTCCTCATACATTTAGAGCAGGGCTGAATTCTCTGGGACTTCCTTCCTTCCTTTGCCACCTGTCTACCTTCTTGTCACCTGCTTCACCCCTCCTTTTACTCAGCCTGTTTCTGCCTTTGGGCCTTTCCTCTCCATTCTCCAGGCCTGGTGGGCCTTTTTGAGCTGAGTGCCTCACTCTCTCATTTCCTTGACTTTTCTACTCAAATATCCTCTACTTAGAGAGACCTCTGAGTTGTGCCGCTCGCCCCTTTCTTTTAAGTTTATTTATTTATTTCAAGCAAGGGGGGCACATGGGGTGGGGAACAGAAGATCCACAGTAGGCTCTGTGCTGACAGCAGAGAGCCCGATGCAGGGCTTGAACTTACAAACCATGAAATCAAGACCTGAGCCAAAGTCAGAGACTTAACCACCGAGCCTCCTGGGCGCCCCTACCCTGTTTTGTTTTTCTTAATAATACTTACCAGCTCCTGACACGATGTCATGTACTTCTTTGTTTATTCTTGGCTAGAATGCCTGCCATTCATGAGGGCAGGGACCTTGTCTTTCTTGATTGTCGCCCCTCCATTGGTGTCCGGTGCTGGTGGAAGGTCTGGTGCTTAGCCGACACTCAAATGTATGGGACAAGGGGACTTTGGTACCTGGGTGAGTCCTCTCTTCCTATCGGCTGCATCCTGTCACGGGGATCAATCTAATTTTTCTCAGCCCATTTCCATCCTCCCTCTCTGTTCACATCTACTTCTTCCTCCCTCTGACCCCCATTTTGTCATTCCTGGGAGCATTCAGAATCACAGAGGGGGCTGGGCAGCAGGTTGGGTTTTCACATTAAAGCTCCAAGTCGCCTTGGGGGCGACAGGGGAGGGATCAAGAGAGCGATCCCTTCCTTTGTAACATGAAAACCACGCATGGTGCCCTGCCATTTATCTTTAATTCAGACAAAGGATTTTGGAGAATTCTCCTTTCTCTTCATCTACGCCCCCTGCCTCTTCCCTCTACACCTCCGATGGGACGTTTCACAAACAAATCTCTCCAGTGGAGTCTATCCTGATTAACAGCAAACCAGTCTTGCAGTTGGAGCCAGAGAATGGCACTGTCAGATGCAGAGACAGCTGTATGCCTTGGTTTCCCAGATGGAGAGCAGCCGGGAGCAGGGATTTGGTGGAGGGAGCTGGGAATACATCAGGCGAAAGTCTGCGATCAGAACAAAAGAGGCAGATGACTATTCACCACTGGGTCCTAATGGGCAAGAGAACTGCATTCCAGATTTGTCATCGCCTTGGGGTCTGGCAGGGTCGTTAGCATATTTCCAATGAGCCTGAGAAAGAAACAAAAAAATAACCTAAATCTGGGGGTGCGCCTGCCTGCCTCTCTCTTGTGCAAACAACAACTGGAAAATATGACCGAGCCCCGCCGTGGGGGAGGGAGAAATTTGGAACCGTTTTGAGACGATGAAAGAATAGAGAGAGAAGAGGAGGGTAGAGGAGAAAAGATTCGTCTTTAATCAGCCCCTACTGCCAAGAGTGCCATGGTCCGAGCAGCAACCCCTCACACTGACACCTTGTCACCAAGGAAAGCAAGCTTTTGCACATGCCTCTGTGAAAATGGGCAAAGGGCCATCCAGTAGACTAAGGGAGACCATGCCTGAGGCCGTGGGTAGACACCGGGGTGCGGGAGGCCTCTGTCTAACATCCAAGCACAGTGTATTGTGAGAAACGCATCTCTGGTTGACATCACCCTCTGAATATGCTTATGGATAGATTTATAAACAAAGTTTCTAGGAGGTACAATTACATAAGAAAAAATGATTGATTTATACAAGCGTGGATGTATTGATTTTAACCCCCCCCCCCCATTCTATGCCTTGAGGAGTTTCTAGTATTGTCTAGCCAGGCAGGTCAGGGCAAACATTGCCCTTGCTCTTGGCTGTCTCTAACCTGCACTGCTCATTCTCTTGATGACCTGAGTGCCTGTGGAGTATGTGTTGTGATAAAATGCAGCCCTGGCATCGGCTTCAGCTCCCCATCAAAAGCCACTCCTTCCTCCCCCTTCTTGGGCACCGCAGAATCGGAAAATGTCAGCTCATCATTTTTTTTCTGGTGTAGTTTGCAGCTCAGCAGAGCAATGGCACCCAGCGCTTGGCCATAGGACCTGGAGGGATTCGGGAGAGTATCTTTCTTTTCTAATTCCCCAGGAGAGGTTTCTCCTTGGTGCGTCCTTCCTTCCTTCCTTCCTTCCTTCCTTCCTTCCTTCCTTCCTTCCAAGCATCTGATGCTTGGAACTGGAGCCACTGTTTTGTGAGCAGGTGGGCACAGTCCCCAGCTGACCTAGATCCTAGATACCACTCAGCAACTCAGCCAGTCTTGGAATTGCCTCTCTCTCTCCGCTTCTCATTAAGTGACAAAAATAAGCGTATCCAAGCCCCCTTTACTCAGATGTTTTAGTTCTGGCAGCAGAGGACATTAACAATAAATTACAACATGTTTATTAATGCAGTGTGTTAATGAAACAAAGGATCACAAGTCTCTTTTTATGGGCCCCTTGGCACTTCCCATTCCAAGTGAAATGAAGTACAAAGGCCACCAAACCCTGATCAACCAGCCCCTCCATCTCTCTGAAACTCTCAGGCCTTGCTCTGTTCCCATCCCTCATTTTCCTTTACTTTCTTGTTTGCTGTCACTGCCGAATTCCTACCTCAGGGCCTTTGCACACACTGGCTAAATCCTATTTCTTCCTCTACACCCACTTTAAAAGCCAGTTCCCCAGAACAACCTTGCATTATTACCCAGCCTGCAGCAGACTTCTCTTGTGGTTCCTTCTGACAGCTCTCTACTCTTTCCCTTGGTGACTGGGGGTGACTGGTGGGTTCCCTCAATGTGCCGTCTGGTCTCCTTCTAGAAGACAAGCCTATGACTAAAACTGCCTCTCCCAGGCTCCCTTGAAGGTGGGTGCTAGAAATTGTTGTGTCCTGCCCACCACGCAGACACGCAGGAGGTGGTTTTGACATGCTATTGAATGAGCAGAGAGGTAGATAGAGGGGTTACCTGACTGACGGGGATCCTGGAAGAGGACACGTGATTCTCACCTTGGCAAAGGTAGCGGCTGGCTTTGTGGGTTCGTGGTGCGGTGCCGTTTGGGACACTGATCCTGGACTTCTTCTTTAGACCCTGTTTCTTTAGGCTTCTTTACAGCGTGAAGCCTGTTGTATCTAATACATCCCTTTCTCATTAAACTGTTTAGAGTGGGTCTTGTGTCCATAACTAAGAACCTGGTCCATAGAGGAACCCTCCCTCCCATTGTAGTTATAAGTTCATACATTCCCTTGTTAGCTGCTGTCTCCAACTAGCCTCTGTACTCTGAAAACAGCATGGGGTGAAGCATGCGTCTACAGAGAGTTCAACTGTTCCTTGAGTGGGTAAGTAAGTACATGATTAAAAAAAACCCAACACTAAAAAACGTTGCATAAAAAATTCTAAGGACAAAATACCAAAGTCACATCTTAGATATTTAAAATTCTAGAGATGTGTAAGAAGTTAAACGCCAACACTTCCAATCAATTTCCAACTTGCTTATTTCACCTGGTAGGTGCGTGGCCATGAAAGTCAAATTAAGAAACAAACTGAGGACCAGGGAGCATGGACTCTGTTATGAAATGGGATCATTATCCTGACCGTCGGGATTTTGTTTCTCAAGAAATGTGCTTTCCCTCCGGGAGACTTCCCTGACCCTTCTTTAGCCCTCCTGAGGGAGCAGGTCACCCTCCAAGGTGCTGACAAAGTGCAGCAGAGCTGTCCATCGAAGGTCAGCCTCGTGCTCTCTCCTGGGTGGCCACGGGCAGGCCCAGTGAGCTGTCGGATCCGCGAAAGCACAACCCCACATCTTTCTTGGCTAATCACGGCTCCCAACGCCTAGCACATGGCCCTCAGAAACTAACCAGACTGCTGCTTCTTATTTAAGCATAAATATTGAAGAATTCCATAAAGAACTAGTGTTATCTTTGTACTAATTGATCACATGTCTCTTTTTTTATTTATTTTCATTTTTTTAGAGAGAGAGAGAGACACACACACACACACACAGAGCATGGGCAGAAGAGGGGCAGAGGCAGAGAGAGAAAAATCTCAAGCAGACTCCACGCCCAGTGCGGGGTCCCACTTGAGGTTCAATCCCACAACATTGGGATCATGACCTGAGCCGAAATCAAGAATTGGGTGCTCAACTGACTGAGCCCCCAAGACCCCCCACAGAGCTCTGTTTATCTCCTATTTGTATATGTACATTTTCATGAATGCATGATCCCTGCCTCATCCACATGAAAATATTTTTTCCGCAGGCTGCAGCCTTCTTGCATCGTGGTAGATGCTCTCTCCTACTGTGGTTTCTCCCTTCCACTACTAAAAATAGCAAATAAGTGTATCTCTGACTCTCCTTGCCCTTCCTCCCTGTAGCTGGGCTTGGTCCCTGAGCCCTCTCCCTATCAGATATTTCCACAGGAGGCTCAGATGCTTGGAATTTACCCATTGTTTGGAGTTGTTCCTGGCTGACTGACTCTCCCCTTTAAAAGGGGCAGTGAGGGGGAGGGGGGGGGTGATGGTCATGGTGGGGGGCACTTGTGGGGAGAAGCACGCGGTGTTATATGGAAACTAATTTGACAATAAACTATTATAAAAAAAAATAAAAGGGGCAGTGGGAAAAGAGAGAAACGACCTACTGCAGAAAAGCCCTCCAGAAAGATCATTACCCCCCAGCAAACAAGATCAAACTGGTTTGCACTGCTTCACTGCGGCTAAATGCTCCTACTCAAAGGTTGGTGTTGGCTGGAAAAAGCAAGCGTCTGTGATGTGTGTTTGTGTTTAATTCTGGTCTGCTTATTATTTTTTTAATCTTTATTTATTTTTGAGAGAGAGAAAGAGAGAGAGAGACAGTGTGAGTGAGGGAGGAACAGAAAGAGAGGGAGACAGAATCTGAAGACAGGCTCCAGGCTCTAAGCAGTCAGCACAGAGCCCAACTCAGGGCTTGAACCCACGAGCCGTGAGATCCTGACCTGAGCCATCGTTGAACGCCTCACGGACTGAGCCACCGAGGCGCCCCAATTCTGATCTGTTTATTGATCCATATGTTCCATGAACAGGTACGGATGTGACCATATTGAATCCAATATGGCCTACAGTACGCATGTATCTGACCCAATAGGTATATATGATACAGGGATCATTTATGCAAATAAACACTCTATGTTCTCTTTTTTTTTTATCCCTTCCTTGATGTGTATAATCGACACCAATATCCAAAATCTTTATTAAGTCTAGAAGCACCCGTTGGTGCATGGGTGCTCACATCCTCATTTTACGCCGCCAATGGTTGAGATTTCCTAGTTCCGAAATGTTCTTCCCTGTAATGCTCTTCCATGTTCTCATGTGTTCCCACCACACCCATCTTCTAGCAGGAGGCCCCCCAACACACACACAGGCACACACACTCCGTCATCCCTAAGAGGCCACCCCCCTCAGGGATCAGGGAACCTAGACTTGCGGGTCTTGGGGCATAAGGCGCGCATGCCCAAAGGCAGAGCGAAGGTGCAATTCAGATGAACACAGAACAGGATGCGGGGGGCGGTGCGCAGAGACCTGAGCCTTGGAGCCCTGAGGGTTTGAGGGGAGAGGGAGCGGTGAAGGCTGGTGGTGAGGAACTCAGTTCCTCTCCAGGCACCTCCAGTCAGGACTCAGACATCCAAGTCGATTTTGTACCTTACAATCCCTAAACCAAATCTACCTTCAGGGCTCTAGGAGTCATTTTATGGAAAGTATTATTTGTAGAATTTGAGTCGTGCAAAAGTATATATGTGTCTGCGAATGTTTTGTCCCATAATAATAACATAAGTACCTGTGGCCATAAAGGTCACGCCCCAGTGGTGGGACGTGCATGCGCGTTCCCTGTATGTTTTCGCAATTACCTGAAATTCCTCCTCCAGAACGCACAAGCTTTCGCGCTTCACGCTGAAAAGAAGATGAAAATGCGGCGACCAGGGAGAGTGGACACATTGGAATGAATGAGCTTCAGGCAAAGCATAAACTCGACAGCCCAGAGTTTCCAGCTCAAGAGGGAGAGAAAGAGAAAGGCCCTTGGGTCCTGGGGGGGGGGGGGGCGGGGCGGGTGTTCGCGCCCCCTGGGAAGCAGGCATAAAGGAGGGGGAGGCTCAGACAGTCTGAAAGCAAATGCTGCAAGCTTTACGGGATATGCCACTTACATCTACCTGTCCAGGAACAAATGCAAACAGGGGGCAGAGGTACTCAAAATCCCCTATGGTCACAAGTGAGCAAACGCGGTGCCCTACAGACGCTGTCCCCATGAACGTGTGCAATTCCCATAGTGCCAGTCAAGTGTATTGTGCTCTGCCCTGGGGCTACAGCTCGGAGAAAAACAGAGTGGGAGGTCAAGCACCCTCCCTGGTCAAACAGGGAGACTGGCAAGCAATCCGGCAATTAGCATATGGCCCAGAAAGTGTGATTAGTGTTTGCATTCTCCCCAATGGCATCCTATAGCCCTATGGTCTCCCTCGGAGTTAAAATCAAAGCACTTTTTCTATGCGATGATTTAATGACTACGTCTCCTGATGTTGACTCGGAGAGACAGGACTGGTGTCCTTGTTGTTGACCGCTAATGGCTGGCAGGCACTTAATAAAGAATGTGGAATATGTCAGTGAATGAATGGCAGAGCAGCCGGCATGCAGGGCTGTGGGATTACTAACTCAATCCTAGGGGTCAGGCTTCTGGGAAGAAGCCATATTTAAGCTGAAACTGACAGGAAGTGGTGTTTCCCAGGTAAGGAAGGAGCAAATCCTTTAATGGCCGGAGGCCTGCCTGCTGGGTGTGTGGGGAGCTGGAGCTCAGAGACACTCCATGGGCCTATGGGCCTTCATGAAAACTAGAAAACAGTGTCATCCCAAGGGGGAGAAATTGCAAAAGGGTGATCCTTTCTAAGGCCAGCTGATTTGAAAAAAGAGACTTTTCTTTCAGGATGACTGGGGCTCTCCACTGTGCACCCTGCCTCGTCCTGGTCAGGGAGCAGCCCTGCGGCCCTGGGGAGGGGTATGGGGGGGGAGCACCCAGCTGGATCTGTACGCAGGCAGCTTACACCTTTTCTGGGCCTCCAAGGAGTTTGAGCTTCATTCTGCTGGTGTTGATGAGTTTTTAAAGAATTTTAACCTGGGACTGGCAGACAATTTATTGCACAGATATTGCTTGAGCTCCTACTTATGTGAGAGGCGTGGTGTGTGGGTTACCTATCCTGGCCGAGCTCATGGCTTAGTAGGCAGACAGGAGGCCCCGGGGGCAAGCAAGAGCAGAGAGACTGGGAGAGCAGCCTGAACTAGAGACAGAATCTTCTAGGCAACCCGTGGGATTAGCAGCTGCCAGAGGGGAGGAGGGTTGCTGGGGAGTGGTGGTGAAATGGGTGAAGGAGACCATGATGTGCAAACTTCCGGTTGTAAAATAAGTCCTTGGGATGTAAGGAACAGCATGGCGGCTGCAGTCGATGATACCGCAGTGAACTCTGACAGATGGTAACTAGACCATTCGCCATGCGGACAAATGTCCAATTGCTAGGTTGTGCACCTGAAGCTAATATACTGTGGAATGTCAATGACATCTCAATTAAGAAAGAAGACACCCTGGGAGGCAGACACAGTCTCCTCTATACGACAGATGGGAAAACTAAAGGTAAGGGAGATTACATTAACTCCCCTGAGACCCCACAGTTTCAAACTCGTGTCTGTATGCTTATGAACCCCACATGCTCGGACTGCAGAAAAAAGAGCAAAGTGCCAAATTATATGCCCATCCATAAAATTGAAATGTGAGCATAAAAAAGACAAATCACTAATTTCACACACTCACACACACACACATATAACAATTTTCTTCCCACTACCTCCCACCACACACACACACACACACACACACACACACACACGTACACAGTGAAATAAAACCGCACTTTCCAGGAAATGCAGTCTGGAAAATATTGGTCAGAATATGGCCAGTGGCCAAGCTTTAATCCCCACGTGGGTTTATGATTCAGACTAGATAACCTTGTCGTACGGAAAAACATTTCATAATCACAGAGGATGCCTCTCAGCTTAGTGGTTCTCTTGCAAATGGGTGCTGTTGATAGGATCCCGGGGCTGTACAAAGCCAGCATGAGTGCCTGATTTGGAGCTCTCAAACTCAGCCTAGCAATTTTGTGTTCCAGAGTTCCAGTAAAATGTTCCACTGCATCCAAATACAGTCCTATCTGCCTTCATGTAGGACCATCTCTTCCTTCTTTGGAAGGAAGCTATGCTCATGCCTCTACTACCAACGCTACACAGCCATCTCACCTTTCTTTGGAATGGAGGTCAGAAAGGGTCCTAAACATATCTTTTCTGGGTGCCTGGGTGGCTCAGTTGATTAAGCGTCCGACTCCTGGTTTCGGTAGACCCAGATAATGATCTCATGGTTCGTGAGTTCAAGCCCTGCGTTAAGCTCTGTGCTGATAGTGTACAGCCTGCTTAGAATCCTCTCCCTCTCTTTCCCTCTCTCAAAAATAAATAAATAAGCTTTAAAAAATCCAAAATATATCTCTTCTGTAAACTCAGCAAACCTCAGTTATGTTTACCTTTCATCATAGGATTCATTTTTGATTAAAATGTTTGTTTCTCTTTTCTAAACTGTCTCCAGTTTCCTTTCATTCTTTACTTTTTGTTAATGTTTATTTATTTTTGAGAGAGAAAGAGAAAGAGAGAACATGAGTGGGGAAGGGGCAGAGAGGGAGGAAGACACAGAATCCAAAGGAGGCTCCAGGCTCCAAGCTGTCAGCCCTGAGCCCAACACGGGGCTTGAACCCATGAACCTTGAGATCATGACCTGAGCCACAGTCAGACACTCAACTGATTGAGCCACCCAAGCACCCCTCCAGTTTCCTTTCTTTAAAAAAAAAAGCAGGAATATGCATTTGGGGAAACAGAAAAGCTACCAAACGCTGTTACAATTATTCTAGCTATTAGTGGTAGTTATGTTCTATAAAGTCTTTGTGAATGTTGAATTAGTGACCACTCAACCACGGCTCCCACAGGAAACATAGGTTAGGTTCCCGTGTGCCCCTGGTCACATTTTCATCAATCCATCAATGCCTCACCTCGTTTTATGTGTGGTTTTGTTGAAGGACACTTTATGTAATACATCATGTTAATTCATTAACATTAAACTCACAGCCAACAGCACTGTAACTCACGCTTGAGTGAACACCCATATTTCTTCTCTGTGAGGCACCATCACTGCCTTCGTGTCTTTAGGTCCAGTAGACAGCACTTTGGCACTGTACCTGGGTGCCATTTTAAACAGTAAAATCATCCGAAACACAGAGCATAGCATGCAAAGAAGGTGGCACTAAAAGACATTTTATTTAAGTATGAGAGCAGAAGCAAGAAGGTGAACATCTCACCTTGTCCAGCCAGGAACACGTACTTCGGTATCTCATATTTTTTCCCTGCCCTACACATGTTCCCGAATCACCATGAGAGCATACAGGTATTGACTTCGGGGTTACAAATAGACTTTAGCAAGTAGGTGGATTTGCTTGTATTTGTTCCTTTCTCTTAAGTAAGGGGGGCCTGTTGCAGATGGCAGGGAAAAAGACGAGAAAAGGAAATGAGGCATTTTTTGGAGACCCAGGAGATTTTCGAAAATGATTTGTGAGAGGTACAGTACCAGAACAGTAGCTAACTGGTCTGAGGTGGAGAAATAGAATTCTTTGCATCTCCAGCAATCTGTCTGCACCTTCCCTCTTGTGAAAAATGGCTTGCCATGATACATGAGTTGTGTCACCATGCACATGTAATTATATTTTAATAAAAAATAGATTTATTGCCAGACAAACCATGAGATTAAACAGCCCAGAAGCTGCTGTGGACTTACAGCCCTCCAACCCTGACTTTCTGGCCTCCACAGCAGCGCTGGCGTCTGGCCAGGGGAGGGGGGATTGAGCGTAACTGATCCCAAAGGGGTTGTGGGCGCTCCCATGAACCTTACTTATCCTTTGCTTGGCATATTAAACACTTTTTGTTTATTTATTTTTGAGAGAGAGAGAGAGAAAGAAAGCATGAATGGGGAAGGGACAGAAAGAGATAGGGAGACACAGAATCTGAAGCAGTCAGCACAGAGCCTGACGCGGGACTCAAACCCATGAACCACGAGATCACGATCTGAGCTGATGTCCGACACTTAACAATCTAAGCCACCCAGCATCCCCATTTGACATTTTTTTCCCATTTATTCATTTTTTGAGAGATAGGGTGAGACAGAGCATGAATGGGGAGGGTCAGAGAGAGAAGGAGACACAGAATCCAAAGCAAGCATTCAGCACAGAGCCCGGCACAGGGATCAAACCGACCAATTGTGAGATCATGACCTGAGCCAAAGTCGGATGCTTAACTGACTGAGCCACTCAGGCACCTCTCCCTCCGCCCCCCCCCCATGTAGGTATTTTAAATATAATCTATCAGAATTCCAATGTAATGAATCAAAAGTCAAGTTCATAGTCAACAGGGAAAGATGAAATTATTGACGGAGAGGAACTGTGACAAATCTGAACACTGATGAGAAAATCATGCAGTGAAATCCATTCAAAATATGTACGCTTGTCTTTTCCAAACGTTGCTTAAGTCTGACTTTTGAAAATGACTTTTAGGGGGGGTGCCTGGGTGGCTCAGATGCTTAAACATGTGACTCTTGACCTCAGGTCAGATCCTGGTCTCACGGTTCGTGAGTTGGAGCCCCTCATCGGGCTCTCCACTGATAGTGTGGAGCCTGCTTGGGATTCTCTCTCTCTCGCTCTCTCTCTTCAAGAAACACGAAAAACATGAAAACAAGCATGAAAAAAATTTTTTTAAAGAAAAAGACTATTTCTTCTACTAGAACAAACTATAATCTGCCTTCTAGATTCTTCCAGAATTGTGTGCTGATAGGAAAATGAAACTATTTTAGTGGCTTTTTAGACGTGCTTTGTGAGCGAAAACACCTGGTTATCTGCAGAGTTGTAAGTAAAAGGTATACATTTATTTTCATAAGCAGAAGGGGACTGAGCTCTACAACCCTGACCTGGTTTTCTTGGAATAATACTCCTGTCTGATTTACTCCTTTAGCTTTTACTCAGAAATGTCACTCAAGACACATACCAATGGTAACTCCTTTTTTTTCTGGTAAGCTTTTATCTTTTGTTTGAGTCAGACGTGTTCAGTGATGAATTTGGATTTTCAAACAACTCATTGACTTAAAACAATGAGGCACTCATTATTAGCATTTGGATTAAATAAAAGAAGACGTAAAACATGGACATTTTCACCAAGAGATAGCAGTTCTCTGTATTTTTATAAACCTTCTCAGTGTGGAACATCTAAATACATATTTAGATATATTTTGACATATCTTAGAAATATTATATTAACTTTTAGTAGCATGATTAGAATTTCCACCAATACGTATATCTGGACTAGATCCCCATATGAAAGATTTGCCAGTATTTTAAGTAACTGAGTTTTTCTCAGCAGACTATAAAATGTCCAGTATCAAACAAATAAGGGTAATCCCAAGTAACTCCCAACTAACATGACCAGAGTGCTCCTCGGATCCCAAGAAGCTGAGTCAAATCATTTCAAAAGGGTGAATGCAGGGGCACCTGGCTAGCTCAGTCGGTGAGGTGTCCAATTTCGGCTCAGGTCATGATCTCGTAGTCTGTGAGTTCGAACCCGAGTCAAACTCTGTGTGGACAACTCAGAGCCTGGAGCTTGCTTCAGAGTCTGTGTCTCCCTCTCTCTCTGCCCCTCTTATGCTCAAGTTCTGTCTCTCTTTTTCCCTCAAAACTAAATAAGCATTAAAAATAATAATAAATTAAAAACAAAACAAAACAAAAGGGTGAATGCACAGCTCCAAATGTACCAATGTGGCCTTGTATTTTCTCTGGACCAGGCAGCTGGTTCCATGAAGCTTATCTTTCATCCCTTCGCCTTCCACCAAGTGTTAGTGTTTTCCTTGTTAGAAGAAGAATTTCTAAATTTCTTGCTTAAAATGGAACTGAGTCTATTAAAATAAAGTGGATCCTAATTCCTTCCTTCACTCAAAGTATCCATAGACTAAAGAGAGACGATGTAAGGTAGGAATTCATGGTGCGGTTTATGGACTGTAGCCGTTGTGACTCATGGCAGGGCCTTTTGGTTATTTGATGATGAAAGGTTGTTGGGTGCAGCCTTAAGAGCAATGGGAAAATCAACAGAATGTTCTTGGAATGACTGCTGGCAAACTTTCTTTGAGTTGTCCCTGTTCTCATTAGTAGAAAGAGAGGGCAGGTCACTTTCGGAAGGATTAAAAGGTCAAAGAACTTGGTGAAGGGAAGTCTACACAAGGTTTAGAAAGCTGTTATCAGAGGATCAGCTCAAAAACAGTCTTAAAGCTAATCCTTTGGCTGGATCCAAAAAAAACCCCTTTACCTCCCTCCCCCCCCCCCACCTTGTTTTCCCTTTACAGAGGTCATTTTCTACCAAAAAAATAAAAAATAAAAAAAAAAATAAAAGGCCTCTCACTTTGCTTTCATGTCTTAGCCCCATTTATATCCGAGTTCCTGTTTCTTCAGTCTCCCCCCTTTGTCTCAGTACCCTCTTAGTGTCCAAGCCTAGCTCATCCCAGTCCTGTCCTCTCCTTGCCTTTCTCTGTCTTCTTACTGTCTTTGCCTAGTTTTATCCAGCATTCTCCCTAAAACCCTCCTAGCCTCTACAATTATCCAAATCTTAGCTGATACGGAGCCTATTCTAGAACAATGAGGTTGATTTGCACAATGCTGGCATTAAAGAGGAGCTTGGAAGGCATCTGGTCTACCTGTCTGCCTTTCCCACCCTTTTATAGGTAAACAAACTCCATGGGATCGCTCAAAGCCACGAAGCCAGGTAGTGAGCGAGCCGGGACTAGTACTCAGGACTGCTGATTCTTTATCAGCGCTCAGTGATGGCTGCCAATCGGTGTCACAGTTCTTTCAACAATCCAAACTGCTCTGCTGATTGGGGGTAGTTGGCCCGATGGACAAAATCGCTGGTGTTGGTGTGATGCCAGCTCAATGAGACCCAGGGGTCTGTGAGTTTGAAAGTTGAAAATGAAGCAAGGTGGGCACCTTCTTTACACACGGAGCCCCACGATCTGCTCTGGCCGCCGGTTTCAGTCTCTGCACTACAAGGGAGAATGGGACTTTTCATCCCCTCGGGGCACACGAGGACACCTCGTTCTCTTCCTCGTCACTGCGCTCTGAGCCATCGATCACCAGAAGACTGAGGACCGGGAACTGAGGGGGAGACTGCACAAGTGGTGCATGTGTAGGTTGGACAGGAGTTTACATAATGCAGTAGATAACAGGAAACACATAAAGCTCTCATCATTGCTGAGGCTCTGCCCACCTCCTTCTCAGGCAAAGAATGGAAAAACGAAGAAGACTGGACATTCCATGGGCGGCCCGTGCCCCTCAGTTGTTAGCCGTGGAGGGCATGAGCCCAGCTGGGTATTCGTATCAGTGTTGAGACACTAGCATTTGAAAATGATGTTGAATGTGCTTTGCTATTCACTTTTTGTAGTTGGAGAAACCTCTTCATATCAAACTTTAGAATAAAGCACCACCTTGTGGTCTGATGCATTTATTAAAGTGGCAAAATTGGAAAGCAAGGATTGAAAAATGCTCCCTCAGCTGGTGGCAGAGAGGCCCTGATCTGAAAACTGACTCGGGGTGGCCGACAGGAGGCAAGAACCCAAAGATGCCTTTCTACCACTTCTTAGGGTTCTCAGGTCAATTCAGAACCCCATCACCTTCCATGGAGTGACTCTCATGTGTCTCACGTGAATACATCATGCTATTCACTTCTAGTAACCAATTTCTTCCATTCAAAGCCGCAGGGAAATAGGTCTTATTATTTCAATGTTAATAAGTAAGGAAACTGAGGCTGAGGTCCCCCAGGGGTCTGAGCGCACATAGGGAGAACACTTTCATGGGAAGTCAAGTCCTTCCAACACTGCTCTGTTCTTCACCACTGTTCTGCTGGCTCCAGGACCAAGAATAGGGACCACTTCGGGCTCTTTTAGGGGACTGTGGCTCTGGGCTCTAAACCAAATCAGAAGCAGCTGGATTTCATCATATATGGGATTCATTCATTTGGGGTCCATGAAATAACCCATTCTCCAAAGTTACCCTGGCAGGAAGGTCTGTATTTGGAGGTAAAGACTTCACAGCTGCCCACCCACCTTCTAAGAAGGCCAGAGATGAGGACGCCATTTTGGCTTTTGAAGATGGGCCAGAGAACAACTGAGCAAGTGACCAGACCCCAAATTGTTCCGTGAAGAAACAAAACCAGGGAGATGGCAAATATTCACTTGTACAATTCGAGTGTTTCCTGAACTATGATATTTTATCTTCTGTAAAATGTAATCGTTTATCATTTAGTTTGTTTTAAAGGGGTTGTGGTATCTGTTTGGCAGGTGTATAAAGAAAGTAGTAGTGATGTGGGTAAAATAATATTAAAAAGGAGAACTTGGCCTGATTATTGTCCCGGTGACATTGTACGTGTCCTTGGGCAAGTCACTTCTTTGTCTCCAGGTCTCTATTTTCTCATTTGGGAACAGGGGTGTTGAACTTCCCTAACAGGTAGTTGGTTCTAAGACAGTGTACAACTCAATGGTATGGAAAATATGAGTCGGGAGCCTTCAGCTTTCTCCATTTCCCTAGAAAGTCTGTCCTACCCATACTTCCTTCCTATTTTCTCAACTGACTCTACTGCTAATTTCGGTAACACAATGACACAGTGATGGACAAAAATGTTTTTTGGGGTTTTTTTTTTTTGTTTGTTTGTTTCTAACAATACTTTGGGCAGGGAAGGGGGAAATATAGGCTTTTCTGTTTTTCCAAAATGAGATCAATTGCTATAGTGCCTGACTTCCTAGCCCCTTTCCACCCACCAAAAAGAAAGATAAAAAAGTGTTTTGAAAGTAAAATGTAAAACTATAAACTGTAAAAGGAAACAGTGCTATGACTTTTCTTCTCTTGGATCGACCCTAGTCTGTGACATCAAGACAGTGCATGATCTTTCAAAACCACTCCCATTTCATTTCCTTCCTGTGCTCTTACTCTCAAGCTCTTTCTCTGGGTTTCTATTTGTTGGGTCTTTATTTTAACAGGTAATCCATAAGAGAGTAGACTCTAGAACAGAGCTGTCTGATAGAACTTTCTGCCGTGTTGAAAATGCTGTCAAGTTCTACCATGTGGTGGTTAGTAGCCATCAGTGATTATCGAATATTTGAACTCATAAGCCTGATGGACTAAATCTTTAAGTTTTACAGCATTTTAATTAATTTAACTTTAATTGAAGTCATCACATGTGGCTACCACATTGGAGAGAAGAGTCCTATAACATTGTGACAACAGAGATTTTTATTGCAGACATCGCGGTTTGTCCGGGACACTGAGCATGCGTCATAACAGAGCATCCTAAATACTGACTTTAAAGACTTTTGAAAGATTGTTTCTCTGTGTTGTTTTTCTTGAAAGGAGGAGTACATAAAAATAATGGTCCATCCGTCTTTGTGAAATGTAGTCTGTCTTTGAAATGACTGAATTTTTTCTTAATTTTACACTAAAAGAGAGAGAAAGAATTCTTGCTTAATACCATGGCAATAGAACTTAGTCCATGGTTGCAAGTGGAGAGAAAAGTATTTTCTTACTCTGCAGATTTTTATAGTCAATAATAGAATGAGTTTAAATGTAATCTTAGAATGTCTTTCAATTAATGACGATTTTTGATGTCAAACATTTAATAATAAAAATAGATTGTGTACTTAACAATAGGGCTTTAGATATAAGGGAATTTTTCCTAAAATATTTGATATGGAGGATGGAATCAGGAAAACAAAACAATTGGTAAAGTTCTAAATGCTTTCTTAGATAACTCTTATCTTGAATGAGTTCAAGTTACATTTCAAGTATGGTCCTAATTAATTAGCCCAGCATTTCTTCACTGGAAGAAAGATTGAACAACCTTATCCATTTATTTTATCTCAAAATAAAACCTTTTATCCTCAAAGAATATCCAGACGTTTTCAGGTAGGTGACAGTCCTGAGAAATTGATACCTAGGCTGAAGGAGAGGCCTAAAAAGTCTTGCAAAAGGTGTGGTAAACACACAATGCTCACACAAGAATCCGTATTGATGCATTTTTGAATTTGTGAGTGACACTCATAAAGAAGAGATTCTGACTTTCATCTGGAATGAAGAAGGGGCACCCTGGTGTCTTTTCTCATCTGCTACATGACCAAGAGTTTCCAACTGGGACCCTAAGATGGCCTGCTTCCCCGAACCTGCTCTTGATTCATGATGATGGCATGCGGACATCCTTAGTCTCGGAGACCTCTATTTGAAGAATTCTTTGTATTCTTTTAGCCTTGGTCAGAAAATCATCTGTACTCCAGAGAGTGACTCAGCACCCCCAGACTTCATTTCCTGAGAATGACCATTTCTCATGTGCTCAAAGGCAAATAAGTGCAAATCAACCTCAGGCCCTTAACACAAGCCACAGTGCTGTAGAAAAACAACTGAAGTCCATGCTTCCATATCTTCGTCATTTGGTTTTCAAGGAGAGCTTGCATTTGAGAGGATGGTGAAGTTACAGTGGGGTACAAAGGCATATTTAAGTCATGGAAAAAACCTAGTTCAGGGGCATCTAGTTAAGCATCTGACTCTTGAGTTTTCCTCAGGTCATGATCTTCCAGTTGGTGGGATTGAGCCCTATGTTGGGCTCTGCACTAAGGGCATGGAGCCTGCTTGGGATCCTCTTTCCTTCTCTCTCTGCTCCTCCCTTGCTTGTTTTCTCTCTCTCTCTCTCTCTCTCTCTCAATCAATCAATCAATAAAGTTAAAAGAAAGAAAGAGAGAAAGAAAGAGACTATATCCCGGCTGGCCATTTTCAAGTCCTGTGTCATATGGCCCATGTGGAGGAAATGAAGGTCCCTCTCCACCCACCCCGCTCCCCTACTAATGGCTGTGCAGAGAGAATATTCAGAACCACAGGACAGGAAGTGCCTTAGACTCAGTGACCTCCAAAACCATGAGGAAGTTGGTCAAGAGCATCTGTCGGAGGGCTCCCAGAAAAACACACAGAAATGAAACCTTGTCCGGGGTTAGCTAGTATAACCCTTCGACTGCCCATTGTCCTGTTGGAGGAAAGCAAATCTCCTGAGACCCTAACTGATGCCAAGAGTGGTTCAAGTGCGGACATTTAGCTTCTGCAGGAAGAGAGATTGAGAATCTTCCACTGTAAACAGTTTGCCAGTCTCAATCCGATGCAACCTCCATTACAACTGCAGAAGTGAAAGCAAAGAGGAAAATGAAAGAACACAATTCAAGCAAGTTCTGCAATGAGGCATCTCCTTTAGTTCCGCCTGACTAAGGGTTTCCAATTCCCCAGTGAAGATGAATTAGTAATTACATGAGGACTGTCTCCTATATCCTTTCTTGATTAATACATACAGTGCAAAGGCCAACTGTTTGCAAAACGGCATAGATCAGTTGGTGAGTTTAGCCACCCTCAGTGGATCCTTTAGTGGTTTATACGACTCTAACTTTTAGAAACTTCTTCAGTATAAGCTGCACAGATGCATGGAGAAATCTCATACCCAGTCCTACCCTCTCACACAGCGGGCCTCATTGTGTGTTGGCTGAAGGGCCACGATCGACCACTGCTGTCACACTTCTGGGCCCAGTCAGAAAAGGAGGAAATCAGCATCTCTTTCTGGATGCTACCTCAGTAGTGCCTGATCTCTCTCTCGCTCTGATATACATTGCCATCTCTGTAGTAACTGTCTGTTTTTCTAAACTTGCCAGAAAACATAAGTATAGCAAGAGTGCTAGTTATTCTGGAAAGTTCATGTGCCCCTCTTCCTCAATAATAAAGTCTCGGAACGCTAGCAGTCATGGCCACCTAGAAGAAAACCTGCATTTCCCTCACTCCCTCCCTTGCAGATAAATGTGGCCAGGTGACTAAGATATTTTTAATGGATATAAAGAGAAAACATGTGTCCAGCTCCCCAACTATGGGCTGGTCTTCTTCCTTCCTCACTCCTCCTTCCTGCTGCCTAGAACTCAAATGATGATGGCTGAAGCCAGAGTAGCCATCTTGAACCACAAGGTAGAAACTCTCTGTGGAAGACAGGTGGAGTGGGGCGCCTGGGTGGCTTAGTTGGTTGAACATCCAACCTCAGCTCAGGTCATGACCTCAAAGTTCATGAATTTGAGCCCCGCATCGAGCTCTGTGCTGACAGCTCAGAGCCTAGAGCCTGCTTTGGATTCTGCGTCTCTGTCTCTCTCTGCCCCTCCCCTCCTCACGATCTGTCTCTCTCTCTCTCGAAAAGAAATAAACATTAAAAATTTTTTAAAAATAAATCAATAAATAAAGTAGGTGGGACAACATGGTGAAAGGAGCCTAAGTTGAGAGAGTCTGTAGAGGTTATGAAGTAAAACAAAACAAAAATATCAGGCATAAAATTTATGTTCCGATAAGATCTTTGGGGTCGTAGATCGGCCAGAGCCCACTAAGCTTTATACGGACAGAGAGGCCACAGCCTGGCTCACGAGGCACTCAACACCTGAGGTGGTCCAGTCAGCACCAAGAGGAACGCCATGAAATTTGTGGGGGCTTTCAGGACGGCATGTGCTTTAGAAGATCATGGACGTGGAAATATTTCCCCAGGAGGGCAGCCAGGATCCAGTGATGACTGTGGGTAGGGATCCTTCCCAGTAAGACTGAGGTCCTACCAAATGACTAGACATTGTTTCTTTTTCTGCCCAGAGGGATCTGGTCAGTTTTAGGCATATGTGACCATTGCTTAAATCTTACCCTCTTTTTCTGAAAGGGAGAAATGTTTGTTTGTTGTTTATCCTGTTCCATACTGTATTCATTATTGGGTGAGTCATATCAGATAAATTAGCTTTAATTTTTTTAATGTTTATTTATTTATAAGAGAGATACAGATAGAGTGAGAACAGGGGAGGGGCAGAGAGAGGGGGAGACACAGAATGTGAAGCAGGCCCCAGGCTCTGAGCTGTCAGCACAGAGCCTGACGTGGGGCTTGAACTCATGACCTGAGCTGAACTTGATGATTAACTGACTGAGCCACCCAGGTGCCCTGATAACTTAGGGTTTTTAATAGGCCCCTGAAGCATGAATAGCCAGGCCCAGACCTGATGAAGAGCATTAAGGACTATATGAAAGCCCTGGACTTAGATACTTGAATCTGATGGAACTTGAGGATTCTTTCTCTGAGGGAGAGGAGTTGAATGTATCTTAAAGGTAGAAATGGAAGGGTAAACAGAGATGCTTGGACGGCCAAAGGCCCAGCTGCCCTCCAGCATCCATGCTCCCCTCTCAGTGAAAGAGCTGAGGGCTATAAATAGCAGTGATGTGTGTGATATCCAGGAAGAGTCATTAAAGGAGACAACATGGCCTCATCCTGCCTCCCTTTTTTTGTGTCCTGCTGCCTGGAATGCAGATGTGATGGCTGGTTGTGCTGACTATATGAACCGTGAAGGTAGAAAGCACTGGAGCCCCTGACCGTGGTGGGGTCATCCCTCCAGTCCTGGATCACCTACCTTCCCACGAGAGACGACATCAGTTTCCACGAAGTTTAAGCCACTTCTGTTCTGAGTTTTCAGTGACTCACAGCTGATCCTGACTGTAACTGCCCCAAGAAGACATTGTCACCACGGGAAATCAATGATGTGCATTTGCAAGGCAGCACCTTTAGACCTCATGGTGGGTGGAGAGATAGCCCGAGGAGAGGAAGGATGACGTTGGCACAACACGGCGTCCACAACCCACCATCTGGCTTATAAAAACTGTTTGCAAAACAGCATGGATCTTACATACGAACCCAAGGAGATTGCCCATTGCTCTACGGTATGTGGAACATCAATGGAATTCCTCACATGTTTCTGTTCTTTAGAAATTAAACGTAGTCTAGAATTGAAACCAGTTATTTCCCTTGTATTACTCATTTTAATAGGAGGCAATCACACGAGTAACACTTTTTTGAAGACTTGTCATTGTTTCCAGTCCATTCCCTAGCAATGGTTTTATCTTAAGCAACGTTTGCAAGTTGCATCAACATACATGGCTGATACAAACTTAAACTCAATAAACTGCAGAAAGCAAGGATGCGGTGGTGGGAATTTCTCCTGAAACAGTCCAGTATAGACTGTGTGGGCTGCCCCCATCTTGACTGCTTTTCCATAAAAGGCTTGAGAGAAGGAAGTTAAACCGCAACTCCATTAGGTAATGGGCTGTGCCTTTACATGATTTATTTGGAATGAGGAAGGCAGAGATTCAGCTTTGAAAGACTTTCCTCAACAGCATTTCCTCTTTGCTGCAACGCTGTCCCTGAAATGTCAGGTGAGACCCGGGAAGAAGCCTGGAATCCCTCAACAGTCCTGTGTCACCGGCTCTCAGGGGGTGTGCGGTCTTTGGGGCCAGTGAAGGGGTTGCTCAGTAGGTAGCACAGTTTTACAGCCAGTCCTCACCACACCGATTTGCAGTCC
Source organism: Mungos mungo (assembly GCA_004023785.1). Classification (NCBI taxonomy): domain Eukaryota; kingdom Metazoa; phylum Chordata; class Mammalia; order Carnivora; family Herpestidae; genus Mungos; species Mungos mungo. The sequence goes on from PISW01001966.1 coordinate 230,946, forward strand.
AGGAAATGGCCATGCAGAAGAGTGGTGAGGAGCTCTGACTGAACCCAGACCCGATTGTGAGAACTGGGTCTTGTGCCCGCTAACCGTGTGGACAAAGAGATGGCACAGAACAAGTCTGAACTCCGACCTCAAACTTCCTTGGTTCCAATTCTGCCTCGGCTACTTCTTTGCTGTGTAGCTTCAGGCATGTTGTTTTACCTCTCTGCGCCCAGGTCATTTCAACTACAAAAGGCACCAAACTCAGAGAGTTGAAGTGAGACCCTCACGCAGATGTATTGCGAAGTGTACCCCATGGCATGTGGCACACTGTTAAGTCCTAAGTTATGATTTATGTGTTTAAGTGGAGTTAGTGAGGTATTATTTAAACCCTGGGAAGAGGAAAATCTAGATTTTGAATCTCAACCTTGGACCTCTGCTGACCCCGTCAGCCTGTTCTTTATCTTCCACTGCATGTCCATGCTTTTTTTTTTTTTTTCAGTTTATTTATTTTGAGAGAAAGAGCACATACAAGCAGGGGATGGGCAGAGAGAGAGAGAGAGAAAAAAAGAAAGAGAATCCCAAACAGGCTCCAGGCTGTCTGCACAGAGCCTGACACAGAGCTCGGTCCCACTAACCAGAGATAATGACCTAAGCTAAAGTCAAGAGGTGGATGCTTAACTGACTGAGCCACCCAGCCGCCCCTGGCTGTTCATGCTTTGACTGTACTGACCTTCTTCCAGTTTCTGTAGCTCTGTTCATAGCCTGTATATAATATTTCCTCTGGTTGGGATGCTCTTTATTAACTATGATTATCAAAAGGCGTTTCCTTAGGAGGGGGCATTTCCATCCCCCCAGACCAGGTTCGGTTGCTGTTCTATCTCAGAGCACACTCTGTGTCTCTCCCCCAGAGCACTCACCATAATTGCAGTGAAACATTCACTTGTGCACTAATTCCTAGCGTTGTTGAGAGACTCTGAGCTCCGGGAAGGGCAAAAGAGCCCGTGTCAGTCAATCAGTCCGATATCTACATTAGTGTCTGGCTCAGAGCAGGCAATGTCTGCTGAATAAATACATGGATAAATAAAATGAGTGTGAGCAGAATTTCCTTGTCTCCTGGTTTAAAAACTGTGAGCTCCTTGAAAGCAGGCCATACTTCATGTATCTTTGAATCCTCTGGGCCTAACACAGTGCTGCCAATTCGTAGGCGCTGAATGTATTTGTCACATGAATGGGTACCTCGTGTGATAATGCTTCACGTCCAATTCACCATAGTGCCCCATTCTGATCTGAATGCACACCATCGTCTCTTTAGAGAGGCTTTATTGGATATAACCTTATCTATACAAATGCTGTCTTTTTGTCTCTCTTAATTAAGAAGGTATATATTTACTGGTGATGAAAAATTCCTCTCTTCTTTTTTTAAATTTTTTAAATGTCTTTTATTTATTTTTGAGAGACAGAGAGAGACAGCACAAGCAGGGGAGGGTCAGAGAGAGAGGGAGACACAGAAGCCAAAGCAGGCTCCAGGCTCTGAGCTAGCTGTCAGCACAGAGCCTGACGCGGGGCTCGAATTGTGAGATCATGACCTATGCTGAAGCCGGAAGCCGGATGTTTAACTGACTGAGCCACCCAGGCGCCTCAAATTCCTCTCTTCTTATACTAGGAGTATCTCACTACAAAGCATGAGACTCAGGTGTAAGATGGTGATTCTAAAGCCTTTTGATCTCAGAATCCCTTTGGACTCCTAAAAATTACTGAGGACCCCAAGAAGCTTTTGTTTATGTGGGTTATATGGAATATATTAGAAAATAAAACTGAAGAATATGTAAAATATTTATTTCTTTGTTTAAAGTGACAATGAGAAATTCAATACATATTAAAATAGAATAGGTTTTATGAAATTAAGACTGAAAACATTAAGGTCCTTGGTTGTATAAAATAACAATGAGAAACTCAGCACATATTAACAAAAAATAACTAATTTTAATGAAATTAATTACATTTTCCTAACATACCTCTTGCCAAAACATGACTTTTGCCAAATACTGCTTCACTGAGTGAATATTTGATGGCATAATATTTAAAATATTGGCTACCCGCTCTCTAAAAATCACATTTGTTAACGTTATTAATCTCTTTAGAAAAGTCTGTAAGCATTAGGTTTATATTAGCATATACAAGTTTCCCCAAATTCTAAGTTTTCCTTAAAGATTCACATTTTATCTTGGGCAGCAAATAATGTCTGTTGTTTTACTTGAAGTGACAAGCTCTCTTTATTCAATCTCAAGAAAAAGTATGTCAGGAGCGCCTGGGTGGCTCAGTTGGTTAAGCGCCCGGCTTTGGCTCAGGTCATGATCTCATGGTTCATGGGTTCGAGCCCCGCATCAGACTCTGTGCTGACAGCTCAGAGCCTGGAGCCTGCTTTGGCTTTTGTGTCTTCCTCTCTCTCTGACCCTCCCTTGCTCGTGTTGTCTCTCTCTGTCTTTCAAAAATAAATAAAAAACATTTAAAAAAATTTTTTAAAGAAAAAGTATGTCAAAGAGGCAAGTCCAAATAATAATAGTTTGCTGTCAGTTCTCTGCCAAGCAAAGATTCCATGGAAAAAAGAAGCTATTTCAGCTTGCAACTCAAACTGTTGTGTACGTGTGAGAGTGAAGTGTCTAAGTGCTTTACGCAGACTTCCCATTTCATCACATAGAAAATTGAAAAGGTATCTAGTTAAGGGTTGAGACTAACCAGAAATAATCATTTCAGCTGGGTTTTTTGTTTTTTATTTTTTGTTTTGTTTTGATTTGTTTTTTGAGGACTTGAAACTGTATCCTGCTTTTTTTTTCTGGTGATAGAGAACACCGCGAAGGGACGCCTGGGTGGCTCAGTCGGTTTAGCATCAGACTCTTACTTTCAGCTCAGGCTGGGATCCCTGGGATGTGGGCTCCAGGCTTGCACTGGACTCCACACTTAGCATGGAGACTGCTTAAGATTCTCTCTCTCTCTCTCTCTCTCTCTCTCTCTCTCTCTTTCTCTCTCTCTCCCTCTGACTCTTCTCTGTATCTCTCTCTGTATATAAAATATGAGGAAAAAAAAGGAAGAACACAGTAACTATGAAAGTAGAGACTTTGTTGGCTTGGTACTAAGGTGGCCCCTGTTTTAGCCACTTTTGCTTTTGTACAATTAGTGCAAATGTCAACATAGAGAAAAAGGCAAAGAACACCTAAGTATGGTTAATCAAATAGTTTTGATCTCATGGACCCACAGATGGACCTCAGGGCCTCCCAAGGGCAACAGACTATGCTTTGAGAATCACTGCGGTCGAGTATTCTAAAATTAAATTAAGATTCATCAACATCACATGGATGACATCTACACCAATATGGTCTTTTAATTAAGCATCTTTTCTGCACTCCCTCCACTGACAGGAACAAATGACCAAGAACAAAATGTTACAAAAGTTTATAATGACTGGGCTGTAGACTGACATTCAAGAAATGTCTTTAAGGGGCGCCTGGGTGGCTCACGTTGGTCAAGCATCCAATTCTTGATTTCAGCTCAGGTCATGATCTCATGGTTCGTGGAACTGAGCCCCTCCCCCCACATCAGGTTCTGCACCCACAGAGTGGAGCTTGCTTGGGATTCTCTCCCTCTCTCCCTCTCTCTCTGCCCCTCCCCCACTTCAAACAGGCTCTCTCTCAAAATAAATAGATACACATTTAAAAAAAGAAATGTCTTTAAAATAATCACTAATAAAAAACCCACTAATATAAAAAATGTCTTTAAAATAATCACTAATTAAAAAAATCACTAATATAAAAAAAGAATGTTCTTTTAGAAGTTCGTATCCCTGAAAACATTCTAGAATTCTAATAGGTGGCGCTCATACTTATAGTGAATAACTACGAAGTCCCTCTGCATGAGTCTTCAGTGGATCTTCCCCCTAAGGATTCATCTTGCATTATTTTCTTGTGACTTTAAAACAGCTCTGTAATATGTCTTGATATCATCTTCATTTTACCGGCGAGGAATCTGAGAAGAGGGGACCCACCCGCGTCACAGGGCCACCCTCCTGACTAGCCCTTCAATGCCTTTCCTTTTTCGAATCACTTTGTCCAGCAAACATGTTTCATTTTAACAACAACAACAACAAAAAAAACCCAGAAATATAAAAACAAAAAAAACCCAACAAAAACTAAAAAACCAACAAACAGAAAGATTGCAGTAAACTCAGAAGCGGTGGAAATCCCTAGGGTGGAGTCTGCAGAAAAACTGAAAACCTGAGCGGAAAGTGTGACTCTCCCTAGCTTCTCCGCGTTCCATTTTTGCCGATGGGTGGAAGGTCATAGAAAAGAAGAAATCCTCTCTGCCCTGGGCCACACCACTTGCTAAATTTGGAATTCCAGATTAGAGAAACACCCTGGAACAATTGAGCCTTTCAACCCGAACGTCCTGGAGGGGCTCATTCTGAAAGTAAAGATACATTTCTTTTTCCTTCCCCTTTGGAGCCAGAGGGGAAATTTGGCCAAGGAGTGGCTGCCTGTTGTAAGGGACTGGGGATATTATTTGGAGATTTAAGCAGAATGTGTTGAGAGAGAGATTTGGGCAGAAGGTGGGTGGGCTCTGGTGATGAGCAAAAGACAGAGATTATGTGACCCCCTGGTCCTATAAACAGAAGCAGTATTTTTTTTTTTTAACTTTTAAGTGTTTAATTAGAGAAAGAGAGAAAGACAGGGAGAGAGAGAGAGAGAGAGAGAGAGAGAGAGAGAGAGAGAGAGAGGGCATGAGTGGGGGAAGGGCAGAGAGAGAGGGAGACACAGAATCTGAAGCAGGCTCCAGGCTCTGAGCTGTTAGCACAGGGCCTGATGCAGGGTTCGAACCCACGAACTGTGAGATCACAACCTGAGCCGAAGTGGGATGCTGAACCAACTGAGCCACCCAGGGCCCCCCAGAAGCAGTTTTTAAATGCCGTATCTTGACTCACCAGCCTGTTACAGGTAACAGAATCTCTACCCATCACCAGTGGGTAATTGCTGTAACACAGTTGTATTTACGTGAGTCATATTTCACCTCCCCAAGACAGACGAAGATCCTCAAACATATAGACCCCCTAGTTGTATGTGCAGAAGGACAACTCTTTTCCCTCCTCTTCTGTGTCATGCAGCCCTTTCCTCGTGAAAATACTCTTGGAGCCCAACACAGGACTTGAACTCATGACCCTGAGATCAAGACCTGAGCCGAGATCAAGAGTCAGACATTTAACCCACCGAAACACCTGGGCACCCCCTCCTGAAAATGGTCTTATTTTTTACTCCCTGTGTTGGTGCCACTGTGCGCTCCAGTCTTTAAGTCCTGGCAAGGGAGTCCAATGGAAGCACAGGTGACTTGATTCTTGGTGAGTGTGTCTGACCCAAGCCACCTGATGGTCAGGGCAGAATCTAAAAGGCTCCCTTCTGCACCCCAAGCTCGGGGTCAAAGAGAGAGCACAAGAATCACATGCTCCAGAGACAATCACTTCTTAGCATTGGGAAGCAGAAACCTGCTGGGTGGAAAACCATTTCCTCAGACAGCAATTTGCCTGGGAGTTACAATGACAATGTTTTTCTGTGCCAAGAATATCAATCTCAAGTCCCTCTCCCGTGAGCCATTGGTGAGAGCCCGGGCACGCACAGGCAAGCCTGCTGATTGGGGCCAGTGTGAATGTCAAGGCTGAGTGTTGTTTTGTCTGTCACCATCTGGTTTTCCTATCTCTCCCCCCAATCTAGGCCCCTTTGACATAATCTCTTGACTCCCCCCCCCCCACTCCCGCCCTAATCCTGTTAGTTCCTACATTTACTGTTTAGGAGTATGAGCCGTTTGGGATGAAAGGTGATATAAAACCTATATAGGATTGAGAAGCACCAGACCACGGGCCAGGAGACCTAGATTAGGTTTCCACAGTCATTTTCTTAGCTTATACCAAGCCACTAACTTCTCTCTGCCTGAGTTTTCTTCTTTTAAAATTTTTTTGTTTGTTTTTTACTTATTTTTGAGAGATAGAGACAGCGCAAGCAAGGGAGAGTCAGAGAGGGAGGGAGACACAGAATCTGAAGCAGGCTCCAGGCTCTGAGCTGTCAGCGCAGAGCCCGACGCAGGGCTTGAACCCACAAACTGTGAGATCATGACCTGAGTCGAAGTCGGACGCTTACCCGACTGAGCCTCCCAGGCGCCCCTGAGTTTTCCATCTGAAACTGGGAATGATAATACTCATTCTGCCCACTCTGCAAGATCCTCGTAAGATGCCGGTGCTATTACGTGGCGCTATTGGATTAGGTATCTTAACCCCGTACCTAGGACGGTGAGTGGCGTGCAAGGCAGTTGCTCAGTAAACATTTGTGAAATGGGTGGCTGTGTTTGGAAATGTTTTGCAAGCAGTAAAAGCACTGCAGAAATGTTTTTGTGTTATTCTCCTTGCGGATGACACAGGGAGCAGGCAACGCTTCAGGCCCTGGTTTCTGTTGCATGCGGTGTAGAGGCAGGCCGGGTCTTGTCGTGACTGGAGGTGACAGTGAATCTTCCCCCAGGCCCCTGCTTGGTTTCTGTGAGCCTGTTTCCTTGGGTGGATCCGACCTAGTGCCCAGCAGGGTTGCACTAAAGGGACACTGGTGTGTCATTGGGACCTCTGGAGGGCAAACGTTGGTCCCCAGAGGGATGGCTTTATAAATTCATAACACCTTTTCATATACTACGAATGACACAGATCTTGGCATTGTATATTTTGTTGGTCTGGAAAATTTCAGGGGAGTTGCAGATCAAATGAGGGGCAGCCCTTAGCACAGTATTCTGATAAAAGATATTGTTTTGGAAACATTCTTATGGGAAACTCCTATTTACACCCTTGCTGTGGAGTGAAATGTATCCCCCACAAATTTCTATGGGGAAGCCCTAAACCCCAATGTGACTATATTTTGAAATAGAACCTATAAGAGGGTAATTGAGGTTAATTGAGGTAATAGGGGTTGAACCCTAATCTGATGGGACTGGTATTCTTACAAGAAAAGGAAAAGGCACCAGGTGTGTCTCTCACTCTCTCTCTGTCTGTCCCACTCCCTACCTGTGCCACGGAGGGAAAGCCACAGGAAGACAGATCAAGGTGTCTGTGTGTGAGCCAGGAAGAAAGCTCTCACCAGGTACCTTCTTCATCCGGGACTTCTAGAAAATACATTTCTATTGTTCTGAGCAATCTGGTCCATCGCACTTTGTTACACGGCCTGCGCTGACTGATAGAGATTTTGGTACAAGGAAGTGAGGTGCTGCTATAAGAGATACCTAAAAATATGGAAGTGACTTTGGAGCTGGGTGATGAAAAGAGGCTGGAAGAGGTTTTATTTCCTTTAGCTTTGTGTATTTATTTAGAGAGAGAGCACCTGTGTGTGCACACATGAGCAGGCGAGGGGCAGAGAGAGGGAGACAGGGGATCCTAAGTGGGCTCTGCACTGATAGCAGAGAGCCCCATGTGGGGCTCGGACTCAGGAACAGGGAGATCGTGACCTGAACCAAATTAGATGCTTAGCCAACTGAGCCACCAATGTGTCCTGAGGCTGGCAGAGTTTTGAGGTGCTTGGTAGAAGAAAATCTTAGATTGTCTGGAAAGGACTGTTGGTAGAAATGTGGACATTGATGGCTGTTCTGGAGACAGCTCAGGGAGAAAAGAGGAGAGCTATAGAGAAAGTCTGTTATCTTAGAGAACATATATCATCACGAGCAAAATGTTGGTAGAAATAGGCACCTTCGAGGCCATTTTGTGAAAGTATCAGAGAGAAGGAAGTGGTGATGGCAAGCTGGAGGTAAGGTGGGCCTTGTTACACGGTGGCAAAGGACTTGACTGAATTGCGTTCGTGTTCTAGTGCTCTGTCGAAGGTAGAACTTGCGAATGATAGAATTTTAAATTTTCTTTGTTTTTTAAGTTTTTATTTTGAGAGAGAAAGAGAACATGAGTGAGGTGAGAAGCAGAGAGAGAGGGAGAGAGAATTCCAAGCAGACTCCTCTCTGTTCCAAGCAGGCTTCATGAGGTCAGTGCAGAGTCCGATGAGGGGTCGAACTCATGGACCATGAGATTGTGATGTGAGCTGAGATCAAGAGTCAGATGCTCAACCCACTGAGCCACCCAGATGCCCTTAGCTGAGGACATTTCCAAGCAAAGTGTCAAAGGAGCCACTTGGTTTCTCTGTACCACTTATAGTAAAATGCAGAAGGAGTGATAAATGGAAGGAATTGTCAAGCAAAAGCGAATTAGGAGGTGAAGATTTGGGAAATTCTTAACTGATTCATATCGCAAAAAATGAAGAAGGTGTTCTGAAGAGAACATGGAGGGTGTAGCTGAACAGCCATTTGATAAGGAGATTAGCATGGGCGTGAACACAGATTTAATCAGCCATGGTGGAAAAGCCTAGAAGAGGGATGGGATTATACCATCAGAGGCACAGCCATCTGGGGTTAAAGGGAATAAAGAAATAAAAGAGAATGAAGGAAGGCTTCCAGAGTTCTGGGATCCTACAGGACAGGACAACAGAGCTATTCAACTGTAAGCTTGGGTTATCCTTCAAAAAAAGAGAAGAATGACCCCAAAGGTGATTCAGATACCCTCAGAGTTACATCACTCCCACCATAGACCCAGGGGCAGGCTGGTTCCTTATTGGTTTCAAGGGGTGGAGGGCCATCTCTGAAGTATTAGCAGTCTAGGCTACCCCTGCCCCGAGCCTGAGCAGCAAGGCCACCACCTCGGGCCATGGGGTGACAATGCCAACCCTGACAGGCCTGCAGGAGGAGGACTGAGCCAAAGAGGATTTTTCCTGAGCTTTAAGACTTAATGAAATTAACTTTACTGGATTTTGGACTTTCCTGGGACCTGACACTCCCTTTTTTCTTCCTAATTTCTTTTTTTTTTTTTAATTTTTTTTCAATGTTTATTTTTGAGGGGAGAGAGGCAGAGAGAGAAGGAGGCATAGAATCTGAAGCAGGCTCCAGGCTCCGAGCTGTTAGCAGAGAGCCGGACACGGAGCTTGGATTCACAAACCACAAGATCATGACCTAAGTCAAAGCTGGACGCTTAACCGACTGAGCCTCCCAGGGGCCCCTCTTCTTTCTAATTTCTCCTTTGTGGAACGGGGAAGGCCTATCCTATGCGTGTCCCACAATCAGATCTTGGAAACACATAACTTATCTGGTTTCACATCTTTACAACCAGAGAAGAATTTTGCCTCAGCATGAGTTTCGATCACACCTTTTGCATGTGAAAAAGGCAAGAATTGAGGGAAATCAGAGGGTGGAATGTAATGAACTGAATTGTGTTCCCCGCAAATTCATATGTGACTGTTTTTAGAGACAATGCCTGTAAGGAGGTAATAATAAAAGTTAAGATGTCATAAGGGTTAGGGCCTTAATCTGATGGGACTGGCAACCTAGTTGAGGAGGAAGAGACACGAGATGTCTCTCTCTCCCTCCAATCCTCTCTCCCCTCCCTCCATGTGCCACGGAAGAAAGGCCACGTGCGGTAGGACCAAGTAGGTGTCTGTCTACGAGCTAGGAAGAGAGTTCTCACCAGGAATCTAACCTGGCTAGCCATCTTGATCGGGGACTGCAACCGTGAGAAAATAAATTTCTGTTGTTTAAGCCACCCAGTTTATAGTATTTTGTTAAGGCTGCGCCAGATGACTTGTATGACCCTCCTCCCCTCTCGGTTTGTCTGGCTCGTTTGTGGGTTGTTCAACTGATATCTATTCCTATGTCTCCATCTTACGTTGCAGACCAGGAGTTTCCTGGGTGTATGTGTTTGTGGAGAAAACGAGAAAAAAACCAGCTACAACCAACTGAATGACAATGGATGGTAGAGAGCAGCCCTCTTCCCTGTCCGGCCTGAGATAATTTTGGCATCTTCCATTAAACTCCTGGAAGTGGAAAGACACAGGTTATTTCAACAAGCCTGTGGAATTTTTTTTCCAAACTGCATGGAGATGGTCTGTCAGTTTTTGTGGCATCAGGTTTTATGAAAACGGCATTTTCAGATGGGTTATGCCAACACAACGTTGCCCACACTGCCATTCCTGCTGCTTGAAGCCACACCTGGGTGATGTTGCCGGCAGACACGCCCAGGGAAATGACCCTTTGGGAGAGCAGAAAGTCTGTGTCTCACAGCCTGGTGACCGAACAAGAGGGGAGGCTGAACTTGGAAATCTCAGGTTTCATTCCCAACTTCTCCTTTTTTGAAAGATGGGGTTGCAGTCTTCTCCTTATTTATCATGAAGATTAAAATGATTTGACAAAACTGAGTCAAAGTCGGTCTATCGCAGCCTCTCAAACTTTAATGTTCCTGAAAGTCACCTGAAGAGCCTGTTAGGGTACAGATTTTGAACCAGTGGATTTTGGATGGAGCCCCAGATTCTGCATTTAAAAAACAATTTAATGTCTATTCATTTTTGAGAGACAGTATGAGTGGGGGAGGGACAGAGAGAGAGGAGACACAGAATCCGAAGGAGGCTCCAGGCTCCGAGCTGTCAGCGCAGAGCCCAATGTGGGGCTCAAACTCATGAACCACTAGATTATGATCTGAGCCGAAGTTGGAGGCTCAACTGACAGTCACCCAGGTGCCCCGTCTAGAGTCAGCATTTCACAAGGTCAGTTGTGATGATGCTACTGACCTAGCAGGGGGCTAGGATACTGTGTATTAAGACTGACAACCTCTCTGTGGACAAAACACCACGGGAGATTCCATTGCTGCTATATTTTGCAATACCTCAGAACTCCCTTTAAAAATGCTTCCAAACCTTGTACTTAGAAGAACTGGGGATTGTAAAATCATTCCACCAGCAACAGCTTGACAGAAATATGGGCTGAATACTGATGGTTGGTTGTTTTTGGAAAGCGGACCTTCAGAGATGTATGACAAACATCTGTCAGGATATAGAGTGATACTCCCCTATGTAGGAGATCTGGACTTTTGTGCATTTTGGGACGAGACAAAATAATAGTATCAGAGCCAGTGAGGGAGCCTCGTTAATATGAGACCAGAACAGAGCTTCTCTGCAAATAGGCACTCTGCTGGGGTGAGCAATTGGTTTGGGAAATGGTAAGGAAGCTTTTTTCATCATTTTATGCCTGGGTACCTCTTGGAGTGAAGAAAGGGCATCGCAAAGTTTGGTAGAGGTAAAGCTGGAGTCCTTAGTTGCAAGACTTGGTACGTATGTGGGCGTACCATTGTTTATTTGCCCGCGATTTATGACTAGCAAATTCCTATTGTTGATTATACCTCTTGGGCCTGTTCGGGATTGCTCTCCCCCACCCCACCCTCCCCACCCCCCGCAGACACCAGAGACTGCCAGAACCAGGCCTGCTGGTGGTGGAACTAGGAAATTCCCAGGGGTCAAGGGAAGGCTAAAACTCCTACCTGAAGCAGTCGCTATGTGTAAACACGTGCATATATATGAATATTGGGTAAGAGAGTGTCATTCGTAAGGTAAATTGAAATTCAAGGGCATTTTTTACTTTAGAAATGTGGCTTAGGGCACCTGGGTGGCTCAGCTGGTCGAGCGTCTGACTCTTCATTTTGGCTCAAGTCGTGATCTCACAGTTCATGAGATAGAGTCTTGAGTTGGGCTCTGCTCTGATAGCACAGAGCCTGCTTGGGATTCTCTCTCTCATCTCTCTCTATTTCAAAAAGTAAATAAATAAACTTAAAAAAAGTGCTTTATCCACCCAATCTTGCTGAATCAGATCCCTCAGACAGAGGCAGCAGAATTCAATTTCACAGAGTCATTAGTGAGTGTGTTTGCCAACTGTTGGAAATAACACAGTGTCACTTTTGTTGTCAACGGCCTGGGTTGGGTCAAAGTGGTGTGCTTTTTTTGGGTATTTTTCTTAGTTTATTCCCTTTCTTTTTCTTCATTTTCTTTCCCAAGTTAGACTTGACCCTTGAATTGACACTCTTTTAGCAACTCTCTCGGACTATTGCTCATGGTAAAATCAGCGAAACACTGCATGGTAACTGACTCACAGCAGGTATCTTAAGATGAATTCACTTCAACACTTTGCCCAAATAATTTCAAATTTCTGGTTTTCTTGACCTTATCCGTGAATAGAAATTTTCAGCATTGCTAAAAGTTTGTGATGTTCCACGGGAGAAATTTTGGTTAAGATTCAGTTTTGAAAAAGTTCCATGCCGTATAACCTAAAAAATGCCCATTCCTGCCTACTTCTAAGCAAACTCTGTAACAGTTTACAAAGGAAAGGAAAAAATGTTCCAAATTCTGACTTTGACAATTAAGAACCCATCTAATGCTTCCTGTGTTGAAATTTCTTTTTAAAGTAAATTCCTCCTTCAGGAAAAAAAAGGAATCCTTTAACAAGTTGCTCTCAAAAGCCCTCCCCAGGACATAGAATTAAGAAGATGAGCTTTAATGCCTTTGATGGTGGGAAAGTTAAAGGCTCCCTAAGCACAAATTTCCAGTGCCTCTTGGCATGCTTGCACATACCAACTCGAGATTAACCATACGGTCAATGCCAATCCAGCAAGTCATTTCTATTTAACTGATATAACACAGGTTAGACCATGGTTCCTGAGACTGAGAAGTTAGTGTGAATCTGGGTAGGGCAAATATCTCTAATATTCTAAAGGCATTGGGGCGCTTGGGTAGCTTAGTCGGTTAAGCGTCTGACTTTGGCTCAGGTCGTGATCCTGCAGTTTGTGAGTTCGAGCCCCGCATTCAGCTCTACACTGACAGTATGGAGCCTGTTTGGGATTCCTTCTTTCTCTCTCTCTCTCAAAATAAAATTAATCAATTAAAAAAATAATAACATTCTGAAATCATAAAATAAAGGGATATTGGACTGATGAAAGGCACAGACCAGCAAAATAACTAATTAGCATCTTAGCTGCTATGCCTCTGACGCTAAACATCACATGGATACTGACAAGGGGCATATCACAATACACATATGTAAGTCAAAGGATATTCCACTGAAAACACAAGGCCTCTAGCAGATATATGGAGCCAACCCCAACAAAATATACGCAATTCATTAGTTACTTGGCTATTTGATAAAATGCATAGATCAGTGACAGATTTCTCCTTAGTGGGAACATTGCAGGGACATATACAGTAAAAGCAATAAGACGTAGAATGTGCTGAAAGGTCAATAAAGACATGAAACCAATTCTCAACTAATTAATATGGATTATTTGCCTTTGATGGATATCTCTCCAAATCTGAGGTGTCATTCAGAAAGACCAACTTGCTTTTTCAGTCTTCTGAGCTTCCAAGAGGAGATGACTGCATATGTGTAAAATGAGTTCTCCCTTAGGTGACTTCGACAGAAATGGATTTTAAGTTTCCCTCTGTATAGATGTGTATGTGTAAATCTACAATTAACAGCATCCTTTCTAGTTTCTGTCCTTATGTCAGGGCCCAATGACCAGCCTATTAGGCTCTATTTGACAGGTTCCATTTGCTTTGTCCTCCATTTCATTTGCTCCTAAATACAGGTTGTAAAACAAAAGTTCCTGGTCTATTGTGCAAACATAAATGGTCACTGCTAAAATGTTGATAGGATTCTGTTCCGACTGACAGAAACCAACTTTGAGACAGCCAAGGAATGAATTAAGAAAAAGAGAGAGATTTTAATTTCACACATGATTTGTGTCTTTCCTCCAAACCATAAAAGACATTAAAAATTAGTTTCCATTTTTGTTCCTCATTATATATAGCACTGAAGCTGACTAGATAATACAGGAATTGGAAGAAGGACTCATCTGGATTGGGTCCTAAGAGCACGAAGCTTTCTGAATGGTTGTAACAACTTTCCAGAACTTTCAGGAGTTGGTAATTCTACAGAAATATGAGGCAGCATGTCTGACTTCTCTTGAGGTGAATCAATTGAATTAAAATTTACTTGGGATTGCTGGTAAGGAAGAGAAGCGGTGTTCAGTTTTAAGCTTACCTAAACTTAATTTGTGTGTTTATTCATGTATATATTCATCCAGTATTCACTCCATGCCTACTATAAACCATGTGCTCAGCAACACACTGTTAAATGAAGATGAATAAACTTGTCCCCAAAGAACCAATAATTTTAAAGTTAAAAGATAAGGAAAATTCTCCAATTTGCATCAGAGAAGAAGAGAACACCCGCAATGTTCATAGCAGCACTTTCAACAATAGCCAAATCATGGAAAGAGCTTAAATGTCCATCAACTGATGAATGGATCAAGATGTGGTTTGTATATACAATGGAATACTAAACGGCAATGAGAAAGAATGAAATCTGGCCACACGTGGCAACGTGGATGGAACTCAAGGGTGTTATGCTAAGTGAAATAAGTCAGGCAGAGAAAGACAGATACCATATATTTTCACTCATAAGTCTAACATGAGAAACTTAACAGAGGACCATGGGGAAGGGAAGGGGGGAAAAGAGTTAGGGAGAGGGAGGGAGGCAAATCATGAGAGACTCTTGAATACTGAAAACAAACTGAGGGCTGAAGGGGGGGGAGGAAAGGGGGGTGATGGACATGGAGGAGGGCACTGGGTGTTATATGGAAACCAACTTGACAACGAACTATAAATTAAAAAAAAAGGAAAAGAACATATAATCTCTAAACACATGAAATCCAGATAACCTCAGAGTAGCTTCAAAACTCTAAATGCCAAAGACAATGGGGCAGCTGACAGATTTGAGGGGGAGAGTTCGTGACCAGCCCATACTTACTGGTGGTCTCCACGATGGAGAACAGAAAATATACCACCATGTACTCTTTCAAGGGAAAAATGCTTGAAAACGTGCTAGAGGTGATCCCAAATTGAATAAACTTAGTACCTTATATTGTATTAGAAACAGACTATCAGTAAGCAATGAAATGAATGATTTCAAAACTGCTGGTGGCTCTCAAAACAAGAAAGAGGATACATAATGTAAAAATCATCTTTTTTTCCAATGAGTATTTATCAGGCCCCTCCCATAAACTAGGCATTCTAGACACTGGGATTATGGCAATAAATTAAACAGATAAAAGTAAATAGAATATAAACCTGCCCTCATGGAACTTATATTTTAGCGGAGGAATCAGAAAGTGAATAAGATAGGAGTGCTTGGGTGGTTCAGTCGGTTAAGCGTCTGACTTTGGCTCAGGTCATGATCTCGCGGTTTGTGGGTTCAAGCCCCGTGTTGGGCTCCATGCTGACAGCTCAGGGCCTGGAGCCTGTTTCCCATTCTGTGTCTCCTTCTCTCTCTACCTCTCCCCCATTTGTGTTTGATCTCTCTCAAAAACAAAATAAAAACATTTTTGAAAATTAAGAAAAAAGAAAATGAACAAGATAAAATAAATGAAATGCATAATATGAAGTAACTCAATAGCATTTACTTGGGCACAGTATCTCAGATTTTATTAACACATTTGGAATTTGGAGAGGAAAGGATAGAAGAAGTGAGTAAAAGAGGAATAAATTCCTTAAGCAGAAACAAGAAAAGAGGGCTTGATAATTTTCAGGGATTTGCACACAACTGCACCCACCCAACAAAAGGTAAAATAAGAATTACTTCTAAAATAATATAGAAATCAAAGTAAATAGCATTACACCGGACAAGGAGAACAGTTTATTAATGAGAGTAATGATATAGAACTCAGCCAGTCCACAGGCACTCTTCTTATTCTTCATCTGGCTCAGTTTACTTTTTTTAATTTTTAATGTTCATTTATTTTTGAGAGAGAGCGAGACACAGCACGAATGGGAGAGAGGCTAAAAAATAGGGAGACACAGAATCCAAAGCAGGCTCCAGGTTCTGAGCTGTCAGCACAGAGCCCAATGTGGGATTTGAACCCATGAACCGTGAGATCATGACCTGAGCCAAAGTCAGATGCCACCCAGGCGCCCCACAATCCATCACTCTCCTAATTCTGTTTATCTACCTCTCTTACCGCTGCTCTGCTTATGTATAGCATCGTCATCTCTTATCTGTCCTTTCCCCACAACCTCCAAACTTCTTTCCTTGCCTCCTGTCTTGTTGCCATCAAATCTATTCTTCACAGGGAGATCAAAGCAATCTTTCAAAGTCATATTTCTCCACAGAGAGATCAAAGTAATCTTTCAAAAATTTGTGAAGTGGAAAATCACTGCAAAAAATGTCTCATTTCTTTCTGCATAAAACGCCAGTGATATTCCATTGTCCAAACTCCTTCCTATCACCCTTTGTTGCCTAATTCTTGAAGATCACCCAGCTGATCTTGCCCTTGCGATTTTTATACATAGCCACGTAAGCATCTGCAATTGCCCGACCCTGTATCAGGCTCTCTCGTCCTGGGGCCCTGTTTCCCTCTGTCTGGAACCCCTCCTTTTCTTCTATCTCCCTTTGGCTGGCCACTTACTCGTGTGAGCTTAAGCACACTTCTGCTTGTAAACCTTTCTGGACTCTCATCCTTACGAAATTTGGGTGAGTTCCCCTTCTAAAGGTTTCATTAGAAACTTGAACTTGTCTCTCACAGCACCTGTTGAATTTGTCTGCAAACCAAACTAGACTGTAAGCTCCATGAAGCTGTAGGCTGTATTTCGAGGCCAGCGTTCTACCCCGAAGGGCTCACATTATTAAATAAGAAATATTTTTTAAAAGAAGCAAACATTTAACCTAAAAACTTAGAAAAAAGAAGAATAAGCCAAAGCAAATCAATAGAAAGCCCCAACCAAGATAAAAACAAAACCAAACAAACCCCAAAAAACTGAAAGCAGAAAAACAGTATTTCTTTGAAAGAAATATGCACAAAATAAAGTGCATAAGTCTGGCAAATATAATGAAAAGCAAAAGCACACACACAATTGAAAAATTGTTATGAGAAAGAACAACATATATCAAGGATATTTAAAATTGTGAGTATAATTTACAACATCTTTTTAAGGGGCCTCTGGGTGGCTCAGTTGGTTAAGTGTCCAGCTTCAGCTCAGGTCATGATCTCACGATCTGTGGGTTCGAGCCCCGTGTGGGGCTCTGTGCTGATCCCCTTGGAGCCTGGAGCCTGCTTCAGATTCTCTGTCTTCTCTCTTTGCCCCTCCCCTGCACACTCTCTCTCATTCTCTCTCTCTCTCTCTAAAGTAAATAAATGTTAAAAAAAAAGTTTTAGGACATCTTTTTAAATGGCAAATTCCCTGAATAAACATGAATGACCAAATTTGTCTTATTAATTAAGAAGCCTGAAAACTCTAGTAACTATGCAAGAAATGAAAAAAGTTCTCAAATAATTTTGTAAAAAAAAATACTAAGCTGGACCAACTTTACAGTTTTCACATTCTCAAGGGACAGATCATTTCTGTTGTTCCATGGAATAGAATGGGATTTTTGAATCTGTCACATTAGTTTTATATAGATGAAGTGACTCTGCTTCAAAAGGCTGAATCAATAGCTGAAAAGTCCTACTGAATAGCAATCTTATCTTTGAATGTAGTTGCAAAAATCCATAAGACAATTACAATCTAAATACAACAGCACCTTAGTAAATAACCCACTTCATCCAAATAGGATTTATTCCTGGAATTCAAGAATGACTCAGTGAGAGAAATAGGTTCGCACATTACATAAATAGATGTAATTTTTAAAAAAGATTATAAAACCATTTCAACACATTCTGGATAAAAATTCTTAGAAACTAAAACATGAGGGATATTTATTCAAATTGCTCATATAAATCAATGGCTACACAGCAGAGGTACTCTCTTTAAAACCAGGAACAAAACTAAAAAAAAAAAAAAATCCCAGTATCACCATCACTATATGTAGGAAAGCTTTGAACCTCAGGTTTGGTTTATAATTGACCAAAATCTACTAGGATGTTTCTGCTTTGATTTTGGCTCTGGAAGACTGAATAGACAAACATCATTTCTCTAGATTTCTGGCATCCTGAGAGCCTGCCTGATCAAAAATCATACTGTTATGTAGATAACCATTACATCTAATCAGTGATGATTGACAATGAACTTGGCCTAAACCCTATGAGAGTTTCATATTCGTAAGGCCAAAGGATCAAATATCGGCCATTTCTTACGGTTTGGTCAACTGCAAGAACTGAGAGACAGTGTGTTTGCTAAATGACTTTAGGGAGGGCACTGCATCTGCAGAAATAAACAGCAATGTCTCATGAATGAACCAGAAATTGTTACAAGGAAAGGAGGGTCTCAATCTAAACTCAACTTTCCTTACTAGCAGTGTTTCCCGGCACTTTCCTAACCAGCTGGCACAAAAGGAGACTTCCTGGCACCTGGATTCAAAATATTCTTCCCTACCACTTGCCCCTGTTCCCCAAAGAGCCCTCTTCTTAGTAACAGGAGAGCAAAAATAGGGGGACCCTCTGCTGGCACACAATCCCAGGTGCATGTGGCTAGGACTAGGGAAAGCACACTCCCCCCCTTCCCCCTCTAGATGCTAAAGGAATGGGCGAGAAACAGCTGACTTACTCCCTCGGAACTTCATCCTGCACCAGGTGACATTGACTGCAGTTTGCATGAGTCTGTGACATAACAATATCCATTTTGAGCCAATGAAAGTTTAGGAAAGACATTAAATAGCAATATACGGGGAATAAAAGAATTAGATTACCTAGTACTAGTAATCCTCATAGGATGGTTGGCATGGTGTATTCACGTCATGAAATAACCATTACGAACTGTATTTAATTTTCAGTTATTTTACTTCACTTAAACCTTGGGTATTTCCAGGAAATGTGCTGTTTGGGAAACTTTTATGTCTTCTGAGGATGCATTAGCAGCAGAATATCTACCTTGCTACCTTGAATTTTCATAAGGAGGTACAACTCCAAATTCATGTACAACAACATCTTGATGATTTATATTTATATGACGAAGAGTATTTTTTAAAGCGTGTAAGAGAAAAATGAGAAACCAAAAACACAGTTGGATGCTGCCAGCCTACACTCAAAAAAATAGATTTAACAAGAACGTGCTAAGAAAATGATCATTTATATTTCTGAATCCTCAGAGGTAGAAAATGTTTACTAAAAAATTGGTTGAAATGATTGCTACAGACTGCAATTTTCCATAATTGAAACTGAATATTACTCAGTTTGCACAATATGGTACAAAGTCCATTTTTCATATATATATTACTAAAAAATATTTTCCTGAATTCCATTTTACTGTGCAGAAAAAGTCATAATGTTATAAGATGTGCTGCTTCTGTATTTTGTGTCTCAGTTGTTGGGACATGCAGAAGCCACTAGAAGTTCTCTTAAGTTTGACAACATCATGGGTTTATGTAGAGTTAGCTACGTTTCTCTTTTTTAATGTTTTTTTAAAATTTATTTTTGAGAGACAGGGAGAGACTGTGTGAGCAGGGGAGGGTCAGAGAGAGAGGGAGATACAGAATCTGAAGCGGGCTCAAATAGCAGCTGAGCTAGCTGTCAGCACAGAGCCCAACATGGGGCTTGAACCCACAAACTGTGAGATCATGACCTGAGCCGAAGCTGGACACTTAACCGACTAAGCCACCCAGGTTCCCCATCTATGTTTCTCTTTAATGTGCCCAATGAAAGATTTGAGGATACAAGCTAACAAGGTACTGAATTTGATTGAGGAAATATTTATAGAATGGAACATCAGTAAAGATAACTATTATCAACAACGGACCAACAGGATGAAGGCCATGAATAACTTAGGAATCATGTGCATACACTGTTTTACCCATTCCCTTCAGTTGTGTCTGAAGACTAATTCTAGCACAGAGTATTTTAACAGGCTTAGCTACCCAAGAAGAAAGATCACAGGACTCTTCTCATTCTTTGATCAAAGACAAACTACATGGTGTTCAGGAGATTTGGAAACTGACTTGCCATGTTTTAAAAAGGTGGCATTGCAGCTATACTGTGTAAAAAGCCTGCTTGAATCAAATAAAGCCTCACTACTCTGCATGTTACAGATAATGATACCAGACTTGAAAGATCTCCACCAACTTCTTTTTTCTTTCAGAAAAAGTTGTTTGTTCAGTGGAGGCTGCTCAAGAAATACTCAAACTGATGAATCTTAAGAATACAAATATTTCTTGCATGATTCCCACTATAAAAATTCTCTTATCATTTCATCCCAGAAAAGATGCTATAATTACTTTATGGGCAGTGGAAACCGAGATGCAGAGGGAGTATCAGAGATTATTTTGTTACCCTGGAAGCTGATTGCATTCCATTGCAACATTTTGAGATCCAAGCCTCAAGGAGAGATTTTTTTAATCAAATGATTCATTTGAATGCAAAATGTATTAAAATAAAAGTGTGAGTGAATGTAAAAGTCTCAAATGTGATCCTGAAAGTGCATAGAAAGCATTTTCCACCAGCAGAGCACAAAACTTCAGTTGGCAAGATGGTTTGTTTCATTGAAATGACATCGTCACCATCAACCAAATCTTCAAGGCCAGGAGTTGAATGGAAGGTAATTTCCCTTCTTTGTTTCTGTCAGAGAAGAAAGAACTCTTGTCTATCAGCAGTCCCTATTCTGGTAAAACCACCCGGAAAATCTCTCCCCTTTACCAACCTTGTTGAGACGGGATAAATATTCTCCTATTTATCAACTTAAAAACATTAATTGCTACATACTTTATTGATAAAATTTTAATAACAATTTTAAATAAAATTTTAGTATAAATTAAATAGTATTTCAGTATAAAATTTTAAATAAAATTCACAAAATTTTAATTTTGGATTCCTGCAGCTTGTTTTGTTGATGATATATGGTTTTGCCATGTTGTTGGCTGAATACTAATTGTTAACATTTGGTCCTTTGCTATTCCTTCAAAGTGTATCATCAGCTTCTCTCTACTTAATATTGTTTTGAAAATACTGGCTCATGTACGAAATCATGAAATGGAAATGAAGTGTGATTCCTGAAGGACAGGAGATAAAATTACCATTATTTGCAGGTGACAAAAATAGAAGCTTGAAAACTTATGAGCATCCACCAAAATATTCTCAGAGTTAATGAGACTTCATTAGCAACCCAAATTTTAGCAGCTCACAGTTTTCAAATAAGATTTAAATAAATTGAAAGATACAACTTTCAGTAGGAAGATAAATTAAGTATAAAGATGTAAATACTTCTCAGTTAATTTATTGGTTTACCTTCTGGTCACAATTCTGGTGGAATTAATTTTGGAGTTTAACTCAAAAAAAGTCAAAAGAGGGGTGCCTGGGTGGCTCAATCGGTTGAGCATCTGACTTCTGATATCACCTCCGGTCATGATTCCAGGGTCATGGGCTCGAGCCCCACATCAGCCTTCTTTCTCTCTCTCTCTGCCCCTCCCCTGGTTTGGACACACACACTCTTTCTCTCTCTCTAAAATAAGATAAAATAAAATGATATTAAATAAAATAAAATCTTTAAGAAATGTCAAAAGATTATCTGGAGGAATCAGTGGGTGAAAATGGCTATGACTTTTTTTAAAAATTAAAATGATAGCGTATTCCTCTTTCATATATAAACTATATTATAAAGTAATGATATGTAAAATAATGTGATTTTATTGAGAAAATGGAAAGATAGATCTGAAACAAAACAGATTGTTAGAAACAGATCACAAATCTATGGATAAGGGGTGGATGTTTATGGTGAATAACATAAGGAAAATGACCTCTTTGGAGAGAAACAATCAAGAGAAGTACCTACCTCTCACGAATTCGATTAATATTTCAGACAAGATTATATTAGTGCCTAGCAGAGAGTAAACTTTTTTAAGTATTTAGTGAATAAATAAGACACATGATATTGAGAGAAATGAAGAACCTAAAGTAAAAAACTAAATCTTTAGTAATAAAGGTGAATCTGAAATATCTACAGAAAAAAAGGCAAAAAAAATGATATTTGTCTACATTGTGCCCAACACCAGAAACAAAATACAAAGTAAAAACAAGCTGGTGAAATATTTCTGGCAAATGTGGTAGATAAATATATCAACAGTTCTTACAAATCAATAAGAAAACCAGTATCACCTCTTGATAAAGTACATGAACACACAAGTTACAAGAGTAGTGTGAAATTCTGACTTAGAAATATACTAATTCAAAATAATAACAATTTAAAAAATCAGTAAAGACTTCAAATAATCTTAACATTTTAGAATATTATTAAAATATCTTTTTCCAAAGCTCATGGTAAAAAGGGTCTTGGGATAAAAATCACTAGGTTTCCTTCCCTTTTCTCTACTTTGAGTCCTACTCTCTGAAGGCAAGCACTGACTCCTTTGTTTCCTCTTCTGTTTATTTTCATATCTCTTAGTGATAAGCGTACATTGCTTTCCCTATTTTTGTCACTTTTATACCTTAATTATTGATGTCTATGGTGACAAATGAAATTTCAGCTCTCTTGCAACACATCTTCCTCTCCTTTCCCGTTCTACCCATGCAATTATATCATATTTTTAAAGATAAATTATTACATTACTGTGACCATGTAAATACTGTTCCCTTCAAAACCAGGTCATGTTTTATGATTATATGTCTTTTACAGTCTTTTGCCCTCTCTTGCCCTGGAGTTTCTGATTGCCTTTATTTTTTTATAACACGAATTGTCTTTCTCATATTGTCAAGTTCTTTTCAAACTCTTTATTATACCAGACATGCTAGCAAATCTTCACGTGGACTTAGACCACCCTCCCAGAATCCTAGATCCTTTTGCTCCAGTCTGGGGTAGTTGCTCTGCAAAGATTTGTTTAAAAGATTATATAGAAAAAAGGGGTGTGGCGAGACACTCCCCCAGCTCTGGTTTACAACCCCTCCAGAAAGCAAGCGGTCAATATTTGTCAAAAGCTATAAACATTCAAAGACTTTGACCCCAGGTGTTACTTCTGGAAATTCCTTCTAAGAAAATCACCAGAGACATTATACAAAGTTATGCTCAATGATGATTATGATTTCTATGACCCTGTTTATGTGAAAAGTTGGAAGCAACTTAAGTGTCCACTTACTGGGTAGCTGCTCCTAGATTATGGAGTACTCTGGATTCATTAAACTTCATGGGTGGAGCATTTGTGAATTCTGCTTTGGGGAAACCCCTCAAAGAGAGAAATGACCATCCCCAAGGAACTAAAACCAAGGTGATTGTCAACCAGCTGAACCATGTTACACACATTGAGAAGACGTAGACTAAGCAAAGTCAGCTTTCAAAGTGATCTGCAACTCAGAAGATAGCGCACACATTGCCAAGTCTCAAGTGTTAATTCCAGTAGCGTGGCTCTTCACGTGGGCAACTCTATGTAGCATGGATGCTGCCGGTGGGGGACAGGGGCTTTATTTTAAAATTTCATGACGGTACTGATGCTCCCAAGCAATGCAGAGGACAGCACTAAGAATATGGGTATCAGGAGTTTGGTGGGTAGGTGAAACCAACAAGGAGAGGAGGAGGTGACCTTGGAGAAAGGCTCATAGTTCACAAGGCAGTCACAATCATTCTGGCTTCAAGACACTGGGGAAAGGGTGCGCGCGGGGAATGGGAAGACTCACCTTGTGGATGGCAGGGGAAATGATGTCATCAGGGGAAATCCAGGTTTCAGCTGGAGGCAGAGAAGGGTGCATTTGATAAAGAGGTTCCAAATTTCTGAAATCTTCTTGGCAACAGAGTAGGCCTAGAGGAGGACATCATGGCAGGGGGTTGAGGGAGGGTCAGAAGGGAAGAGGGTTCCAGAGATGGGTAAGGTCATTCTGAATGGAATGGAGAGAACAGATTCTCTCCCAAAGGTGGGCCAACAGAACGTGTCCCTTAAAAATCCCCCGTACGAGAAATTATGGGACTTGAGGGCTGAAGATGCAGAGCATTAACACAACCAACAAAACCGAACTGACAGTCCTAGGATTGCAACAGAAAAGTGGACTTGAGCTTGTGCAAATGCCTCCACAAACCATTGTCTCAACTACTTCAGGTCCACCTATTTGCCTTAGGCTTATGAGGATCTTTAAGGTTGACTATGTGCACAAATATTTCAGGGAAAATCCTATGGCTAAGTAATTTGAATGAATACTTTGCAAGAGAATGAAGCAGTAGGGAGTTTCGGTTTAGGATTACTTGTTCATGAGTACAGAGAGCACAGATGAGAGAGGGCTTGAGGTGCACAAATCAAAGACTGTAATCCGGGATTGATTCGAGAGAGCTGGGCCAGGCTGAGTACCCCAAGGGAACAAGTGAATTGCTGAGGGGTATTCTGGGACTGTGTGGAATCCTGGCTAAATTTTAAGTCAGGGTGAGGCAAGGTGTGAATCTGGCTTCCAAGCAGAATGGACCTCATTCTCTTGTTGGGGCAAAAATCTGTCAGATATGGCTTTGAGTTTGGACCAAAAGGAAGGGGTAAAGAGTCAATTAGTGAAGGAAGACCAACAGAGAGAAGGAAAAAGATTCTTAAGGAGACACAAAAAATATTTCAGTTAACCACCTGGTGATGTTTTTGCTCTCCCACTTCTCCAAATGTTTATTTTTAATGTAGGCACAATTCAAAGTGGGTGGGATTGTGGGAGGTGAGTATGTTTACATGTACTTTCCTATTTCTGGGAAATTATCAGGAGCCAATGTGCATAATCCTTTTTAGAGCAGACCATAGAACTGTGAAGCAGACAGTCCAGTCCTCTTAGAATCATTAGCATCTTTAATGATTACTTGGCCCAAATTTTGAGAAACGGTTTATGGAGATAACAGGGAATGTATTGCATTTTCTGACAAAGAAGATTCAGAATAACTCACTTTCAGGCCAGCCTGTGACCTCATTCCAGATTTCTAAGCAGCCACACTTGCATTTCTGAATTTTCCCTGTTACATATACAATTTTTTTGGTAAATCTAGGAAAGACGGTGTGTCCAGTCTCCAGAAGAAATCTTAGTCTGTATTACATACCCACAGCCACATCTACCCAAACCGGTGGAAACAATTTCCCTGACGGCTTAGCATAGAAAGAATCTGTTCCAAAGGATATGTAGATGCAAGTTATTGATGGAGAACAAAAACACATCCAAGTTTCTTTTGTTACCTTGGTCCTCACCCAGGATCCTGGACATTCACAAAGAGGGCTCATTTTTCACCCCTTTGACATTGTCCAGTCCTCCACTCTGGGTCTGCAGAGAGGCTTCTAACTTCCCAATACTTGATTTCCATCATCAGAGTGCTCACAGAAAGATCTTTCACCACCATAAATCAACTTAGCCATTATTGATGCTTGGCCCAAAGTTAGACAAACACTGTGAGATCTCGAAAGAGGGGGGTTAAATGGATTATTCTGGACATCTTTCATGAGAGTTACATTCTCCTCACATTTCTCTCCTGTGTTTTCCTTTTCTGAGCAGCTTCTTAATTTCAGTATAATCATTTTCTCTATCCTTTCCAGTTCCTTGTTAACAAAAGAAAGGAATGTGTTTCTTAGAAATTGTGTTTGTGAGCTGACCTTTGCATTTCAAACTATAGCTCCGTTGTCTTGATTTCTAAAGAGAATGGAAGAGGCTGTGATCCTGCAGATCTAACTCTCCCTAAACTTAGGTTTGAACTCACTAAACTACTTTTTGTTTTGAACCTCACCAGAACATCTAATTTAATTTTCACTGGGAAACAAAATGTAATTTACCAACAGGTCCTATGTAACTACTTTTACCTGTAACACTCAAGAGTTTCTAATGAGTAAAGAATAAAGAGTACTAATTAATGGAAAACTAAGATGCATGTAAGCTCTGATAAGAGTATGATTTTTTCTGGAGATGTTTGGGTGGTTCAGTAGGTTAAGTGTCCGACTCTGGCTCAGGTCATGATCTCACAGTTTGTGGGTTTGAGCCCCGCACTGGGCTCTGTGCTGACATTTCAGAACCTGGAGTCTGCTTCATATTCTGTGTCTCCCCCTCTCTCTGCCCTCCCTTGTTCTCTCTCTCTCTATCTGAAAAATAAATAAACATTAAAAGAAAAGAGTATGATTATTCTAATCCTTCGTATGGCTTTGTCTTTACTTATTAAGACTCCAAGGACTCTACTGAGAGAAGAAACTCAGGCAGGCACCTGAAGCATTATGGTTTGGAGTAGAGGCACGGGATTAGGAGCCTGGGGTTTAGAATGAGAGCAACTGGGGCTTAAATCCATTGCTCCAATAACTGTAAAAATGCGAACAACTTTTTTAACCTCTCTCACTTCAATGTGCATAGGTGATAGATAGCGGTGTGGACAAGTGGATTTCAAGTAATGGTCCCAGAGGACAGGATAATTGTTTTTCTCAAGATGAGGGAAGCATATAGACAAAGGGATATGAATCGAGTTTCTTGTTTAAATTCACTAAGCCAAAAGGAGATCGCTGAAGAAAGAATGTTCTAAATATAAGATGTGGCATAGTGGTGTCTTTGAGGATGGAAGATGGGAGAAATAGAGGGAAGATTAGGTGGGGACTAAGAGGAGAGGAGGAAAGTGAACAGTGATTAAGGCCATCTTTTCTGCCCACATATTTCAAAATATTAATAATGACATCTTTTTAGTACAGTTTTATATCACAGAGTGTTGATTTCCTAATGGCCGATTTCCTTTATGAACCTAACCTCAACTTTGCTCTCTTTCTACTTCACTTACCTGAAGAGACAAATTCAACACTCAAAGACCAAGGAGAGAGTAAAGGTCTGTATGATTCAGACCCACTGTAAGCGGATAGAAATGCCGAGTCACAGATGAGCATGGAATGGAGGATTACAGAAGGTTCCAAGGAGGAGGAAACATTGAAGGAAGCTTCCTGAATGCCCACAGCAGTGGAAGGTCTTGATGTTAGGTCTTTCCTGGTTGTAGGATGCTTTGTAGCAGACCTTGTCCAGTGCCCAGCAAGGGACCTGAACTGACACATAAAGATTTTTGAATTGGTAAGTAAATGTAAATAAAAATTTCCCTGTAAAGGGTTGAATTGTGTCCCATCCAAATTTATATGTTGAAGCCTGGACACCCAGTATCTCAGAATGTGACTGTATTTGAAGATAAGCCTTTTCAAAAGGTGATTAAGGTAGAGTCTTCAGGGTGGGGTCCTAATCCAGTGACTGGTGTCCTTACAAGAAGAGGAGATTAGGACACCAGAGAGACACCGGACATGTGCGTGCATAGAGAGATGACCATGTGGGAACACCGTGAGAAGAGAGCCATCTATAAGCTGAGAACAGAGGCCTCAGAAACAATCATCCTCCTGACATCTAGATCTAGACTCTGGAACTGTGAGACAGTAAGTTTATGTTGTTTAAGCCACTCAGTCTGGAGTAAGGGGTCATGGCAGTCTTAGCAAATGAATATACTATGCTTCTCACTTTAATATTTCTTCAGATGACAATTGTGTCTTAGTTATATTTGTTGTCTATCCCCATGGTAGCCACTCATTTTTTTTGTAATGTCCTAAGTGACTAAGCTAGGGCGCGAGAAGAAAACTGACTTGGGGAAATAGGAACATGTGTGGATGGGGAGTGGAAACAGAGGCACATGAAAATCGCATTTGAGATGGTGCAAAGCCCACATGATATAAGGGTGAGGGAGCCTCTCCACCTTTTTCCAGTGACTCAGAGACTGGTCACTGCTTGACAGAACGCTTCCCTAAAGAATTCATCAGGATTCAGAGAGGAGGCAGAAATCAGGGCCGTCCCCTTGGCTCCCTCTTTCAGATTCCAGATGGGGGTGGGTGGGAATGTAACAAGGAGGAGAAACTGGAATTTGGGCCTTGGGTGAGGAAATAAAGAGAACCAAGGAAGAGCTAGAGTCAGGGAAAATTAATCATGTGACTGTCACATATTTTTTCATGTTTTTAATTTTTGTAATGTCTTTATTTTATTTTGAGAGAGAGAGAGGCAGAGAGCGAGGCGGGAAAAGCAGAGAGAGAGGGAGACCCCGAATCCGAAGCAGGCTCCAGGCTCTGAGCTGTCAGCACAGAGCCCAATGCAGGGCTCGAACCCATAGACTGTGAGATCATGACCTGAGCTGAAGTCGGATGCTTAACCGACTGAGCCACCCCGGTGCCCCAGACTGTCACATTTTTATATCTGCAAAATAATACGGGACAAACACTGAAGGGGAAGAAGGAGCTCATAATTATTGTGTCTGGCTCTTATTAGAATGTGTGTGAAAGTGAGCCTTGAAAGGGCAAAGAAGTGGTGAAGATACCCCACTAAACTGAAAGCCAGGGGTGGCCCACGGGGGTTTGGGGAGATAGAGAAAGGGTGTGGAGGGCAGAATGTGATGGGTTCTATTCCAGTTTTTATTACGTGCCCTTGAATTGCCCTCATTTATTTAATGGGGATCCAATCATGGAACACACGGTCCAACCTCTCAAGGATCTCCCCGTCCAGTAATGAACACCTAGAAACACATTGGGAATATTCTACAGTATTACCAGTGCAAGGGGGGGAAACACAACAGCATGCATTGAAAGCACAGAGGAGGGGCAACTTGCTGGGGGGCAAAGGGGTGGTCATAGGAGGCCTTCTCAGCCTCCTAAGCCAAGTCCCAGGAGAAAGTAGGGAGTGGGCAAATAAAAAGAGAGAGGTGAAGTGCATTTCAGGCACGTGTAAAGTTGGAAGAACATGGCTCACTCATGCAAATATGAATAGGTTATAGTGGGGCCAGAAAACAATATTTCTGAATCTTAGTCTTTCCTCGGTGGTGGGAAGAGAGGGCAAGGGAAAAGACGCAGTGTTCCCCTCAGAACTCAAAAATGTCTTCATCTTAATAATGTAAATGAATGTATGCATGTGATGAATCATCTGGACAATTTGCATATTCAAGAGCTGTTACAATGGAGATAACTTAGGACAACACCAAATTTAGCAATATCTTTCTTTTTTTTTTAAGGGATATGTTAAAACACTGGTGAGAAGATGGCCGCTGGAATGGTGGGCAGGACCGGAGGAGTGAAGACTAAGGCTTACCTGCAGAGTTCCCGGTTCTGACAGTAGCTCGGGGACCTGCGAGTTGCCGGGGTCTGAGGAAGCACCCCAACGCATCCCATGGTAGGAAAGACATTAGTGGACTCACGGTTCAAGTGAGAGTTTTGTGCTATCTTTGAATTCGAGTAAGTGCCTTCTTTTTGGCAAGAAAAAGTGGTCGACTCTTGATTTTGGCCCAAGTCATGATCTCATGGCTACTGGGGTCGAGCCCCATACTGGGCTCTGTGCTGACAGCTCAGAGCTTGAAGCCTGCTTTGGATTCTGTGTCTCCTTCTCTCTCTGCCCCCCTGTTTATGCTCTGTCTCTCTCTGTCTCTCTGTGTATGTCTCAAAAATAAATAAACATTAAAAAATTATCTTTTTGGAGATTTTATTTCTTTTAAGTTATCTCTAAACCCAATGTGGGGTTCAAACATCCAACCCTGAGATCAAGATATACAGGCTCCACTGACTGAGCCATCCAGGTACCCCCTTTATTTAAAAGTTCATATTTTTTTGTTGTTGTTGTTGGAACATAATTTTGTTTC
Organism: Mungos mungo; assembly: GCA_004023785.1. Classification (NCBI taxonomy): domain Eukaryota; kingdom Metazoa; phylum Chordata; class Mammalia; order Carnivora; family Herpestidae; genus Mungos; species Mungos mungo. The sequence continues at coordinate 260,369 of PISW01001966.1, forward strand.
TCTTTATTTTTTTTCATAATATTTTATTGTCAAATTGTTAAGAACTTTTCAATAAAAGGCTCTATGACTTCAAGAGCAAATCAGTTGCATATTAGTGCAGAACCTTGGGCATATTTAATAAATCATAAAAAGTCCCCAATAAAAGAACATAGCTTCCTGATGGGAAAAAGCAGCAATTTATTTTCAAAATCTAATTTCGGCTCAGCCCAGATTCCTGTTTCTTGTGTTTCTTCCCCAGTTAGAATTTAAGGAAGAGATCAGGGGCTCTGATGCTCACGACTGTATTGCCAACATCTAGAATAGAGCCTGTCCACGACAGACTGTACATACTTATTTCCAGAATGAACTAACACCGTGTACACACCTTCTTTGAATCAGGCACTGTTTGGTTGCTTTATACATTTTCTTAATTAATTTTATTCAGTATTGAGAGACCGAGAGACAAAGCAGGAGCAGGGCAGGGGCAGAGAGAGATGGAGACACAGAATCTGAAGCAGGCTCCAGGCTTGAGCTGTCAGCACAGAGCCTGACTCATGGGCGGGACCTCATGAACCGCGGGGGCTCGAACTCACGAACCGTGAGATCATGACCTGAGTCGAAGTTGGCCACTTAACCGACTGGGCCACCCAGGCTTCCCTGTTTTGGTTGCTTTAAAATCGTTGTCTTATTTGACATCATGTTGGCCCATTGGACAATAGGCTCAGAGAAGTAACTATAAGAGGAATGGCCAGTAAGTGTCAGGTCTGGGATGTGACGCATGCATTCTAACTTCATTCTCAGTGATGTTTCCATTTACCTTGGGCTTAAGGAATAATTCTTCTTTAGTGGGAGGACTGGGTCCTGCCTGCTTGAAAATTTTTTGAAGTTTCTCTTCTTTCCGTTGGTATATATCCCCAAACACCTATAACGTGAATTAGATAAATTACTAGTCTGTTTCCTTGTAGATCCAAATGCTTAGCAATATACCGGGAAACTTGCAACCTCAAAAAACTTTGATCCCAAGTGCAACTCCAGTGTTCCCATGGAGTCCCCCAAGGGACTCTGTTCCTACTTTGGCTCTATGGCCCCAGGGTCTCTCACTTGGCTTCTTGCTGCTTCTTGCTTCTTCCTTCCTTAGCACACATGCTTCCTTACGAGTCACATGGACAAAGAGTATTGTCCTGATGAGTCATTTTTGGCCCTGAAGCCACTTCTTACTAAGGAGGCAGGAGAGGGATGGGAAGGAGTCTTGGCTTGAATTCTTGAAGAGGGAGACTTGGCTTCATTACACATATTTCTTTGGTTATAAAATCCTGATTAAAACAGACGTCTTTCACTTGACACAGCAAATCTGCAGTTTGTATTTTTCTTTTCTACTGTAACCCAAATTCACTTTTCCCCCAACCTTTGGACTTGACCATGAAGCTGATACCTCATCATATAAATATAAAATTTTGCCCTTTCTTTATAACAGGATTCAGGGCGAACACTTTCAGTTAGGCTGAACAAATGCTATTTTTGGAGTCATCATACAGGACATTTTAAGGACAGAGGCCTGACATCCAAATCTTTCTGCTTAATTATCTGGTTAAAGTGTCAAGTCAAATCTTGGCAGTGAAAGGGGCGAAGCGTGCGTGTTTGGTGTGCGGGTGGGCATGGGCAAGCCTGTGTGTCTCTGCATATAAGCAGAAAAAAAAAATAATCTTAACACACAAAGACTTTGTTATTTACACAGAGGTGTTGATGGTGTCAGGACAGTCTCGAGGAGTGAGAACTGTTCTCCAACCGGCATTTTCTTTCTTTCTTTCTTTTTTTACATTTATTTATTTATTTATTTTTATAGCTTATTGTCAAATTGGCTTCCATATAACACGCAATGCTCTTCCCCACAAGTGCCCTCCTCCATGACCATACCCTCCTTTCCCCTCTCCCTCACCCCCATCAACCCTCAGTTTGTTTTCAGTATTCAGGAGTCTCTCACGATTTGCCTCCCTCCCTCTCCCTAAATCATTTTCCCCCCTTCCCCTCCCCATGGTCCTCTGTTAAGTTTCTCCTGTTATTTATTTTTTAGAGACAGAGAGACAGAGCACAAGTAAGGGAAGCACAGAGAGAGAGACACACACCGAATCCGAAGCAGGCTCCAGGCTCTGAGCTGTCTGCACAGAGCTGGACACGGGGATCAAACTCACAAACCGTGAGATCATGACCTGAGCTGAAGTCAGATGCTTAATGGACTGAGCCACCCGGGCTGGTATTTTCTAACAAGGGAAAGAGAAGGAAAGTGGGTGAAGGTTAGCTCAGACCCGTGCTGGGAACTTTTATGTCCATTACGAATTCGGTTTGTATTTAAAAATATGTGCTACTGAGTACCTTGGAAAAGTAAGTGACTAGGTAAAAGCTGGGAAACAGAGATGAATGAAGGACCAAGGAATTTACAGACTGGAAGGTGAGGCAGGAGAGAGTAGCTGGTGGCTATACTCGGGTGTGGGAAGTGTTGTGCAAGACATCTGTCCCGAGTCATCCTACAGGATCCCTTAGGAGGGGCTTAATCTCAGCCTGAGGCTGACAAATTTCAATATCGGTTTGGTAAATATGTGCGTAGAGGGGTTTTAGGGAAGACTTCCCCAAGGAGGCGGCATTCGCTCTGGCTCCGAAAACCTGGTACAGAAGAGGAACATTGCTGCTGGCAAGAGAGAGAAAACACACACACACATACACACACACACAAAGAAGCCGCTGTCTTCTAGCGTGAGCCTGACCCGGTCAAGGACACTGCTTGCATACCTATGGCTGGGAAACAAGGCCATCTTAGAGCGAGATCCCTCAGTTTAGGACTGTGAGGAAATCAGAGAAGGATTTACAGTGGGGGAAAAATAGAACTAGTTTTGCATTAAAAAAAATTCAGTCTGTCAGCATCTTGCATCAAGGCATATGATTATTTTGGTTTGTTGTTGTACTTTTGATTATCTGGAATGATAAGGAAGGAGGGACAGGGACCTTGCTCTAAATAAAAATTCATATGATCTCCTGATTATTAGGCTCGTGGTTCGGCTAATTTTCTCCCCAGGGAACTTTTCATTGAAACATCTAGTACGTTATAAAATAAAGTGATTTGTGTTCGTTATCTCAAAAGGTCGTGAACGCCTGGCAGAGAACGGTGGAGACAGGCGGTGGGGGGCAGCCATGAGATTCTTGGGCAATCCAGCAAGTGGAACTGTCACCAGGAGACGGATCTGGTACAGCTGGGAAGGAGGGGCGGAAGGGAACCAGGTGCCTGGTTTGGGCAACCTGGGCGGACAGTGCTCACACAATAGCTAACATTTATTGAGCACTAATTATGTGCTCACTATTCTACAGGCTTTACCTAAATGAACTCACTTGGTGCTGACTACAATCCATGCTGTAAGCATGAGTCTTCCCACATTTTACAGATGAGGAAACAGAAACCTAGAACCAGGGTAAGGAGCTTGTCCAAGATTCCCTCATTAGAGAGAATCAAGATGTAGGAGTGATCAGTTCATTTAGAGGTCCTGAAGGCAAAAGGACATGGATAGAATGACCCAGAAAGGTGAACAAAGGAAAAAGCCAAGGGCAGAACCCCGGGAAATTCCAATATTTCAGGAGTTGGCAAAGGAAGAGACGCGTCTGAGGGAGACGGAGTTGGACCAGCCCAAGAGGTGCAAGAGCTCTGGAAGACAATGGTTCGGTAGACGCCCAGGGCCTCCAGGTTGGGACTGCCACAAGCCTTTCCCAGGTGAGGACACGCATCTGCGGCCTCCACACTGAGCTCCCCGCAGGGCTCCGGGGCCCCTCGTGACGTCAGGCGGCCTCTGGAGGGCAGGCGCATGAGTTTTATTTTTGGACTCTTGATTATCTGGAATGATAAGGAATGAAAGATTGGGACATGGTTGTAAACGAAAAATTCAGATTATTCCCTTATTATAATGCCGGTCGCTAGCCCAATTTCATGTGTATGAACTCTTTTGCTGAAACACTGCATGAGTTAGAAAATTAACTCATTGAAACTGCATCTCTTCTTTTCTCTCCAGTCAGAACTAGCTAGAAAGTATCAAGAGGGAGAAGCAGAAGACCCCAACTGGGGCCCAGTTATGGGGATCCAGTTTTACCCCAAATACTCACTGTTGGTATGGTTGACCTCCGGCTTCCAAAGTTTGTTGGCAACCCTTACTACCTATAATAATCAATAAGGTGACCTACTGCAATATTTTCTCCAGATGAAAATTCAGCATGCCCCATGAATTCTCGGAGATCTGTGCTTTGCTCCGGCCGCTGGGTAGTCAGGCCTCTCCTTTCCTTTTCTTGAGATGTGTTAGCTCAAGAAGATAGCCAGATGGTAGCCTTTGTCCTTGCAAAACTACCCCTGGGGCAGCTCCTGGAGGTCCTCCAGGGTCTTTAAACTGATTCCTGGGACACCCCCACTTCTTAAGACAGTCACAGCCATATGCACTTTTTTACACAGGCCACATATTGCATGTACTTTTCCTTTAAATTCTATACTTAAAAATCTCCTGCAGAAGCCAGCTTGAATGCCTGAGTCATTTATAAGGCTTGGTACTTGGCCTAGTTTTGGAAAGAATCCTGCCTTTCCATCTGAATTTGTGTATTTTTCATTCCCCCTGACCCCCTTCTGGCAGTGTTTGCGGCGAACCTCTCAAGATAGTCCCCATAAAATCATCAGAGTCCGTGCCTGCGTGGCCTGTAGCAGAACCTGTCAATTTTTGTTTATTTGTCCATTTACTTGTTTGGCTGTTTCTCTGGCTGCCTTGAGGATCTAAGGAGACAGGAATGGTGCCTCGTTTTTCACTCAGCAATGCAGATTCTATTTACAATCCAAGCTCAGGGTTTTTGTTTTGGTTTTTTTTTGTTGTTGTTGTTTGTTTGTTTGTTTCACTGCCACACACCGGGACCAGAGGCAAGGAGGGGAGACACAGCCTACAAGCACGGCTCCTAGGAAACTCAACAGAAAGACCAGGAGCTCTGTCTCCTGAAGTTGCCCAGGGCAGTGTAGTGTTAGGGAGGCCGTTGGAGGGAGGAGAGCTGGCTTTGCAAAGCAGAGCTGAGCTGGGAGCATATGACAGTGTCCCACTGGAGGAGAAAGGGGTCTCTAAGCCAGGATGCCAATCAGCGTCCCCCAGACACAAAAGAGAAGCCGGAAGGATGAAGTCAGGGGTCACAGAGAGATCGAAATTGGGTGAGTTTCGGGTAAATTTGGTTAAGTGAGGGGGTCTGAGAACAGATTTCCCTTTGTCCGCCCATCTCACACGCTCTCCCTCTGCATTTCCTTGCATAGGCATCTCTCAGAAAGATGTCATTCGGCGAAAGTTGAACGGAAGAGGAAGATCTGGTGAAACAAAAATGGTAAGAACCTTAAGTGAAACTAATGACTTCTTCTTCGTTCCAACAGTGTAAGAAGGATACTCCAAAATGATGCAGACACATCCTGTGGATTCCTAGAAAGTAGATTTCAAAACCCACGGCAAGCATCAGGTGTAACCCTGCAGCCGTTGTCAGAAGTGAATGCGTTCAAGAAGGGGGAGACAACAGGGACTCAAAAAAAGTCTCACAAGAAGAAATCCAGTCAAAAGTAATTTGGCTGAAAAAGCAAAAAGGCAGGAATCTGTGTAACTAAACAGGAAGAAGGCTTGTTGGAATCGCTCATAAAAGCCCTCCATAAAAAATACAAGGAGACTATATAACAAAGCACAGATGTTAAGATGGCTTTAATCTATCTGTGAAAAAATAATTCTGCCACGAAATAAGGAAGAGAAAAGCTAGTTTCTTGGAGTGAACTAACGCTTGCAAAAAAACAACAGAAAACAAAAAAACTTAAGCAGAACAATAGAAGGGTCCTGACATTCTCAGAACAGCGCACCGACTTTGCTTTCCTGGCGTTGAAGTGAATTGTAATAATACAAAAAATGTCTGTGATAACTTAATCTTAATAGCATAGTCTTTTGTTATTAATAAGAACATCACACTCCACAATAAGATTCTGCATACACAGCTGTACTGAATAAGACCTATTTTCCCCGAATACCATCATAAATTGGAAAACCGAACTTCTTCTTCATTCTCTACCTTCCTACCTACGGCATTTTCATGCTCTGCTTTCTCTATGATTAGGTTAGCATCTCTGCAGCCCAGGTGAAGATGTCTATAACAAATTTCATCCCAGATCAAGAAACGATTATAGGCAAGGGGCACCTGGCTGGCTCAGTGGGTTAAGCATCCGACTCTTGATTTTGGTTCAGGCCATGATCTCACGGTAGGTGAGTTCGAGCCCCATGTGAAGCTCTGAGCTGACAGTGAGGAGCCTGATTGGGATTCTCTCTCTCCCTCTCTTGCTGCCCCTCCCCCACTCTCTCTCAAAACAAACAAACTTACAAAAAACAATTATAGGTAATTAAAAGGAAAGGGATTCTCCCCCTCAGAATAATTTTCCCTCTCTTTAGATATTTGCAAACCATATTTTCTCTACTGCCCCCTAGTAGCTCAGATCATGAGGAGGATCTCACAGGCTCCGTGTCCGATCCCTATCTTCCTGCAAGGGCCCTGGCCTTTCTTCTTTCAGAAACCTGTGCACAGTCTCTTGATTTCAGGTGCTTTGGCTTCTTGAACTGAGGCTCTCTGCCATTACGATTTTGATACTAAGTGTCCCCACACCCACCCAATCAACGTTCAGTAACGGAGCTTGAGATAAAACTGCTCTTCCTCCGTCCCTCCTTACACTTCTCTTATTCACACGATGCACTAGTGAAGTCTTGCCCTTTCCTCTTTCAGTGGATCCTTGACTTAAAAAAAAAAAAAAGAATCACAGGTGGATCTCTGTATATCCTTCACTAATTAAACTCTTCCCGTCCATATGGCTGTCTCGTTTCTTTGACAGGCAGCCTCAACTATGCACTTTTATTTAGGCACCTTGAGCTAAGTAGCAGATGATATGTTCTCCTTTTATAAAACGGGGGAAAACAGGTGAGAGGGGAAGTGCTTTGTGTGAGCGAGGGGTTCAGTTAGCGCACACTAGTTCCTACTGCGTTGTATAACTGATATGTGACTCACGCCATCATTAAGAGTTCCACTTTCCTAAGAATTGGGTCTTCTCTTAATCTGGCATTCTGATGAAATCAGAGATTGGGCCACTTTCTCGGGTTAAGTTTTACTTTCTTAATGCTATCCTTCCGCTGGTGGGTGGGAACTACCCTAAGAGGGATTTCCCTTTCTAGATTGTGTTCCCTGGAAGCCCTTGAAAAGTTATTGAGAATTAATTCCTCATTTATCACTTCTTACATTATGTATATAGGCTTTTGAAGTGACATCATATTATGTTTCATAAAAGGAAAGAATGAAGTCAGAATAGATTTGATTGACAGAAACTGAAAACACAATCAGGATTAAAATGTCCTACATGTTACCCTGTCGTCCTCTGACAGCAGGAAATAAACATCCCATAGCTCTATGGACATATATAGAAAATGACGTTAACCCGTCAAGAAGGGGAGGTGGGGTGAAATCTCTGTGCATGTTGGGAACCTGTGTTCTTTCTCCCATTTTGTTGGGTCCAGGTCACCTTAAAGTGACAAAATGCTCCTCATAAGGGTGAGGGGTATTGGAAAAGAATTGGGGAAAAAGAGGCCTCTGGTGCAGAGACCTGGTCATTCATCTGAAAAGATAGTTTCTTCCAGATAAGGTACAAAAATAGAATGGATGTTGGGGGAGAGAGAACAGCCCAGAAAGAAACAATGCTGTTCAAATGTGTTATCTAGAAAATGTTAGCCCTCCCTGACTAGTCTTGAAACAACTTGGGGGAAAAAATAATCTTTAAACAAGCTACTCTACAGTTCACAAAATCTTTTCCACTTTGTAGCAAGATAATGCGCTTTACATGAACATTATCAGTTTCCAAATTCTCTAACTCATGTTTCCCTGCCTCCCTCACTTCCCAGGAAGGAGGCGGACTGAGAACTGGGGCACAGCTCCACGCCTGACCCTCTCCCGCCAGCCTCCCCTTACTACCCCTCCCCTGAGAATCCTCTTCACTTCTTCCCCCTGTCTTCCTCCCTTTACAGTGAACCTTCAACACTGCTTTCCTTGAGGACCTCCAGTGGCCTGAAATTCAGCCGTAAGCAGACGCCTCTCATATTCTTTCGTTTGAGTCCAGTCTTCTTTTCCCCTATTTCTCTAAAGGAAGTCAAACCTATGGTGACAACATCATGTCACTGCCGTACACTGTCTGCTCTTGTGAGTCATGTGGGAAGGGCTTGTACTTCAATGCCTTTTGACCTAACTCACTGTCCTTAATAAAAATACACTCAGAGAAAGACAGTTAATCAATAAATCATAAATAATATTAAAACAAAAAGTATGCAGGAGTTATTTTTTAAGTTTCACAGAAACAAAAAATAAAGTAAAGACATCAATTTCCAGGAATATTATTCTTGTAATCCCTCCAAAAGTTTCTTTTTTCATCAAAAGGACAAATGGAAAAAAGCGCCAATGCCAAATAAAACAAAACCTTAGCGTCAAATACATTCTAGAGCTCGTGAAATTAAATTTGCATGTTTAAATGGATCCAAATGCCCCTTTAAAAAAACTAGCCCACTTTTCCCCCAATTTTTTCCTATGATGACAATGGGTAATAAATATTCTTTCCTTTTTCACTGTGTATTCATATTTGGGAAAAAATTATTCTTTGGAGAGAAATTTACTTTTGTCAGATGTACAGTTTAGAAAGCGAGGTTTGAATTATTACTTGTAGGTAGACAGTAGATAAGAATAACAAAAATAGGGGCCCCTGGATGGCTCAGTTGGTTAAACGTCCGGCTTCGGCTCAGGTCATGATCTCACAGTTCGTGGGTTCAAGTCCCGCGTCGGGCTCTGTGCTGACAGCTCAGAGCCTGGAGCCTGTCTTCAGATTCTGTATCTCCCTCTCTCTCTGACCCTCCCTGCTTGCGCTGCCCCTCTCTGTCTCTCAAAAATAAATAAAAAAAAACATTAAAAAATAACAAAAATAATCCTTGCCTTGATTTTTTTTCTCACGAAAGGAAAGGAGTCGAGAAGAAATATAGGAAGTCAGAGAACCTTTCTAGAACTCCACAGTGAGCATGTCTTTCCCCCAGAAAATAACTGAGAATTGCAAAATGTGGGAATAATTTTAACTCATTTAATATTTTCTAATACAAATGGAATCCAGACCTTCTAATGGCAATGTTGTCTACACAATGAACTGTCAACATCATGTGAGCTTATGTACTGGCAAGGGGTTCTTCATGGATCCTGTGGCTTTTTCTTTTAGTGGCCAATGCCCATCAGGACTTCAGAAACCACAGTGTGAAAACTGTGGACATTCTACATTCTACTGGTACATTATAGGGATATTGGAAACATTGACCACCTACACAATCTTTCTTTCTTTCATCATCAACCATCTGGTCACACTGAAACTGTAAATCCAATAAACAAATCACCTCATTAAAACTCCCTGTCCCTATTTCCTGTCCTTTGTCCCAGCTCCCAATCCTCTCATCTTTGAAGATCTTTCCTATAATCTTTTAGAACCTCCATTCTGCCTCCTTCATCTCATGATGACGATGAAGAATTTTTAGAGCACACATGGCAGGGAGAGAGAGAGAGACAGAGACAGAGACAGAGACAGAGAGAGACTAGAGAGAGAAAGAAAGAATCTTAAGCAGACTCCATGTTTAATGTGGAGCCGGACACAAGGCTTGATCCCACAACCTTGGGGTCATGACCAGAGCTGAAATTAAGAATTGGGCACCCAACTGAATGAGCCACCCAGGTGCCCCTCCATGTTTGTTTCTTGGATCATTTAGTGCCTAGAATCCTCACAGCTTTTCTTCCTTATATAAATACCTTCACTTTCCCTGCCTCAATGATCATCCTCCCCACCCATCCACAGTTTTACTTTTCGCCCAGTGGCTTTAAATTTATTTTATTTTATTTTTGAGAGACAGACAGAAAGACAGAGTGCAAGCAGGGTAGGGGCGGAGAGAGAGAGGGAGATACAAAATCTAAAGCAGGTTCCAGGCTCTGAGCTGTCAGCACAGAGCCTGATGCAGGGCTCAAACTCACAAATTGAGAGATCATGACCTGAGCTGAAGTCAGATGTTCAACTGACTGAGCCACCCAGGGGCCCCTACCTGGTGGCTTTTATTAATCCCATACCAGTTGATTGACTTGTGAATACAAAGTCTATCTTACCTTTTCAGGGGAATACCCTAAGTACCTAGGATTACTTCTGACGCCCAGTGGGGGTTCAGTAAAGACATATACACATGAAACTGGAGAAATAAAATAATAGATTTCTGATTTCAGATTTCTAATATGAAAGTGAACTTTATTTTTTTTATTCTATTTAATTTATTATGTTTTTAAATTTACATCCGAGTTAGCATATAGAGCAATAATGATTTCAGGAGTAGATGTGTGAATGCCCCTCACCCATTTAGCCCACCCCCCCTCCCACAGCCCCTCCAGTAACCCTCTGTTTGTTCTTTACATTTAAGAGTCTCTTATGTTTTTGTCCCCCTCCCTGTTTTTATATTCTTTCTGCTTCCCCTCCCTTATGTTCATCTGTTTTGTATCTTAAAGTCCTCATAGGAGTGAAGTCATATGATATTTGTCTTTCTCTGACTAATTTCACTTAGCATAATACCCACTAGTTCCATCATGTAGTTGCAAATGCAAGATTTCATTCTTTCCGAATGCTGAGTAATACTCCATTGTGTACACACACACACACACACACACACACACATCTTCTTTATCCATTCGTGCATCAATGGACATTTGGGCTCAGAAAATAAACTTTAAATGAATCGTTCTTTTGCTACTTTCCTAGGGAAGCTCTAAATTTTAGCAGGACACCAAAGGCCTTTTATGACACAAAGGTGGGGAAAGAACTAAGATGTTTGGCTTATTTTTTGTCACTATAAGTGAGGTGCAAAAGAAACTTTTTTCAACTTTATTTTTTTACATAAAACATTGTGTAAGTTTAAGCCATAGAAACTTAAAGCGTATGTTGATTTCATACACCATAGAAACTTATCAAAACGTATGTTGGTTTCATACGCTTTGATACATTTATATATTGCACGTGCTTACCACTGTAGGGGTTGCTAACACCTCTGTCACATCACATAGGTACCATTTCTTCTTTAGGAGCACCTGGGCTGCTCAGTCAGTTGAGCTTCTGACTGTTGATTTCCGGCTCAGGTCATGATCTCACGGTTCATGAGTTCAGGGACTGCATCAGGCTCTCCACCGACAGAGTCTGCTTGGGATTCTCTCCCTCTCTCTCTGCCCCCTCCCCCTTTCTCTCTCTCTTCCCCTCTCTTTCTCTCTCTCTTTAAAAAAAATGACCATTTCTTTTTTGCGATGAGAACATTTAAATCTACTCTTTTAACAACTTTCAAGTATGTAATACACTATGGTCCACTGTAACACCAGGTTGTACACTATGTCCCCAGAACTTATTCAACTTATTAATTGGAAATTTATACCCTTGACCTACTCTCCCCGTGTTTATTGCCCTCTAACGCCTGGTAACCACCATTTTCTACCAAAAAAATATTTTAAACAAAAAAGAAATGCACAATCAATAATGAAAAGGAGTCATGACAATGCAGCCAGAGACGGCCGCCTACTGACTGTCCCCCAAAAGCAGTCAGCCGAAGAAAACGCGAAGTCCCCGCATTCATGGAACCTGCCTCCAGAATTAGTTTCTTTTACCATTTCATTCAAAAATGTGAAAGCAAAGCTCGCCTAGAATGACGACACAAGTTAGGTTTAATGAAGTGACTTGATTCCACTCCACTCACAAGTGGTGCTCTTTTTGAACCTCTGCAGCAGAATCTCATTAGTTCCACATGTTACAAATCACACAGAAACCAAATTAAAGAGAAAAACATGGGGAGGCAGCCACTGGCCGAGACATTTTTTGGGTCTCTCTGATGTGTGAAATCTTACAATTACTCTCCCATTCCAATCTATAGATTCATATGTGGGGTGTGTGTGTGTGTGTGTGTGTGTGTGTGTGTGTGTGTGATGCTAGGAAAAACACTCAAAGAGGATAGACAGTGAAAAATAAGGTAGATGCCCAAACACTCAAGCAATAAGCCAAAGGGGAAATATCAACTAGGAACTTTTTTGAATATGAACTCTTTGTTTCTGTGGATTCTTTTTATTTTAATTTTTTTCTATGTTTATTTATTTTTGAGACAGAGAGAGAGAGAGAGAGGCAGAGTATGGGTGGGGGAGGCATAGAGAGAGAGAGGGAGGCACAGAATCTGAAAGAGGCTCCAGGCTCTGAGCGGTCAGCCCAGAGCCCAATGCAGGGCTTGAACTTGCAAACAGTGAGATCATGACCCGAACCAAAGTCAGACGCTTAACTGACTGAGCCACCCAGGCGCACCTAAGAGAGCTGAATTAAGCCAGTCTTTAATTCTTTAAAAAAATTTTTTTTAATGTTTTATTTATTTTTGAGAGAGAGACAGCATGAGCAGGGGAGGGTCAGAGAGAGAGGAAGACACAGAATTCAAAGACGGGCTCCAGGCTCTGAGCTGTCAGCACAGAGCCTGATGCAGGGCTCGAACCCAGGAACCGTGAGATCTTAACCTGAGCCCAGGTCCTACGCTTAACTGACTGAGCCCCCCAGGCGCCCCCCCCCCGTGTTTAATTCTTAACGTAATAAAGTATAAGACACTGCCATAGAAGGAATCTTCAGTACAAAATGTACAGGCATCACACAAATATGGCAACATCGTAAAGAGGTTTATGAATGACTGGGGCTTGGGGGGTGCTAGGTTCAAGAATTGCACACATTCTATTAAACTAAAGACTTGCTGTTATTGTCTTTCGGAGGAAAAGTGTCAAGGAAATGGAGTCGCATGCATTACATGTTTGTAAAATGCACGAGATGAGTCTCTCCTGACTGTCAGGTTGTTTTCCTGCGCTGAATCACCCATTATACTCCGGGCTGTCGGAAGGAACGGTGTCGCTCAAGAATCCTGGAGGGGTGTAACGTAATGGAGTAACGACCGTAGGGCACCGTCTTTCACAAACGCGCTCTCAGAGTGACAGTGTAGAAAAGTCAGCCACCTCCGATCAAACCAAGCCTAGTGACCTGCAGAGCTTCACCGTGCCTGTAATCAACTCCTTTCCCCCCTTCTTTGTGCTATCATCCAGCAACCTCATGGCTGCTCTTTTTGCTGAGCTAAATGCAACATCTCACGCCAGATTTATTGGGCTTGGCAAAGTTGCAAATTTTCTTACGCAAAAGTTGAGAAAGAGCAATGCTGAGGAGTGCTAAAAACAGTACACTTTGCTACTGTGTAGTACTGTGTTGGGGCTCAGGGTGCTTTATTTATAGATATCTATTAATACACTGCAAGAGATACAGAAGAAATACATAAAAAACAGCTTTATCAAATAGTTGCCAGTATTCAAGTGTAAGAGCAAAAGCAAGAGCAGCAAGAGAGAAAAAGCCATGTTCTTGCGTCTTCTCTCCCTTCCCTCCCCTGTCCTCTCTGAGGACCCTGGCTCCAAAAAGCCTACACCCTTTTAGATCTTGAAGGGGCTGGGTGGGGGCTGTGGAGGGAGGTGGGAGAGTCCACAGTATTACTCAGCCCAGCTTTTTAAACCTCTGTTCTCCCGCCTCCCTCTCTAGCCATGCTGTATGTGGACGCGAGGTGGGAGCTTGGAGCTTGTAAAACTGGTTTGTTGGGGTTCTTTCTCCCTCCAGGTCTTGCTTCTTGGGAATTGTCTTGCCACTTTCTCTGCGCTGGCTCGGGCTCGCAAGGGGCTTCCCTTCCTCCTGCAGAGGGAAAGAGGGCAGCACCAAGACGTGAAGGTGGCGAGAGGGATGGAAGAGGCAGACCCCACCACTCTTCCCCCAAGACACACAAGGAAAGGGAAGTGGAAATACACACGCGTACATGCCCATACGCCTCCTGGAAACTCGAAGTTGGGGCGAGACTGTACTGGGATCTGAAACCGCGTGCATTTACTTTACAGAGCTCGAGAAGGCCCGGGGGAAGGGGTGGGGGCGGATCCCTGCTCACTTTTTGTGTTTACAATTCAAATATGTTCCCAGGGTGACCCATGAGGGAGAGGAGGGGAGAGGGGGACTGTGGGAAGGCGTGTGGGCAGTTTCATTTTGCTTCACTTCCACCTGCTTGCTGGGTGCCGCTGGCGAACCCTCAGGGGCAGCCTTACTTAGGCAGGGGTGGTGGGGAGAGGGGCTTCCCTGCTGGAGGGTAACCCAGGCTCCACCTGCACAGACTGGGGAGGGGGGGCGGGGGCGGCCGTTTCCCCGTGAGGAGCTTAGGACAGGTTGGTCCTGTCTGCTGCCAGCCTTCTGTCAAAGTTGCCAAAAGGTTAAAGAAGAGGCGAGAGGGATCCCAGGCCTCCTCTCCCTCACTGGGGGGTAAACTTGGATCCTGTGACAATGACATCAGCTCTCCTCTGCGCTCCCTGTGGTCTGCTGGGGGGAGGACACACCGGCCTGAGCTGAGGTGGGCAGAGCTGGCTTCCGGTTTGATGTCACCCTGTTCTAGGGTGAGCTGTGCCCTCCCCTGCCCCCCAGGGCTGAAGAGGCTGAAGGCCCAGGCAGAGCCCCCTGGGGACTGGGTGGAGGCCTCCCCGGTGTGCCTGTGGGATGGAGGCTCCCTGCCTCTCCCCCCTCTCCAGCTCTTGCTGCAGTGGCTCTTGTAGGGGACAGGTCTCCCCAGCTGTGACTTCCAGGGAGGTCCACACTGCCCACGTGTGCCCAGACCCACAGCTTTTGTGCTAGAATAAAATCCGCCCTTTTGATTCTAGAGGTGAAGGGCAAACAGGGAGAAGGAGGACATGGTTTGCTGGGATCCTCCTGAGTACATTTGACTCCTCCACCCCCCCCCCCCACCTCGCCTCGCCCACCCTGGGGAGGGGAGTGGAGTTAAACAGGGTGGGGAACTGGAGGAAGCACCTATTTGATGGTGTCTCTTGGTGCTAGAGGTAGACACACCTTTCTCCTGTGCAGGGAAGATGCTCTGAACTTACTCAGGGCACTGCAAGAAGTTTGGCAGAGCATCGAAACTCTGGGGGCCTCTGTTTACCCACCTGCAGCATGGGGCTACTTGAAAAAGCCAATGTCTTACATTGATGGTTTGCTTAAAAGGAAAATGCAGTGAACAACAATTAAAAACAATTACCAAATGTTCAACTCCACCAGTGGCTGCCCTGGGGGTACCTCACGGGGTATTTCGAGGGCAAATAGAAATTGCTTGGAAAATGTAACCCATTGCTTGGAAAATGTAACCCATTATTTAAATGTGAGGTACTATCTGATCTCCTTATTCAGCGTGGCCATTTCCTCCTTCCCAAACACCACCCTCATTGCGCTTCACCTAAAGCCCCCCCCACAAGAACACCCCTTTGCCCTAAATGAAGAAACCAAAAAGGTGGGGGTGGGGGGGGGGGAGAATGATCCAGAAAAGACGTCCGAGTGCTGGAAGTAAGTGAATACTCCGAGAGGCAGTCCTTTCTCCCGAAAGACGCAATTCCTTGCCACTCCTCAGCTCTCATCTGGGCTGCTTTCCTTCTGTTCTACGCGAGCCAAGGTTTTTGCTTTTTGGGCTCCTTTAAACATCAGCCCCTGTAGCTCTCCAGCCCCCCCTGGCGTTCCTCTCCCGCTATTTCTTAACACTGGTGCTCTTGAACCTGGGGTGTTCCGGGGAGGGGAAGGAGCGGGGGCACAGCAGAAAGCTAATGGGGGCTTGTACTGGATGATACCCAAAGCACTGGCTATGTGCTCGAAAGGACTCTAATTATTATTATTTTTAATGTCATTTTTTTTTGCCATTCCTTCCCCGATCTTTTTCACTGTGCACGCACATAACTTTAGTAAAAAAAAAAAAAAAGAAAAGAAAAGAAAAGAAAAAGACTTGGGGGAGGGGGCTTGGAGTAAGAGAGGAGTATGTTGATCTGCCAAAATAATGTGATCCCCAGTGGTGGGGGGGGGGGAAGTGAAGGGGAAGAGCGTTTCTTGTTTGATCAACCCTAAGAAATCAGGAGACATAAAAGGAAAATGCAGTGAACAACAATTAAAAAAAAAAATCCCTGCGCACAACAATACAATCTATTTAAACTGTAGCTCATACTTTTCATACCAATGGTATGACTTTTCTGGAGTCCCTCTTCTGATTCTTGAACTCTGGGACTGGCAGCTTGCAAAGGGGAAGCAGACTCAAGCACTGCACCGGCAGGTTTACCAAAGGTCTCTAATGGGTATTTTCTTTTTCTTAGCCCTGCCCCTGAATTGTCAGACGGCGGGCGTCTGCCTCTGAAGTTAGCAGTGATTTCCTCTAGAGCCTGGCCTTATCTCTGGCTGCACGTTGCCTGTTGGTGACTAATAACACAATAACATTGTCTGGGGCTGGAATAAAGTCGGAGCTGTTTACCCCCACTCTATAGGGGTTCAATATAAAAAGCCTGCGGAGAGCCGTCCAAGGCAGAAGCGCTTCTGCACCGCGCTGGGGCGAGCGCGCACAGGGGCCCGGGCGCGCTGCTGTCCCCGGCACGCCACTGCCACCGCCGCGTGCGTCCGCAGACCGCTCCCACTGCCGGCCCTCCTGGCAGAAACTTCTTTTTTTCGGCCCGTTAAAAGAGCCCTTAGGCTGAAGGATCGCTTTGAGTCCTGAATAACCAGAAGCGCTTTGAGGCAACCGAAGCTATTTTTCTTCGTTTTCCTTTGGGTCTCTCCGCTTTTTTTTTTTTTTTCTCTCCAAAATGGATTATTTCCCCGTGATTTTCTCTCTGCTGTTTGTGGCTTTCCAAGGAGCTCCAGAAGCAGGTAAGCACGGCGACTTGAAGATCTCTGAATGTTAATGTCTTCTTGGCCACCTTAATGTTTTTCTTGCTTCTGTTTTCCCGTTCTTTTTATTACTGCAGCTCAGATATCAAGTGTCTGGAAATTACTGCTGAAAGCTACTTAAGTTTTTAGTGGGGGAAAACTCCTCTACTGGAAACAATTGCTCCTATAGCATTACAGTAACGTGTTATTAGTCTTGTGTAGTGTATTTCCTTGGCTTTTAAAAATACAGTTCAGGAAAGTAAAGACAAGATACAATGTAGCCAAAGGTATATTCCTAATGTATGTGTTCATACAGGTAACAGCACATATAGGACCTTATGTATCTTATTTCAATACTGTTTAAATAGTGGGCGAATGTGTAAAATATTTTAACATTTCAGCTTGAGGCCAAGGAATTTTATTCAAGTCATTCAAGCAATATCTGAGCAGTAAAATCACCTGCAGACAGACTGTTGAATAACCCCCGGGGAGTTTCAGGGTGAAGCAGATGTTTTCTTTAAAATTTGTCGTGATTGACTTTAGGCTTCTTTGGGCAGGTTTTTGGCACGCCAAACAGCGTGAGGTCTATTTTCAGTTTTATTCACCTGTTGTGGGAGGGGAGTTAGGATAAATACTGGCTTCTTAAGGATTTCGATAGTACATGTGTATCTGCCCATTTTCCCCTTCTTAGGGTCAATGCCCTTTTTTTGTGTCTTTTCATGACCCTGGCCAAAGAGAAAAGATGTCAAGGGAATGAAAATCCTGGAATGTGTCTGATCATTTGAAATGTACAAAATTGGGCAGATAAGCCACATGGCCAACTTGTCAGTGAGAAGAGGCGATTCTATACTGGGGAAGGGGGAGGTGGTGAATCCGACACATGCCTTCCTACTCCGGGGATTCTGAATTCAAAACCCACAGAACCTTGATTAGGTCCCCAAGCTGCTGTTCAGTCTTACCCGAGGTCAGTGGTTTCTATAGAGTTTACCACCTGCAATGGGTATGGCAGAGCTGGTTTCTCTTCTTTCTCTCCAGTCATCCCCTGAAAGCTCTTGAACTCCACCTAATTTCAAGGGCTATGTATCACCTGGGCTCGTCCCTGCCCTCCACCAGGTGTGAGGTGGTGGGTGCTCCCTCAACCTGCATGGGGGTGTGGTTCCGCACTGAGGACGAGGCAGGGGATTTATTTAACTTTAGATCTTTGGTCCACAATCAACTTTAAGCCACTGTCCTACTAAATTCCATGCAGAAGGCACCCCCGATTTCTAACAGCGTGTCAGGGCGTTCCTCTGGGGGCTGCTCCATGGGGGCCGGTCCCCTTTTCAGGGAACCGTTTCCCCTGCACACGTGTAATCTCCCTGAAAGTGGATAAGCCAGTGGGGGTAAAGGTGAAGTCACATAAAGAGCCCTTTCTGCTCTGCGTTTCTTGCTGAAGGCGGGCTTTGATCTGCTCCGCTGGATCCCAGGGGACATGCCCTGCTGACTGGCTCTTTCTCTCCCCAGCGGTCTTGGGCACGGAGCTCAGCACCAGTCCGGACGGCGGAGGGGAGAGGCCGGCTGCCAGTGCGCTCTGGCGGCCCCGGAGGTCCAAGCGCTGCTCCTGCTCTTCCCTGTTGGATAAGGAGTGTGTCTACTTCTGCCACCTCGACATCATCTGGGTCAACACTCCCGAGTGAGTCTCTAGAGGGCGTCGGAACTTTAGCTTAACCCTTACCTCTGGCTGCTCCGGGGGCTGGAGCCCACTTACAGCTAGTTGCTTTTGGGTGGGGGAGGTGGAGCCCCTCATTTGGATTTTGAAGGGAGCATTTCTGAGGACATGAAGGTGCCTCAGTGGGTGGGGTCAGTGCCTCTCCATTCCTGAGAATTCCCAGGCAGGTTGGTTCTTTGAAACAGAGAGGGAAAGAGGATTTTCTGAGGCCCTGTGGCTCAAACACTCGTGACAGGGGAGATGGAAAATGCCTGTGACAAGCAGGTCACCGCCACACATTTCTGAGGGGGATGTTCTTCTGGTGGGGTCTGACTGGGCTTCGGGAATAAGCCACTGAGGTCATATGTGGGTCAGTCTCACCTGTTACTCTTGAGGCAGAAGGGATGGTAGAGAGTGATCCCTTCATTTGACTTAGAGCAAAACTAAAACCCAAGGAGTGAGTCCGTGGCAGGGCTAGACCCAGAACATGCATGTCCTGACCCCTCTGTCCCTTCCCTTTAGAAAAGCCTATTTCAAGACAGCAATGGGAACAGGGTCCATAGATTTCTCTTCTGCCTCCAGCTTGAAAACCACCATCTCCCCATCCCTTCATCCTGAAAACTAGCTCGCCCATCAGAAGCAGCTGTAAACGAAAACACGCAGGGTCCCATTGAGGCATGACCCAAATCCAAACAAAATCAAATCAAACAGACCCCACAGTGAACCTAATCCTTAAAAGGTTACACTTCCAAGGGGACAAATTTATTCCTTTTAGGTGAGACTCAAAAGGGACACGTTGGAAATTACTAGAGAGCCTTCTGGCAAATGAGACCTTCTATTAGTCACCTGATGTCACCAAGTGCAGGAGATGTGCTCCCTGGGTACAGTAGTAGGTCCTCCCCGGGCCCCTCAGGGGGCACTTTTAGCGTTATTGTGGGACTTGAACTGGAAAGAGATTTTCAAAATCTTGTGCATCATGGTTTTGCATTGAAGTCCCTGCCCTGCAATAGCTGTTAACTAGCTGGAAAGTTAGAAAAGTAAAATAATAAAAAATAAAAATAAATAAATAAACATATATGTGTATGTATATGTGTGTATATATATGAAAGAGACACCAAAGCAGAGATATCATAATTTTGGACAAAAAAACAAACAAAAACAAAAACACAAAAAAACAAAAAACCACAAAGCTGCCTGTGTTGAGGAGAAAGTGAATGTTGTTAAGAATTAAAATGGAATTCCACTGAGTTAGAAAGACCCGTTTTCTCCTGGTGGGGTAGACCCACTCAGGGCCATTGATGAGCGAGGGACCTGACGACCTTCACACTGACCTTCCTAAGTTGGGCTACCAGGAGCTGTGTGGTGAGCCCCTTGGGTCCCACTGCCATGAGTTTGTGCCGCAGAATGCATCATTTTGAAGACTCCTAATCATGCTAATATCTTGTGTTTATCTTTTTTTGATAACAGGCACATTGTTCCATATGGACTCGGAAGTCCTTCTCGGTCTAAGCGATCCTTAAAGGATTCATTTGCCGTGAAGGCAACAGACCCCAGGAAGAGATGCCGGTGTGCTAGCCAGAAAGACAAGAAGTGCTGGAATTTTTGCCATGCGGGAAAAGAACTCAGGTGAGGTAGAAACACCTTTGCTCTTAGTCAGCTTTATGGCCTCCCGATCTTGCTGCCATGATGTGATTGCCTTTAAGAGAAATTAACAGAGACTTTGCGAGGAATGAAGACGTCCCGTTGCTGACATACGTTTCCCTATCTGTTTCATCACAGGGACCAAGACAGTCTGGAGAAGGGCTGGGATGACCGGAAGAAAGGAAAAGACTGTTCTGAGCTTGGAGAAAAGTGTATTCAACAGAAGCTCACGGCAGGAAGAAAAATAAGAAGGTAAGAGACTCCCAATAGGAGAAAGGCTTAGAGAAGAGAGCAAAGATTTTAATAGTCTATAGATTAAAAAGAGCAAAGGAATCCAGCTCAGATGTTTTTTTGAAGACCTTGAACGCAGACCTTTGCCCACAATGCACTTTGGTGATCTTAAAGCCCATGCCACCCAGCCTGAAGGTAGATTTTCCAAACAGAATACATCTATGGGCACCTTTGTCTTTCGGTCATAGCTAGTCCTTGCTTTTCTGCATCTTTGTATTTACCACTTTCCTTGAGAAATTAACAACTCTTTCAGGGAGAGGGGTGTTTTTGGTTGCTTATTTTATTTTATTTTTAATCGAAGTCTCCCATATGATCAAGTTCTTCAAAGACCGTAGCAGTTATTCCAATGGCCAAAGGGAGAATGAAGTCATTAGCTAGGGTTGGTGAGAATTAAAATGGGCTGTGTTGAGGGTTTACTTATTTTTTTTTTTAAATAGGGAAGTGCGTTTGGTGGAGCACCAATGTCCTTCTGAAAAGCTCTCCTCTTTTCTAATAGGTCGTGAGCTGGGGTAGAGAAAGAAGGTAGATCAGGCAACACCGTAGGGTTGTGATGGATTTCGAGCTCTTGAGTGGCGATCTTTCCATTTCCAAATCATGTCGGAATTCACAGGCTGGAGGGGAGAAATCTGCATTCAGATCTGTCACATGTTCAACGTGACATAAGAAATATGTCATTTTCCTATCATGGTCCATGGAAACTTGTCCTAGAAATCCAGTGGCAAGAAGTTCTGTGATCAAAGTGTTCTGAGCACAGTCCTGACACTCATGAACTACTTCTGGATGGTTTAGTACGGATGCGTGGCACATCCTTAGATGTCTGTGACTTCTCACTTTGCCACTGCACTTTCCATATTTATAATCTCAGGCCACTGATGCTCCTCCCCCAGAACACAGGGTTAGGTAAACTGACTTGGAAATTATTATTGCTTTTCTATTAGTTTCTGTCATATCAACTCTATATATATCACAGTTTTAACATTTTCTTCGTGCAAGAAAAAGAAAAAGGGAATTGTAACACTGATTTAAGAGTTGATATAATAGAAACTAATAGAAATATAATAGTTGATATAATAGAAACTAATAGAAATATAATAGTTGATATAATAGAAACTAATAGAAATACACACACACACACACACACACATATATACATATACATATATATATATATGGTTTTTAATTGCGGTACCATATTTGCTTTGAGTCAAGCTACACATCTCCTCTCTCTTTAAACTTTCTTTCCCATCAAGTCACCTTTAGTTCCTTACGTGACAAAGCAGTTATCCATGATTACTTGAAACTTACGCTGAGAGTCAGTTTCTCTGTAGAGTCCTGTAGTTGGGGTGCAACAACAGAAGAAAGAGAATATCTCTAGTTTATCCCTTCAAATTGTGCTTCAAATTTGTATTTAATGCCCAGTTCCCTTTAGATGTGACCACTGCTCCCTTCCTCTCCCCCCTATTCTAAGCGTAAGGGGCAGGCTTTATTTTCACTTGAGGTTAACAAAGTTGTGGTAGGTCCTGTTGTGGTCAGTGGCGAAAGTTCAGGAACTGGACTTAGATTTTAATTTTAGATGCTTCTTTTGCCCAACAACGATTAAAAAAAATAAAAACATTTGTTCTCTTTTGTCTTGTTTGAATAGGTTGGATGCCATCAGCAACAGCCTCAAAACAGCTTTTCGTGTTGCAAAGCTGAAAGCAGAGGTCTACCGAGAGAAGAAAGTGACCCACAACCGAACACACTGATGGCAGGTCGCCGAGGCCTGTCACATGCCATCTCCTCCCTGGAGGGAACCTTGTGGCTGATTCTACACTCTCTCCACATGGCTAGGATCAGAGCAAAAGCATCCTCCCTGCTTAGACCGTTTCTTGCTCCAGACTGGCAACGGACTAGTGCCCTCACTCTAAACATTCCAGGGAAGGTTAAGGAGTCCCCCAATCTGTCTTCATTTGCTTCCATCAGTGGTGACCACTTCCGTCTTTCCTCGTCTGGGGTGATAGTCGGACCACTCGGAAAGCTGAGAGACACAGTGACTTGCGGATTAGGGTGGGATCCTCCCGACGGGAAAGAGGAGATTCCACCCACACCACGGAATTTCTGAAGAGGGTCCGAAGGGAGTGTTTGCGTCTCACTCAGGCGCCTGGCACATTTCAGGGAGAAACGCCAAAGTCCATGCAGAGATTTTCTAAGGAATACACAAATTGAAAACACACTCGAAGGACACTCAAGTGAAAACAAGAAAAAGACTTTTATTGTATTATTTTTTTAATTCACAAAATACAAAACTGAAAAGACACTGTTACTACTGTAAAATCAGGATGAGTTTGATGATATGAGTCTACCTCACCTAGATTGCACTCTGGCAGAAGTATTTCCTCACCTTTAATTAATGCCTCCCCTGGCTCTTCCCCTCCTGCCATTCCCTCCCCCCGAAACCCCCATAGTAAATCTTGGCCTCATAGATGTCTAGTCTAACATGTCAGTAGTAGATGTAAGGTTTTCATGGTAATCTACTAGCTCTGATCCACACACAAAAAAGATCATTGAATCAGGAGGTTCCCTTACCTTGATCTTTGGAAACACAATGGTAGAGAATCGTTTGTGAAAGACATTGAAAAGCAAACATTTGGTTATGCTTTAAAGCAGTAAAATTATTTCCCTTTATGTAACTGGCTAATGGAAGAGGTTGGAATAAATTTTGATGTACTTATTTTTTTATAGATATTTATATTCGAACAATTTATTCCTTATATTTACCATGTTAAATATATGTCTGGGCAGGCCATATTGGTCTATGTATTTTTTTTAAAATGTATTTCTGAATGAAATTGAGAAAATGCTTTGTTTTGCCTGTCAAGGTAATGACTTTAGAAAATAAATATTTTTTTCCCTACTGTACTGATTTTGAGTCATTTCTGAAATTCCCAAGAAGTGGGCCACAGTGCTAAGAATTATGAGAGGAAATGACTGAAAATGGTCTTTTAGGTGACAATAAGATGGACAATAGTCTTGGCTGATTACAAAAGAACTTGATCTAGGTCTTCAAAGCTGCCTTTAGGTGACATGAAGGTAAAAACAAAGCAAAAACCCAGCTTTGATACCTCTGTCTTTTCCTGGATCACAGCCTTCTGCTTCCTCTCTCCCTGAAAGCTCTCCAGGGGCTGACTTCATCCATTAACGTTACTTAGGCGATTAGACAGGATCCACCCGCTCAAGCGGATGGTGTGGTGAGAGGCACTCTCTCCGTATTAACGGGCTGAAAGAAGCAATGGTAAGACTCCCCAAAAATATGTTACCCAATTTTACACAGCTCCACACCATCCCAGAGATGGAATTCCATTCCGCATTCCAGGGAAATGTTTCGAGAAAGCAGCCTGCTCAGGGCAAGTTAGCTTTTTCAATGTTATTTATTTATTTATCTTTGGCTCAAATTAAGAGCTTTGTTGATTAAGGAACACTAAGTGCCTTTGCCTGTCCTCAGTAGCCCAGGACTGGACACAAGCCGGCGGAGGAAGAGACAGCAAGTGCTGGTTCTGGAACACGGGCACTAGCGCACACCCTCCTGGCCTCACCAAACCATTGGGGAGACTGATATTGCCAATGGTCGTTACCAACAGAAGCCCATAAGGGCTTGATGAGCTTTCAAGACTCTTTACCATCCTTTCCAATAGGAAGGAATGCCTGGCATTCAACAAATATTAGCTCACGATGACCACTCTTGTGCAAACAATGACACATTTGAAGGATGTTAAGTAACAGCTTTCAGGTGTGCATAGACAATGTCCTAGGCAGAGTTTCTATCTTTACTGACATTGTTTTTCATCTTCCATTCTCTCTTCTTTTAACGGACAGCCCAATCTCTCAAAATGGAGTTTCTGGAAGTCCATTTAGAGCAGCTTTCTCTCTTCTCTCCAAAGGCCAGGCAGAGCTTTGATCCCAAGACTCCAAGGACCAGATATCACTTTAGCTAGCAAACTGTTTCTCAGTGTATGATTCTTAAGGGAACTGTGGACTTTGTCCACAAGGACAAGGGGCTGGGCTTGGACTTGGTCACTATTTAATCCCATGCAACCATTCAGTCCCTCTGCATCATGGGTTTCCTCCCCCGTTAAGTGAGGGAGAGGAGAATTTTTGTAAAGACCCCAAGGAAGAACCTGCAATGTCATAAAAAAGTTGAGGCGATGTGAGACGGTGAGCGTCTGAGGTTGGAGGAAGTGGGCCCATTACCTTTAAGAGGGAGTTGTGCTGGGAAGAAGCCAGTGAGTAGAAGAGCAACACAGCAAGTGAAGGTGATAAGAGTCTCTTCTTTCTTTTTTTCTTTGTCTCCCTTCCTTCCTTCCTTCCTTCCTTCCTTCCTTCCTTCCTTCCTTTCTTCTCTTCTCTTCTCTTCTCTTCTCTTCTCTTCTCTTCTCTTCTCTTCTCTCTCTCTCTTTCTCTCTCCTTTTTTCTTCTTTTACTTGGGTCTTGAAATCCATTTCCTCCTTACTCCCTGCTTCAGTAGCCTGCAAGGAAAGCAAGAAGCAAGAAGTAGCTCTCTCAGGCATGGGGGTCAGCCCTGAGAAGGTTTAGAGGAAATGAATATTTTTCATGTATGTAGAGGAAAGGTTCGATATTATTAAAGGCTCATGCTGGCTTGAGGGGTGAAGTGGTGGAATGATCTGTCACAGTTTCTGGAAGTCCATTTAGAACAGATTTCTCTCTTCACACTAAAGACCAGACAGAGCTTTGATCTCAGGACTCTGAGGACCAGAGGATCCTGGGTGGGGAGTAGCCATCTTTTGTTGGGGGCGGGGAGAGGAGACCACTAATGGGTACTGAATTTTTCTCCCCCAGAAACGGCTTCATTTTTGATGGCAACCATTGGCTTTACTTCCTGAAATACTCAGGGTATTATACTAAGTAGAGTTCTCACAATGCAGGGTACTATAACTAAGCTAGGGTCTTCTCAGGAAGACTTTGTCTTTCCAGGTGAAAAAGCCAAGGTCCAGAGAGGGAAGTGACTTATCTAAGATCACACAGCAAGCTGTAGCATCTCTGGGCCCTGACCCCTTGAGCACAGATGTTTTACCTGGAGACACCTGGAGACAGATGCCCAAGTAAATCTTAACAGAGGGTTCTGGGTA
This sequence comes from Mungos mungo, assembly GCA_004023785.1. Lineage (NCBI taxonomy): Eukaryota > Metazoa > Chordata > Mammalia > Carnivora > Herpestidae > Mungos > Mungos mungo. Next base: position 285,960 of record PISW01001966.1, read on the forward strand.
GTGAAGGCAAAGCTTTGCTTTCCAGCCTCACAGGCAATGTTTGGCAGTATATGAAGGAAGAAATGTAAGGGAAGACAAAAAGATATAAGGAGTCATACAAGTCTCATGGCTTCATGAAGTGAATTGCTATAGGACAAAATAAAATAGAACTGGGAACTTGTATTTATTATTAATTTTTAGGGTTTAATTACTAAATAATCCTTAGATCATATAAGTGAAAAGGTATTCCTTTGTTCTGTCCTCTGACCCTATAGTAATACTCAAGTGCAATAGTACTCAAGATACTGCGTTTGGGGGCACCTGGGTGGCTCAGTTGGTTAAGCATCCAGCTTCAGCTCAGGTCATGATCTCACAGTTCATGGGTTCGAGCCCTGTGTTGGGTTCTGTGCTGACAGCTTGGTCAGAGCCTGGAGCCTGTCTTCAGATTCTGTGTCTCCCTCTCTCTCTCTGACCCTCCCCTGCTCACGCTGACTCTCTCTGTCTCTCAAAAAAAAATTTTTTTAAAAACATTAAAAAAAAGATATTGTATTTTATTTCTTTGTCTAATGTCCTGAAAATTTTAATTTTCAAGCCCAAGATCTCAATGTGTAAAATGTGGCTTTTAAACCCGTATTTTTGATGGAATTTTTTCTACCTCAGTTTTCTTTTCTTTTTGTTCTCCTCACCATTTTGGGGATCCTGGTTCTGGGGCTCAGGAGATATCTAGTACAAGTGACTGTTGCTATTCTCAGAACCTTATGATTTAACAATGACCTCTCATCTTGTAGAGAAGTAGACTTCCCAAAACATTTTCCCTTTTGTCATTGACCCCCTCTCCCTCAATGATCTTTTCAAGATTTGAAGGCCATCTTCTTTTACCGTTTTGACAGCTGAGGAAACAGACATATTGAATGAGTAAGTGACTTGTCCACACTCTTCCATCAGACAAATAACAAGACTGGAACTTATGACCTTTGACTCTTTCTCCTAAAACTTCCCCAGAGCAGATGGGATACCACTGGCCCAGAGTTTTGGACAAATGTAGAGTGTTTCCATCTTACTGGTGAGCTATGAATGGAATTAGCTTCTCATTACTCTCTCAGGAATATCAATGTTCCACATGTGCCCCCACACCCTAGTCCTGAGCACTTCCGTTGTATAACACTTGTTTACTACATCATCCTTGGTATGTCAATGCAGAGTTAGTAGAGAAATCATGGAAATTTACAGTGCCTACTTCCAAACCTGGTACCATGGAATGCTTCACTGACAACCACCAGCCCTGGGTCCAGTGCAAGGAAGAAACTGTAATGATAAATGTGGTGGCAGAAGTCCTACCATTTCCCCAGAATAATCAGAGAAAGAGCTAGGTTGGTGCCATTAGATAATGAAAACAGAAAAGAGTGGGCCTTAGGGACACCAACTTGATGGAAATCATGGGTCCCATGCATGACAGGCTGCTCCCAGTTCTGAGAGGCAGCACATTGGGAATTTGACACACAGCCTTCCTGGTTCTGCATTTTGTGTGTGTGTATATTTCTGCATCTCATTTGTTCACTTTCACGTTCCAAGTCATTCCAGGTTTCCACCATAAATAGCTGTCTAAGTATCTAGGGATAGGACTTGTAATATAAACTACTACTGGCATGGCATGGGCACTGGCTAGATGGAACAGACAGGGACAGAACTGTGGGGGAGCTTCCTGGTGGCCCCCAGGTAGGCCAGGATAGTAAGCTTCCAGGAGTTGGACTGTGGGGAGGTCCAGTAGTCTGGAGAAAGGGATGGGCAGTGAAGGTGGAATTTCCAGGTTTCACAAACAGTATAATCATCAACAGGATGGAAGTATTGAAATATTTTAAAAACTGAGATAGTCTCACAGGTACAAGCCTCTGGGCATGTCAGACTTGGAAGTATCAAAACTTTTTTCCACCCAGTAAATGATCCTCTCACCAGTTTCTCTGAGTGGGATCCCATTGTTTCCATGCCCATGGAAGTTCAGTGTTCTATCTTTGTACCTTTCTGTCCATATATTTCTCTTGTCCTGCCGCATTGCCATGTTGTTCCTCTCCTCTCTATGTCTCCTGCCCATGTGCTTTCATCTCCTTCGGTAGAAGTGGAAATACTCTAAGGGATTCTTTGTCTCCTTGGAAGTTTTTAGCAGGGCAATCTTGTGCTTGCTAAATCTGAGGTTAGCCTTGGACCAGGGCATGCTGAGGTCCTAGATCCGCTCTAGGATTGTCAGGAAGAAGGAGCTGCTTATAAGGTTGGTCTTGGTCTTTTAGATGAACTCTGGACCATGAAAGATAATTTACTATCAAAACTGGGACACTTGGGTCACCTGGGTGGGTCAGTCTGTTAAGTGTCCAACTCTTGATTTCAGCTCAGGTCATGATCTCATGGTTCAGGAGTTCAAGTCCTGCATTGGGCTCTGTGCTGAGAGTGCAGAGCCTGCTTGGGATTCTCTCTCTCTCTCTCTCTCTCTCTCTCTCTCTCTCTCTCTGTTCCTCCTCTGCTCATGCTTTCTCTCTCTTAAATAAAATAAATGTAAAAACACACAACTGGGACACTTTTGATAGAGACTGGTGACACTTTTAGCAATTACCAGAGAACCACAGATTGCCATGGGCCATCTGGAGCATATGATTACCCCAGACCAGGGCAAGCCTTGAAGCAGTCAGAGTTTCAGAATTTCAAACCCTCCTCGGTGTCTTAGAGATGACCTAGACCTTGGCCCTGTTTAACCAGACTAAATGCCTATATCTCAGTACGTGTAGACCAGGTTAAGGCAGAGGACTTTCACCTTCTCTAGTGCCTCCAGTCTCGAGCATGGAGCTTCGGGCATAATGCATCAATGTATGAATAATTGTAGAGATGAGTTACAGGCTTCAGTAAGGGAGAGGCAAAGCTGATACTTCCCTGGCCAAAATGAAGCTAGCTTAAAGACAGTTTATAAGACTCACATATAGGAGTCTCTTCGGAGGGTTTGTGTAGTTGTAATAGTCCTCTATTTAGGCTCTACTCTAGTGGATCTTTTTTCTTTCTTTCTACTCCAATTCATTCACCACCATAATAATAATCTTCCCCAAATGCTTCAATCATAATTTCAATGAATTCAGAGCTAGAAAGAACTTAAAAAATAATTTAGGTTATTTCCCCATCTCAAAGAAATCATCACCACTCTCTGCTTATAGAATAAAAAATGTTATCGACTGAGACAGGGAGAATTAGAGAGGGGTCAGACTGAGAAGGAAAGTTGGAAAGTATTATAATTTTGGTATTGGACATCCTGAGTTATAAATTTTAAGGATATCTTTAAACATACCCAACATTTGAGAGAAGAGTATAATAAACCCAATATAACCATCATATACTTGTCCAAATATGATTGGTGTTGTTTCCACCCACACTCTGCCTTCTCTCCATGGATTATTTGAATCCAACCCATGGTATCATTGTCATCTCATCTGTAAATCTTTTAGTATAGACATAATGAATTTGATAGGCTTTGCTCAATCAAGTGAAATGTGAAATACTCAATTGAATATGTGGGTCTGGAGCCTAGTGGGAATAAACAATAAATGTTCCCAGACTTCAGGGGACTCAGAATAACCAAGGAGACAGACATGCTTAACACTTAACATTTATTTAGTGCTTATTGTATGCCAGATACTCATTTAAGAAGTTTGCACTCATCAACGCATTTCCTCATTACTATAACTCTAGGAGGTAGGTACTTTTATTTGCTCTATTTTATAGATGAGGAAACTCAGGGAAATATAGAGTAATAACTTGTCCAAGGTCAGGCAGCTAATTAGGAGGCCGAGCCTGGTATGACCCAGATAATCTGATGCACTGTGCTTTGTGACTAAGAAAGGCACAGTAATAAAGCCTGCACTATGGAATGAGCGAGTTCTATGATGGTGTAAAAATGGCAATGATCAATTCTGCCTGAGGACTGGGTGAGGAAGGTCGTGGTTTCAAGGAAGGTATCATAGAAAGAGACTGTAAAGAATGTGCCTTGAGCCTCTCACTACGCAAGATACTACTCACAGATTTATAATTCTGCCAAAGGTACGTAAGTCTCACTAAAATGCTTTGTCTACAAATGATACAGTAAGAAAGACATAGCCTAACTTGCCCATGTATGTCACTGACTCCCTGTAAAGATACAGGATAAGCCAAGAGGTGATTTATTGTACTAACATTCAGAAAAGATAATTGATTCAATGATACTGAAAATCTTGGAGCAGCACAAGTGCAACAAATACAATCAGAATTTTATTCTTCTAAGTGGTGTTGATTTTTCTGATAAATCATCCTGCTAAAATCCAGAAAGGGTAATTAACATTGCTGAAAATCTTAAAGCAGTACAACAACAGCAAACGTGACGGAAATCTCTTACTTTCAAGCGGCATTCAAGTGGATTAAACTTTGGGGACATGCCTTCAAAAATAAAAAGAAAGCTATGTTGTTAGTTTTCAACTCAATTTAGACAATTTTACTAAACTTGAGTCTAACGACATGAGGTAACGCCACTGGAGGTCTCTGTACTTAACCAAACCTAAAATTATGGGTGGCTCAGATGCGTGGCCCCTCTCCTACTGCTTGCCACATGGTCACAGATATCTTTGCACTATGTCAAGATTTCTCACTTGATAGATGAGTAGAAATTGCTGAACCAACCGTCAACTTAAATGTCTTCTTCAGGCTTGCAGAACTTGCTGGGATACTACTACCTATTACCCTCCTATGAACATTGTTCCCTGCCTTATTCCCCGCATTAAATGGGTATTTTGCTCTGATCAATGGCCATGGGCAGAGCCCCTCAGTATGCTGAAAGACAATTAAGTAAATGATTTTATTCAGGCCCGTTACACTTAGGAGAATGCTCGTTAATGAAAAATGTTTCAAGAAAATGAAAAGAAGTTGCCCTTTAGTCTTAGCAGAGTCCCCAGGAAGAATAGAGATGATCCCCTATAGTTGTGTGGAAAGCATGGTGGGAAATGTGGAAGAGCTGGGTGGTCCTATGTGGTTAGCCGTTTCTCAGAATCCAAAAGGGGGGGGGGTCTTCTTAACTCTTGCTTTTGAGAAACCCAAGTCTCAGATAAAAGTCAACATTGTCAGCCCCCTCCCTTTTTGTTGAAGATGAATATCATTCATCACTAAAAAAACTCAGCAGCCATCATAACCTTCCCGAGTGGAGAAAAAGAAGGTCTCAGAAATAGTTTCCAAGGAGCTTCACGTTGCTCCTGCTAAACCACTGGAAGCATCTATGAAGAAGTGATGGATCAAGAAGTGGTATATATATATATATATATATATATATATATATATATATATATACAACGGAGTACTACATGACAATGAGAAAGAATGAAATCTGGCCATTTGTAGCAAAGTGGATGGACCTCGAGGGTGTCATACTGAGTGAAATAAGTCAGGCGGAGAAGGACAGATACCATATGTTTGCACTCATAGGTCTAGCAGGAGAAACTTAACAGAGGACCATAGGGAGGGGAAGGGGGAAAGAGAGCTGAGGAGAGAGAGGGACACAAATCATGGGAGACTACTGAATACTGAAAACGAACTGAGGGCTGAAGGGGGAGTGGGAGGGGGAAAGGGAGTGATGGTCATGGGGGAGCACTTGTGGGGAGAAGCACTGGGTGTTATATGGAAACCAATTTGACAATAAACTATTATATAAAAAAAACATAAGTCAGATTATATAAAAAAAAAAGAAGTGATGGTAGAAAGCAATGATCATTGCATCCTGGAGATCAGGCCACCTTCAAAGAAAGACGCCCACAAGGAAAAAGAGGAATGTGAATACAAAAGGTTGTATTAAAGTCAAGAGCCGGAGCTGAACCCTGAGGGTAAGTAGCCCAGTGGATTCCAAGAGGCCAGTGGAGGAAATCTTACAATTGCGCAGCACCCCTTGCTGAGTCTCGAGCTAGGACGTTGGTGCTTCTGATCATGTTGTCTCCAGGCCACACATGACCCCTAGCATTCCACCAGGCTTACTTAAGAGTCCAGAAAGTGCCTTTTCAGGAGGAAATCAGACCCGTGAACTGCCTGCTATGGTGCTGAGTCCTTGGAGACACATGCCAAGCCAAAGGGCTTTAGCTCACAATGCGTGTTAGGATCCTGGGGCAAAAGTCCGGCTGCCAAGCAATTGAGTCTTCACGGGGCCCTGGGCAGTTAGGTTTTAGTGCTTGGTGACCCTGGGTCAAGCAGCAGGGAGAAAAATTGGAAACATTACTTTGACGATCATAGTCAGATATTAAAGGAAACTGGAAGGATTGGAAATCTGATAAGGATTGAAGATTTGGAAAAGTAGCAAGAACCAGTCCAATTCACAGATAGGTACCCAAACTGATCCTTCCACAGTTGGGGAGCAAGTCAATTAAAATAGCCACCAGAAAAGACAGAGTTTGCATATACATTAGTTATCCACAATTTAAAACAGATATCTATCTAATACATAGTGGTAAATCTACGTAAAAGGCAGTGGACAGGGTCCGAATCTGGTAATCTGGAAGGGGCTGCAGCATGGCATACAGTTTTCCTTATGATACAAAATCTCTCTCCCAGGACTTTCAATGAAAGACAATCTCAAAGAAAGATTATTCTTGATCACAAAATCAGGCTCATTTAATTAGATTTGGCATAGTTATTTAGATAAGTATAGCAGGAATGGTCGTTTACCATACAGGTCATTGTAAGTTTGCTTTCTGGGAATTTTCATAAGGAATTTGAGACTGGATTTCTGAAAAAGTCTCTTAATGTTAGGATGTCAAGCTGAAAACTTCTTACCAGATTTCACCCCTAGTAGTTATACAGTTGGGAAAATTCCTTTCTTCTTGAGATCATTCAAATATTCCGAGATTCACGCACCTTCCTGGAAGTGACCTCTCTCACTCACCTGTAAGGCTGGGAATCTGCAAGCCAGGTATCAGGATTGTTTGCCCAGGAGAACTTTGTAAACACTGGCTCCATAAAGCCAACCATAATTTCTTCAAAGTGTTTGGTCCTATCTGATTAAATAAGCAACATTCTCAAATATGACATTCCAGGAAAAGCCTTGGTTGCATAACCCATATTTTCAATTATGTCATGCTAACAAGGACAGATTCTTATTAAACCTTTGTGAAAATATTGACATGAAGATAAAAAAGACTCAAACAAGAGTTTCTGAATTCTGGATTAATCAAGCAAGAAGGATAAAGTATTATTTGCAAATCTGTAAGCATACAAAAACAGCATCTACTAAATGACCCATTATAGATCGTATAAGAGGAAAAAAGTAAGGGCTTCCTTATTACTCAGAAGACAGAAGATTAGAACAACCACCTTCCGGACCAAAGCACAGTCATTCTTCATCAGCTTCTGGAATTAAATCTTACTCTTCTCTGTCTGGAAGAGCAGTCGTCTGAGTCCATCTCTTTCTCAACTAGAGTTCTAGAAATCCTGACTCAGTGCACTGGTATGGTCTCAGTCCACTTGTGTAAGTGATGCCACCGGAACTCAGTGCCCAGAAGTACTTGGCCTAGTCCTTTTCTATGGGGCTCCGAGACAGTCCTTGGTTGAAGATGAAATACTTATCAGGCCTTGGGCTGATTGCTAGAGCTTTCAGAGAAGCGTCAGAGCAAAATGAAAAACTCTCGGTAGATGGCACAAGATTTAACATGGCCATGGTCAACTTATACTGATAGTTTTCAGTAGTGAAATACCTGAGGATAGTTCGTTCCAAGAATAATGCAACTGACAAAACTATTTCGTTGTTTCTGTGGCATGTAACATCAGATAATAAAGTCGATCCAGGAAGTTTTAGACCAAATAATCATAAACATACTTGCTACCCCTATTTCAAAGAAGAATGGATATCATATTTAATTTATGAAAATAGATGAACATTATCTTTACAGAAAAAAACATCTTTAGATATAACTGCAATTATCCTGATACAATATACCATGAATACAGGATAACAAACATAGAGTGAGAATATACAAGAATATGTCAGGAATATTACAGAAAGGGATTCTGGAAGTTTGGAGACTATCCTATGCGTCCAAATGTTAGCAAAACTCTCTAAGCAAGGGCTGTGATTCTCAAATTGAAAATCACCATCCTGAAGGTGCCAGATTCAAATTAAAGAAGTAAAATTGTAACAAGTTAATATTTTTATAAAATAATTGAACTTAAAACTGATAGCCCTCTGCTGTCGTTGTCTTATATTTGACAAAGAAGGGTGCTTGAGTGGCTCAGTCGGTTAAGCGTCTGGCTTCAGCTCAGGTCATGATCTCACAGTTCGTGGGTTCAAGCCCTGCATCAGGCTCTGTCTGTGCTGACAACTCAGAGCCTGGAGCCTGCTTCGAATTCTGTGTCTCCCTCTCTCTCTGCTCTTCCCCCACTCACACTCTGTTTCTCTCTGCCTCTCGAAAATAAATAAATGTTAAATACACACACACACACACACACACACACACACACATATTTGACAAAGCAGTCCTAGGACTCTGAAAAACAGAAACATGCCATGGACAACAAGGACAATGAAAATTCTCTAGGAATCTCTCATATAATACACAATTTCTGAGATATTTATAACATTGTATCCATACACATTTTACCTAGAGAAAGTTAAGCATCTCTTCAGGTGTGCTAACTTACCAATGTAATATTTCAAATATGTTTAATTATTTCTAGTACTTTTTTTTATAAAGATGAAAGAATAAATCATGGTGATTTTCCAGGGACCTTCTAAAAATATGTATATATATACACATACATACATATAGGGCATCTCTGGACTACATAAAGATAAAAGGCAAAATTATAATGATCTAGGCAGGTAATGAGTTTCTCTTCCTTTACTCCATAGAGTAAAGTTCCAAGTTTTAAGTTTCTTAAGTATCTTGCCAATTATCTTCCAGCTAACATACGGTACAACATAATTATGGCTGAAATACACTTTTTCAGAATAATTATTCAAACAGGTAAAACACAAATTTACATTTTTTGTAGTTTTAAAACATTTACTAGGACTCATGTTAGCTTATTCAATCAAGAAGATCTGGAAGGTTGAGAAAGAACATACACAAGTAAAATGCAAATCTGTACTTACATTTACGACTGATAACATTGGAGAAAACAGCTGTTTTCATTAAACTGAAATTAATAAGCAAGTATTATTTGCCAAAACTTACTTAAATTCTTCCTTTCTTTTTCTTTCTCTTTCTTTCTTTCCTTCTTTCTTTCTTTCTTTCTTTCATTCTTTCTTTCTTTCTCCTTCCTTCTCTCTTTCTTTCTTTCTTTCTCTCTCTCTTTTTACTTTCTTTTTCCTTCCTTCCTTCTCTTTTTCTTTAGTTTCTATAAGGATATTTCTTTTTCTTCCCACACTGAAAGTGTTAGACATACATTTTGTTTTCTGGGAATTTTAGGAATACTTAATTTATATAAACGCTTATCTAACTCTAACCCAATCAGACTAGAGCACCTTTAATTTAAGAGATTTTCTAATTTAGTTTATTAACACCATAAAGACATAGGAAAATATTACACACTCACACAATGAGAGGCAGAGCCCTTCTAAATTATAGGTGTATAATCATCCAGACTCAAACACAGAGAAAGCTGACAGTTTCAATTCTAAAATTTCAGCTATAGGTCAATCATAAACACAGAAATACAAAACTCATCAGTCCATTCACTTCCTGATTGGCATGCATTTCTTAGTTGATCTGAGCTCAAAGTGGTCAAAGAGAAGGGAGATTAGCCAAATTCTCAGTTGCCTTTCAACAAACAGAGGCAAGATGTCTAGAAGTCATCAACTGTTTACAGAGATCATTGAGTGGTCTGACCAGGAATCCAATAAACAATGGTACCAGAAATCAAACAAGTGCTTACAAAGACTCAAAATAAAGTCTTTACCTGTGGATATGGGCATGGGGCATGGGAGTTGGATTGACTATTGGGTCACTGAATCATCAGTCGGGAGCGCAAAGGGCTCAAGGTGGTTCATTCCCTGGACAGAATGGGGCTCCGCAGGTGAGGTCCAATTCTACCCAATCACTGCACCCAACTGACAGAGTCCCTACTTACAAGGAGAATGTGGGAAGAAAGGGAAGCCAGGTCGGCACAAATGGATGAAGAGAAGTGGCCCAAATGCAGTGAAATGGTGAAGAGCATGGGTTCAGGCAGACCAGGATTTAAATCATGGGTCCACCACTTACGTGACCTTTTGAAAGCTATTTTACCCTCCCAAATATCCATCTATTCATAGATAACATTGGAGCTAAGCATGCCTACCACATAGTGTGATTGTAAATTAACATTCTACATAAAAGAAAACTCCAGAGACCAGCTTTTAATACCTCACACAAACCTTCCACTGTGTGCCTCTAACTTACTTTCCCTCTTTTATGTCACCCTTCAACATCTACCTTCTATTTTAGGTACTGTTTTAAAGCAACGTTTCTCAAATTTTGTGTGCCACTGAATTGCCTCTAATGTTGGCCAAAAATGAACATTCCTAGTTCACAAACCCCAGGAATTATGATCTAGTACATGGTGGGGTGCAGAAAACTTCATTAGAGCAAGCATCCAAGTGGATTTCATGTAGATGCCCCTTAGATTATAATTGAAAAAATGTTATGTTAGCTGTTCTTCACTCAGACTGTGAGCTTTCTCTCCATCCTGGGGTTTCCTATACTGCTTCCGCAGAGCCCTTTCTTCATGGTTCTGCTGGTGAAATTTTATTTATTCTTCAAGCCTCCCTTCAAATATTTTCTCTTGTATGAGGTCTTCCTGGACTCCTCAAGGCAAAAGGGCTTTGCTGTCTCTACTCTGGAATTTGTTTATACATCTCATTCCCCACTTGACAATGAGCTCTTGTAGGGGAGGGACTGGGTTCTATTTATCTCTGTGTCTTTAACATGTAGAAGAGGCACTCGTTCAATGTCTAATACTCTAAATGACAGTCCCAATTGCATATTTTGGGGAGAATGATTGGAATCTCTCCCATCCTTGCCTTTCAACTTCATCTACAAGCCTAAACTGAGAACCATACAAAGGTTCAGTCCAGAAGACAGTAAGGTAGCAAACAATATTTGCAGTGTATATATGTGAGATAAAAGCCTGGGCATCTCTCTGGCATGCCAGTCTCTAAGAAATGATGCTAACACATCACCATAATAAATCAGAGAAACAGTGCTTGTCAACTCAGGTTCCCAGCAGCAACTCTTTTCATTGCTGGCAAAATAGAACTTTCTTCTGCTTTTGCTAAAATAGATAGTGCCTTTCAATAGAAATACCTTTCTAGCATCAATGTATCCCTGCCATCTTTGCACATGGTATGGTAATGGAGCGATGGCAGATTGCTAACTGTCTCTGATTCCAGCCCGTGACAGTCACCCAGTCAGTAGTAATAGGCAGCAGACATTCTGAACCCAAACAAGGCATGACGAGGTGCTCTTTCCAGGGAACAATGCTTTATAATTACAGGCATGTCACTGACTTCTACTTAAAGAGTGTGAGTAAGAACTGCTCTCTAGCTATGGGCAATAAAATAAACCATGAAATGAAAGATTATTCCAAATAAGTTGAAATGATAAATGTAGTCCTATGTAAACATAAGGATTCTTACAAGCTCACGAATTTAAAAAAAAAAAAAGCAGTTTCAGTGTAAGGAATCAAGATAGTCACTCCCTTTGGGGGGGTGGTCGTGACTAGCAGAGCCTGAGGGACTTCTGATGTTTTATTTCCTGGTCCGGGTGCTGAAAACATGGGTGTGTTCACTTTGTTGGAATTCTTGGAGCTGTACATTATGATATATGCTCTGTGTGTGTTATATTTCAAGAAAGTTTACCTCCTCCTCCCAAAAAACATTTTTCCCTCTTTCTCCACTGAATAAATGCTGAACAAATATGTATAGAATAATAGTTTGAAGGCATGCCAAAATTGTAGCATGCCTCAAGCAGCCATATATGTCTTGGTCTGGCCTGGGCATCAGATGTGTGTTTCTACCCAATGTGGTTCACGTCATTGTTTCACAGCCTGGCTTTCCTACTCAGAGCAAAGGCCTCTTGAGCATTTCTCTTGCACAAGGCCACCATCTTGGCTACACATGGAGGTCTTCCAGCACCATAGTCTGCCTCAGATTAGTTCCTTGTATATGTTGCCTGGCTTTGTCAGGTCTTGACGCCATCCTAAAGATGGTAAAATGAGCCAAGTGATTTCATCTCTCATGGCACCCCTTGAGGACATTACTTGGGCACAAGCCAATTTACTGCTCACAGCGTGAGACATGTTTTTTTTTTTTTCCCACGAGCTAGCTTGCCTCCCTCTCTTTCGCAAAGAGCTTCCTCCATGGGAAAGAACACACCAGAGAATTTGGAGCATTGTAGCTAGTGGGAAATAAGGTTGACCTGGGAATGCTGTCCCCACTCCCTCTTTCCCCACCCACTCCACACTGACACATCAACTCTAATTTCTTACTAACGCTTGGGTTTCACTCAAAGCTTTCTTTGCTAACTCCTGCCCATCAACAAATCTATCCAGGGAAGGAAAGAGCATCAAGAAAGACTGGCCTGTGTGTGTAAGCGATTCTTTTGCTGTTGCCGATTTGCTTTGAGCAGCTGGGAGAATTTGACTCCTTGAAATCTTTGACAGAAGTAGGTGCCCCATGAGAATGGTTCCCTCCACCTGTGACCTGGAACTAAAGGCTATGAAGAGCACCAATTGGCGGGATGTGTTTATTGATTGACACTCAACTTCGACACCAAGCTGAGCATTCTCATTCTCTTGGTGAATTCCACTGGTCCTTCCATTTGGTCAGTTCCATGACTCTGATCCAGGGACAAAGGAACATAAAATCTCTACTAAGTGAGACACAACTGCAACACCAAAAAGGCTTGTGCTGAATTACATAGGAAGGAGATGCCAACCATCAGACTTTTGCTGGGTGGTAAGAGTGTTGCAACCAGTTGGTTTCAGGGAGTTTATGTTTTGTGTTCCTCCAAAAAACATTTTCAGAGATCTTGCCTTTGGTTTTTCGAGCAGTTTTAGAAATCATAAATCTTTTCTATTTAAGCAAGTTTATGAAGTATGATTTCTAGACAATGTGTAGACTTGGAGTATACAATGTAGTGGGGTTTGGCAAGTTTACACACCTGTGCAAACCAAGATGTAGAACATGTCCATCACCTAGAAAAATAAGTCACGTCCTTTTTCAGCCAGTAGCCCCCGACACACACTCTCTCACACCACTCAACCCCCAATGGAACTGAGAGGAAAGCATAGTTGTGATTTCTCTCACCATAACTTAGTTTTGCCTTTATAAATTGGAGTCTTATGATACGATGTGTCTGCTTTTGGGTTTGTCTAATTTGCTCACCTTGATGTCTTTGGGATTTGTCCACATCATTGTTTGCAAGAACAGCTCATTCTACGTTATCCCTGTGGAGTATTCCAGCGTATAAATATATTGTAATAAGTTCATCGGCTCTCCAGTATGGGGACAATTGGGTTGTATTCAGTTTGAAGTCATTATTAAGACCGCTAAGAACACTGGGGTAAAAGTCCTCATGTGTTCATTTCCCTCACTTTCTCTTGTGTAAGTAGAACTGTAGGACCATAAAAAGATATATGGTAACTTTATAAGAAACTTACAAGATTTTTCCAGAGTGGTTATACCATTTTACACTCTTGTTGGTCATACATAAGGGTTTCTTTATTTTTTTTCAAGAATGTCAGATCTCACTTTTATTTTAATTTCAAATCTCAAATTTGTATTCCCTGCTATCTTATTTATTTTTTATTTTTTTATAGTTTATTGTCAAGTTGGTTTCCATATAACACCCAGTGCTCTTCCCCACAAGTGCCCTCCTTCATGCCCATTACCCCTCTTCCCCTTTCCTCTCCCCCTTCAGCCCTCAGTTTGTTTTCAGTATTCTAGAGTCTCTCATGATTTGCCTTCCTCCCTCTCCCTTACTCCTTTTCCCCCCTTCACCTCCCCCATGGTCCTCTGTTAAGTTTCTCCTGTTCCACTTATGAGTGAAAACATATGGTATCTGTCCTTCTCTGCCTGACTTATTTCACTTAGCATGACACCCTTGAGGTCCATCCACATTGTTATGAATGGCCAGATTTCATTCTTTCTCATTGCCATGCAGTATTCCATTGTATATATAAACCACACATACATAAGGGTTTCAATTACTTCATACACAGAACTGTCAATATTTTAATTTTACTTATGCCAACAAGCGGTAGTTTCACTTTTCATTATTTCAGCTATCTTGATTTATGTGAAATAACATCCTCTTCTGGCATCAGTTGGCAGGCCCTCGATAATCTGTATATTAAGCACTTTTTCCATAAGCTTATTGGGAATGTGTTCTTTTGTGACATTTCTGTTCAAACTTTTGCCTATTTTTACCAACTAGGATGCTTTTAAGTTTTGTTTTGAATGGGTATTATATATATTCTGAATATGAGTCCTTTAATGAATATGCATTATTACATTTATACTTTTCAGTCCATGGTTTGATCATTCATTCTTAATCATGACTTTTATGAATAGAAATTATTAATTTTTATGAAGTTTGACTTAGCAATTTCTTCTTTTATGATTCATGCTTTTTACATACTGTTTAAGAAACCTTTGCCTTTCCAATGGCTGTGATATTCTCATAAGTTTCCTCAAAGTTTTATATTTTATCTTTACGTTCAAGTCTATGAGCCATGTCAAATTTTGTATGAAATGAAATAGGAAGTTAGTCAGTTTTAATCTTTTAATATTTCTTATTAGAATGACCTGGTGCTTTGGTTGAAAACCAATTAGCATATACATGAGTACTTCTCAGTCTTCTGTTCTGTTCTATTGACCTATTCCTGGACCCTCTGTAGTCCACAGACTACAATACTTGTAGCTTCAGATTAAGCCTGAAAATTGGTTGATGTAAGTCTTCCAACTTTTTTTTTCTTTATCAAAATTGTTTTTGTTATTCCAAATCCCCTGGACTTCTATACTTATTTTAGAATTGGCTTGTCATTTTCTTTTTAAAAAGTCAGCTGGATTTTTGATTTAAATGACGTTGAATTTATCATCAATTTAGGGAGAAAGGATGCCTTCATATGTTGACTTATAAAAATAGTATGTCTTCTCATTATATAGGTTTCTGTTCTCTTAATTATGTTTTGTAGTTTGCAAAGTTTAGAGATTTGGCACATCTTTTATTATATTTATTCCTATTTAACATTTTGGTGATGTTATCATAAGTAATGTCTTAAAATTTTTATTTGACAATTTTTTATTGCTAGGGTATAGTGACTTTGTATCCTGAATCTTTGCCAAATTCACTTATTAGTTTTAATATTTGTGCAGATTCTGTAGTGATTTCCATGCACCAAATTTTTTTTTTTTTGGATAACAGTTTGATTTCTTCCTCTAGAATCTTTATGCTTTTTATTGCATTTACTTGTCTTATAAAATTGCCACATCTTCTAGAATATTGCAGAATAGAAGTAGAATTCAATGTTTTTGCCTGAATTCCAATCCTAGAGGAAAAGCACTCAACATCATTAGTTTGAAGAATAGCTTGTAATTAGATGGGGAAAGGTTTCTTCTATTTCTAATTTGCTGATGTTTTTGTCATGAATGACTGTTGAATTTTGTCTAGTGTGTTTTCTGCATTTATTGAGATAATTGCTTTTTCTTTATTCTCTTAATAAATTCTTTCATTTAAATGACATCAATTCACCTTCATATTAAACCAATCTTGCATTTCTGGATAAACCCCACTTGGTCATGACTTTCATTTATGAATTATGACTTTTTGTGAGTTGCTGGATTTCATTTGTTATTATTTCATTAAGAATTATATATATACACACATATATGTTTATAATATATGTAAGGATATATATATATATATATATATATATATATATATATATATATATATATATTTTTTTTTTTTTTTTTAAGTAGGCTTCATGCCCAGTGTGGAGCCCAACATGGGGCTTGAACTCACAACCCTTGAGATGAAGACCTGAGCTGAGATCAAGAGTCAGACACTTAACTGATTGAGCACCCAGGCACCCTAGATATATATGCAATTTTATAGACTTTTTCTGAAAATACCAACGCTTCTTGAGTTCTTGTTATATTGACTATTTTTCTTTGATTTTTGTTGCTTGTTTGTTTTCTTCCTTTTTCATATGTTCTTTAATTTTAGGTTTTCAGTGTTTCTTAATTTTAGATTTAATGCCAGGCATTGTGCATTAATCAGAACAGTAGAGACCCAGACCAGTGATTTTACCCCAAGAAGAGGGCATGTCTCCTTTTCTGTCAAACTTTTTGTGTAGTGGTTTGGTCAGTAAACTTTGTAGTTGAGGTGGGCTGAGGCTCTGTTGTTAGTTTAGCTCTTCTGTCCTGCTCCCAGTCTTCGGCAGGCCATTGTGTTGCTCTTAGGGAAGTCCTGGAGTAGCTCCAAGGTACGTGTAGTTCTCCTGCCCTACCTCCAATAGAAGCCAGGAGTGCTTTGCTGGGATTCTATCAGCTTTCCTGCCCTATCTCTGGCCTTTGGCAGCTTCTGCCTTGCACTAGTCAGAGGCCCCATGTATCTCATATCTCATGGGGAAGATCTCTCAGGATGGCCATCCTCCTCTCAGCCTCCCTGTGTACAGGTGACAGCCCATAGGCAAGACTTGGAGAGCGAGTACAGACTTCATTTGTTACCAGGACTCCTTGAGACTCCAGTCCACCATCCCAGCCAATAAGTGAGCATCAAAAGTCCATCAAAATTTAAACTGACTTCTCACCCCTTCCACAGAAGACTCCTCCATTCCCCATCCTCAGTAGCATCTTCTCTCCTGAAATTCCTTTCATTTTGGTTTTCTTGCTCTACAGGTCTCTAATAGGTTTCTTTAAACTATAATTATGTAGCTCATCTGGATGTGTTTTGCAATGATCTCTTTCTACTTTTTATATTCTAACAGGAAGAAAATGCTTAAAAGTGGGGTTAAAAATCCTTAGGCAACTGAAATTCTATACCACCCATTCAAACACACACATACAGAGTCCCCTGGGTGGCTCAGTTGTTTAAGTGTCTTACTCTTGACTTCATCTCAGTCATGGTCTTACAGTTTGTGAAACTGAGTCCTGCATTAAGCTCTGTGCTGACAGTGTGGAGCCTGCTTGGGATTCTCTCTCTCCCGTTCTCTGTGCCTCTCTCTCTCAAAAATAAACAAACATTAAAAACAAAACACAGACACACATTATCTATTTCCTAATTTCTCTTAACTCTTGCTCTACTCATTATCCACATAATTTTCTGTTGCCCACCTCTCGTAACTCAGTGGCTCTCCAGTAGGACACTTTTGCTCCCCAAGGGACATTTCTTTTTAATGTTTATTTATTTTCAGAGAGAGAGAGAGAGAGAGAGAGAGAGAGAGAGAGAGAGAGAGAGAGAGAGAACAAGCAGGGGAGGGGCAGAGACAGAGGGAGAGAGAGAGAATCCCAAACAGGCTTCGTGCTAATAGTTCAGAGCCCAACACAGGGCTCCATCTCATGAACTGTGAGATCATGACCTGAGCTGAAATCAAGAGTCAGACTCTCAGCCAACTGAGCCACCCAGGTGCCACATCCCAAGGGACATTTTTGATTGTCATGGTTGGGGAGAGAGTGCTATTGGCACAGAGTAGGTAGAAACCAGGGATGCTGCTAAACATCCTACAGTGAGTAGGATAGCCCTCAACAACAAAGAGTTATCTGATCCAAAAGGTTAATGTTGCTGAAGTTGAAAAGCCTTGTTCTAAGGGAATATGAGCCAATGACCATAGCAGATTCAGACTTCATTCAGGTGGCTACTTAGCAAATCAAAGAGGAGGGAAGGGAAAAGAAGAGTATATATATTATCTCCGTAATCCTGGGAAGGCAGTGAGTGAATTTTACACATTGCCACATCTCCTGTCACAATGATACAGTGACTTACCACAGTAGGGTCAGCCTTAAATCCTTGCTGAATGACTACATGGATGAAAGCGAGTGAAGTGTAGACACCACCTGCTAACTGCTGAGCTTCTTGTCTGAAGTCTCTCCCTGAGCCACCCCAGTACTAGTCAAAGGACGAGGACATTTGAAATGTGTGTCCCAAAAGTTAACACATTTATGTTCTGCTTTTGAAAGTTAATTAGTCCAACCAGCCTGTCACTTATTTTGCGTGTTCTTTCAAATATCGCCCCCATTTCTACATTTGTGACTGGCCACCGCCATAAGGCACCCGGTCGAGCCCCAAGATGACACACTGAGTATCGCATGGACTTTGCCTCTACAAGATCCTTCCCAGTATGGGCTGGACAGAAAGGCATGTATCCCAGAGTCACCAAAGTCATGCTCATGATGGCGATTTTGAGAGTATAGCCTCAAATACCATTTAAAAATCTGAAAGGATAACACGAATTGAGTATGCTATTAGCATACTATTAGTATTAGTATTAGTCTTGATTAGTAAATTTAACTCGCTGTAACTCAGCATTCCCCCCTCCCCCGAATATCAGTAGAAATTTATATGTTTCAAAATCACTTTGGAGACAAGTACAAGCCTTAGAAACAATTTACCCAGACAGACAAGTACCACGAGTTAGACTGTTGTGGGTAACTAGCTTTTATTTATTTACTTTTCTTTTTTCATTTTCAAAGAGAGAGGGAGTGCCTGGGAAGAGGAACCAAGGGGGAGAAAGAGAGAACTGAGGAGAGGGGCAGAGGTAGAGAGAGAAAGGGAATCTTAAGCAGATTTCATACTCAGGGCAGCGCCCAGTATTTGCTCTAGTTGTCTGGTGCAGATATTTGGAAGGATGATTTTTTTTTTTTTTTTTTTTTTTTTTTTTTTTTTTTTTTTTTTTTTTTTTTTTTTTTTTTTTTTTTTTTTTTTTTTTTTTTTTTTTTTTTTTTTTTTTTTTTTTTTTTTTTTTTTTTACCAGGCTTGAGTCCTGAGGCTTTTTCATGGAGGCTCAAACAGTTAGCCAGGAAATGTTTTTCAATACAGGACGATTCAGACAATTTGAATAAATTACATATGTATATGTGGGCGTTTATGTTTGTGCTCCGCATTGTTCAAGAGAGTTCCAACAGTTTTCCTTTCCCTTTACAGACGGATTAGCTATGAAAACCTCATGAAGGAATGAAATACAATTTCTTCATCTTCTGGATCATCTTTTCAATTTTTTCCCCCTTAATTACTCCTTTGATTTCTTGACGGCTTATCCTTGGTCTGTGAGGTTTAGAACTCTTTCTTAAAATGACTGTAGTTTTAAGAGCGGGTGAGGACAGAGCATGGCCAGCCGCAGGCACCGGTGAGTATTTGAAACACATGCCTGTTTCCAAACCCACCGTGGGGTATGACCCAGCCAGCTCCATCTGTTCGTGGTCACACCTTTACGTATCTGCCCCGAGTTAAGTTACTGTGGATAAAGTCCTCTTAGTGACTTTGAGTCAAAGAAGGGA
>PISW01001967.1:0-212829 GCA_004023785.1 Mungos mungo
GGGGGGGGGGGGGGGAGCACATTCGGGTGAGGAGGGAACTGGAAGAGAGTTGCATCCTTCCCTCCTGGACCACGAGGGGCCCTGGCGTGCAGCAAGATGGGCTGTGACCTGTCCAGCCCAGAAATCTGAAGCATCGCGAGGGGACCTTTCTCCCCGTGACTCCATGTCCCGATGCTTCCGAACAAAAGAGCCCAACCCCAGGCTTCCTCCCCGAGCCCTTCGGGGAGCTCTAGCCTGTCGCTCTCGTGTATTTTCCTGAAGGGACACCGAGAGGGACGGAAGGGACACCGGGCAAGAGACAGGGAGACGGGGCGAGCAGAGCGCGGCTCCTGTTGAAGCAGCCCTCGGGTCCCCGGGACCCCTCCGTTCTTTCCGTCCTCGGGCCCCACCCAAGGCGGAGCCTCCTGCTGGGACTTGACATCTGGCCGAGGCACGTAGGCTGCCTGCGGTCAGATGCGTCGGGATAAACCCTGAGTCCCCGTTCTGTGCCCCCCACAGGAGCAGCTGCCTGCACTTCTCCTTCCTGAGTCTGGACAAGCACAGAGAGTGGCTGGAGTACTTGCTGGAGTTCGCTCAGGACGCAGCCCCGATCCCAAACCAGTACGACAAGCATTTCATGGAGCGTGACTACACCGGCTACGTGCTGGCCCTGAACGGCCACAAGAAGTACTTCTG
Organism: Mungos mungo; assembly: GCA_004023785.1. Classification (NCBI taxonomy): domain Eukaryota; kingdom Metazoa; phylum Chordata; class Mammalia; order Carnivora; family Herpestidae; genus Mungos; species Mungos mungo. Next base: position 676 of record PISW01001967.1, read on the forward strand.
CCTCTTCAAGCCCCAGAAGGCGGTGGAGGAGGAGGAAGCCATGGGGTCTTGCAGGGCGCTGGACTCTTCCCTCCATCTGGGCGAGTCTCGAGGGAAATCTTCCAGCGGCCTCGGACCCAGGCCCGTCAGGGGGAAACTGAGCAAGTTGTCCTTGTGGATGGAGCGCCTGCTGGAAGGCTCCTTGCAGAGGTTTTACATCCCGTCGTGGCCCGAACTAGACTGAGAGGGGCTCGAGACGGACTTAAACTCTTTCAGGCTTTTTACGGGGCCCCTGCGACCAGGCCTTTTCAGGACTCAACCTATCACCACGGACCGAGAATAGATTCTAGATCATTCTTCTGGAACAATGGCCAGAAGAATCTTGCCTTTGCCCTGTTCTAACCTAGGCGTGAAAAACACCTCAAGTTGACTCCCCCAGATCAAAATATTTTCCTTTGGGTTTCCCCTCCCCTCGTTCGAATGCTGCACTATTTAAAGCAGACTGCTCACTCCCCTCTTTCTTTGTCATCCCTCCCCTGTCCTGTCCCTGTGCCGTGGGAGGAGCGCGGGCTCTGGCCGCAGCGGTACCTGGACGGAACCGCATCCTCGCGAGCCCGGAGAGCGGGTCCCCGGCGCCGCCCCCGCTGTGCTCCTGCCCTGGCGCATGCTGTCATCGGAACAGCCCGCAGCAGCTTCCGGGCCCTGCATCCCGCAAGCGGCCTGCTTCCAAGCAGTCTTAACCTTTGACCGTTTTTCCCGTAGTCAGTGGCTAAAATTGGGAGGTATCCCCCTGCCCAGTTTGGCAGCCACTGTTTTAAAAGGCTAGGGATGAGTAGGAGCTCTGCATGGGAGTTTGGTTTTCTTCCCAAGACGGAAGAAGCAGGGGCTGGGCAGTGACCGAAGCGACCCCTCTCCACGGCGTCCCGTCGGCCACCGCCTCAGCCCCGAACCTCGCCAGGGAGGGATCCGCACGGCAGGAAGTACTGTAATGACTGTGAGCCATTCACGTGTACGTTTTCACATGCCTTTCAGCCTCTGTCACTTTTAGGGTATGAATCTTAGGAGCCGTAATCTGTGATCTTGTTCTCCCGGACATAGAGAGAAGCTGCTATCAGCCCGTAGATGCTAAACTGAAGACACCCTATCCCACCTGCCGTGAGCCGGGCCGAGGGACCTCTTCACCCCGGGGCGTCTCTCTAGGAAAATACCGGACCTGTCTTTGTATCAAGGAACTCCCCATCTCTTCTCAACAATTGTATTTTGAACACCGTTCCCCCAGGAGTGCTGTAACTCTAGGGCCCTCCTTGGTGACAAGTGAGCCAAGACTTGTTCTAGACCCCCGTTTGGCAGAAGGCTTACTTCGAGCTCGGCCTCGTCTCCCATATCTCGGTTGCTTTCTCCCTTTAACTCACCCCTGCTCCTCCAGTAACGGGGTCCGACCTGCTGTCAGCTCCCAGCTTGCCGAGCTCCAGCCAGCGCACAGGGGATCACGCCAGCCAGAGAGCTTGCCTTTTCTTCTTCTTTTCCTCTCTCTCTTTTTTTTTTTAGAGCAAAACCACCAGTGGAGTTGGAACAACTTCAGAGAGTGGTCAGTTCACACATCAAAGTAAACTTGCCCTTTTACAAAATGAAGGGGCAGAATCAGCGATGGGACATTTACAGAGTTAGCGTTTCTTTAATCACAATTGCTTGAAACTAAGCGATTTGGATCCTGAATAATTTAAATCTCGAGCTACAGCGGCAAGTGATTAATTATTTAAGCCCAGGAATTCCTGTAGTTTCCGTGGACTCTATTAGCCTTATTTAAAAAAAAAAAAAAGAAGGAAAGAAAGAAATCACTGCCAGGCTGCGTTTTTTTCCCCATGGTCCTCTAAGCCTTGGATGCTTCCTCTGCTGGCTGTATTGGCGAGCCCAGGCCCAGGCGGGCATGATTAAGGGACTCCTTGGGTCCTTGACGCACCGTCCTCCAAGTTATTTTCTAGGTCGTCTATGGCCAAGTTGCTGATGCGACTAAGTGTTTTGGTTCAGTGGCAGGTTTTTATTTTTAACTTCCGGTACTAATGGGATCCGTGACCTTCATTTCTGAAAACAAAATCTCCCCAGCTGTGTTCATTTTAAAAACGCTTCTCATTAAAACCAAAAGCACCTTCAGACAGTCAGCCGCACCCTCCGTCTGCGCTAGGAAAGAAAAGGGAGAATAGGATCAAAAACATTCCCGGCAAATGTTTTCGGTCCAAAAGTCCTTCCGCGGGTCTGTCTGGGGCTGAAAGAGATGTCCCCCAGAAGGACACTAGGGAGGTTTTTACTTCAGTTGAACTTCGCCCATGACCACCCAAGCCTTTCCTCCTGACCCTTTCCCTGAGTTTGTTTGCTTTTGTGTCAAACGTATGAGCCACTGTCGTGCTCAGCCGATGCCACCGTCTCTCCTCCTCTTGTGTGTGATCACAGACGGGATTTCGGTTTTAAGTTAACTTCGTGGCCTTTGAGTGTGTTGAGACCTGCCAATGTTGCTTTATGTTTAGAAGTAGGGTTTCCTGGTTCGTAGAGACTCTGGATCACGTTTAGCAGATGGGGGTGAAAAGTGGGCCGAAACAAGGCTTTGCGGAACACACGCCTACTTACAAATATTTTTTTCATCATCCAGGCGCTGGTGGCGTAATCGGTCTAAGAGACCGTCAGCTCTGAGTCAGCAGCGGTTCAGGGAGCGAGGCGGCCCTGACTCCCGTCAGGCCCCAGGGTCCGTCTCTGCCATCACTTACCCACCGTGAAAATTCGGCCGTACTTTTCAAATTAATAGGTCGATTTCCTCCTCGTTCAGCACACGCATGTCTTCCTGATTTAAAAAGACGTGAACTCTAAATGCGTTTTAAGTGATTTGCTTTGTCTGGGAAAAGAGATTGGAAGCAAACTCGAATTTTTCCCCAAGTAAAATTCTTTAAGAGCTGACCCAGAATGTCCTTAACAGACGAAATAATCGCTCGCCTCCAAATGCCTGACCTTGTCCCTTGGAAACAAATGCCATGTGGCAGCTGTGAATCTGCCCACTCAGTGTGTCCAGGAGGGAGGGGACACTTCAGAGAGCGGCCTGAGAAGAAGGTGAATATTTTGCACTTTTGATACTCCTAGGAGCAAATAACTTGTTTGGCAAATGGTGTCTTCTTTTATGTTGTTTCTGTTTTGTATTGTGCACAGGCACTGAAGCTAATGTTATTTTTGTTTTAAGACTATTACAGACTGGAAACAGAAATAAACTATTTTAATGTGTGACGATTTCGCGTCGCCCTTGCATCGGCCGAGGACGATTTGGTGGTGGACCCGCTCACAGCAAAGCTGGATCTGCGTGTGACTGGGCAGATCCCAGGAGCTGGGGTCCTCGAGGGCGGGGAGGAGCCGGGGGTGCCAGCCTGAGGCCGGGACTGGGTTACGGAAGCGTCTCCACGGGCACTTTGGGAGCCACCTAGTGTCTGGTTGAAGAGGCGTTCCACGCGCTCTCCTGGGCTTTGGGTGGGCAGCTTCTCTATCAGCCCCTGCCTGCTTCTCCCAAACTATTGGTTTCTATTCACAAATGGCCTAAAACCCAGACGCAGCCCTGAGTTCCTCAGGAGAACCCACAGGGTAAAGGAAGAGAAGAAACCAGAGACCCGGGAGATGTGTATACGGCATTCTGTCATACGTTTATTTATTATTTCTTCTCTCCAGTTCTTAGACTAAATGCTCCGTCCCTCTTCCCTTTATCCTCCACAGTCTTTCGTCAGAAGAACACGCATGCTTCTTTTTTTTTTAGTTAATTCAGACTCCTTAGAAATACTAGTTGTCGGTCAGACTTCTGAATGCCCTGAGTTTACAGCCTCCAGGGACACTCTTTAGCGGGAAGTCTGAGCACGCAGACCGCTGGCACGTAAATTCCTGAGAGTTTGTCGTCGACACAAGCCGCTGTTTTATCTGGAAAAGCACCAGGTTCAGACGACCGTGACCTTGGGGAGCACACACAGCATCTCAAACAGCAGGTTAGCCGCCAGCAGGGCCGTGTTTCCTACCAAGTGAGAAAATCGAAGGTGAACACGGTGCTGACCGCCGCCCTCGGTGCCACCTTTCCAGATTGCCTCCTGGGGGGCTGCCCAGCCACCCCGTGGACCCGCCCTCCCCCGGAGCTCTGCTCCGTCAGGCTCTTGAAGGCTCCTTGGAAGGAAAGCCTCTAATAACAGTGTGAACTGTGTTTATCACCTGCCCACCGAAGCTAATAGGCCTCAGTCTGTAAGTTCTCCAAATCGAAATTATTGGGCCGGCATCTGCTTTGAATCTCTCTCCTAAGCCAGCTAACCGCCCACTTTTTTAATACTAATTACTATTACTTAGGCCTCGGCAACTCACTTCTCGGTGAAACAGCAGAGGAGGGAACTGTGCTACCCCACCACCAATGACCCGATTCCTACTCCTGAGGGTGCTTTCCCTTCTGCTGCCGGAGGGCCAGGCCGCGGAGAGCCACCTCCCGGGGGCGTGTGTTAGAGTTAATTAGCTCATGTTTGTAAGTGTGCGGTAACAGGCTTATTTTCTTCACTGCAAAACACATCCAGCAGGTTCCCAGGTGATGCAAAAGGACGCATCTGTCTTCAGCTTATTAAGTAGATGAACAGAAGTCAATCGAGCAGCTGCTTCCAGATCAGGGCACTCTCGCTTACTCACCAGAAGGATCATAAGGCGGCGACACTTCGACAAGATCGCAGCCCACCACGTTCAGGCCTCGGCAACCCCGGATGACCTCCAGCGCCTGTCCGAGACCGAGCTCGAGTTGTCCACGGCAGCAACCATGGACAACGGAAAGCGACTTCAGAGACCTCAGTGGGTCTCCCCCAAGACGTGCCCACCCTCTGACTCGGGGCTGGCGCTTTCTCCCCACAAACACTTCGCGGCTGCCACGCACACAGCTGGGCGTCACACAGACACAAATGGCCGACACGCAGCCCTGCCCCCGAGGGGTCCACCGTGTGATGACGGACGCGAGCAAACCCATCATTTCAATGTCGTGCGTGAAAGGCTTCGAGAAAAGCAAGCATAGGGGCGCCTGGCTGGCTCAGGCAGTAGAGCATGCAACTTTTTTTTTTTTTAATGTTTTTAATGTTTATTCATTTTTGAGAGAGAGAGAGATACAGAAACAGAACATGAGTTGAGGAGAAGCAGAGACAGAGGGAGACATAGAATCCGAAGCCAGGCTCCAGGCTCCACACTGTCAGCACAGAGCCTGACACGGGGCTCAAACCCACGAACCACGAGATCATGACCTGAGCTGAAGTTGGATGCTTAACCGACTGAGCCACCAAGGCGCCCCAGAGCATGCAACTCTTGATCTCAGGGTCGTGATTTCAAGCCCCATGCTGCGTGCAGAGATTATTTTAAACAACAACAACAACAAACATAGCAAAGTATAATACCGAACAGCCCAGAGAGCTGGGGGAAGGCCTCCCCAAGGTGGGAACACTTAGCCCAAGGAATTGACCAGAGACATAGGGATAGGGCAGCCTGGGCAGAGACTCCAAGATGGAAAGAAATACCGGTAGTTGGATGTGGCCAGAAGACCAGATAAGTGAGGGGGATGGTAGGAAGGAGTCCCGTCATCTAAAAGTGTTTCCCTGGTCCCAGTGAAAAGCCCAGAAGAATGAGACACTGAGGATTTATTTTTGAGAGAGAGCGAGACAGCATGAGCAGGGGAGGGTCAGAGAGAGAGGGAAACACAGAATCCAAAGACAGGCTCCAGGCTCTGAGCTGTCAGCACAGAGCCCAATGCAGGCTCGAACCCATGAACTGTGAGATCATGACCTGAGCTGAAGCCCCACGCTTAACCGACTGAGCCCCCCAGGCGCCTCGGGCACTGTTCTGGACTGAAGGGTAGTGTGGTAAACAAAATAAATGCCCTAGCCTCCTGCAGCTTACCTTCCAGTTATAACCACACTCCAATTCTGCCTCCTGCATTTATTTACACTCAGCACACCTTCTGAGACCTTTATCTGGGGGCCTCCTGGGTGACTCAGTCCGCTGAATGTCGACTCTTGATTTTGGCTCAGGTCATGATCTCACAGTCTTGAGATCGAGGCCCATGTCAGGGTCTGCACAGGGCACAGAACCTGCTTGAGATTCTCTCTCCCTCTTCCTCTGCCCCTCCCCTGCTCATGCATGCACGTGCCCTCTCTCTCTCTCTCTCTCTCTCTCTCTTTCAATTCAAAAAAAAAAAGGAGAGAAAGAGAGAGAGCTTTATTTGGGTGTTTCTAAAACTCTTCAACTACCTAGGTAGGTAGTCCCACTGTGAGCACTTTTTATTTTTTATTTATTATTTTTTTAATGTCTTTATTTGATTTTGAGAGAGAGAGAAGAGTGAGGGGAGCAAGGGAGGGGCAGAGAGGAAGACACAGAATCTGAAGCAGGTTCGAGGCTCCGAGCTGTCAGCATAGAACCCAGTGTGGGGCTTGAACCCAAAGACTGTGAGATCATGACCTGAGCCGAAGTCGGACGCTCAACCAACTGAGCCACCCAGGTGCCCCTGTGAGCACTTTTTACATTTAACCCCAAAAGGATAAGTTTAGTGTTTTTAAGAGGGGATACTGCAAACTGCCCATGAACTAACTAGAGGTGGGTCAGAGGCACAAAGCTCAAACAACAGACAGATCCCAGAGAAGAAATGAGGGCCCTTGTCAAAATCAGTTCACTCCTCGTGCAAGAAAAATGCTCAACCTGGGATCAGCCCTGAGCACAGAAAAGACCTAAGTGTTCTGCTTTTTAAAGCCCTGGGGCGCCTGGGGGGCTCAGTCAGCTAGGCGTCCAGCTTCGGCTCAGGTCATGATCTCACGGTTCCTGTGTTCAAGCCCCGCGTTGGGCTCTGTGCTGACAGCTCAGAGCCTGGAGCCTGCTTCGGATTCTGTGTCTCCCTCTCTCTCTGACCGTCCCCTGATTGTGCTGTCTGTCTCTCAAAAATAAATAAAAAACATAAAAAATCATTAAAAAAAAAATCCTATCCTGATCCTGAAGGCTCACTATGAGTCCCAGGAAAGTGGTGGAGCCCAGAACCCCCACCCCCACCCCCACCCCCACCCCAGGAATTATCACTGGCGGAACCTCCTTACCTGACTAGGGGTGAGACCAGCAATTTCCGGTGTTCCCGTCCCCGGGGCATAGGCAGGATCCAAGCCATCAATGTCAAAGCTGATGTACATGGGCTTGCCTCCCAGCTGCTGCCTCACTTCCCCCATCAGAGGGACCAGGGACTTCATCCAGCAGTCCTCAGCCAGGACCACCCGGAAGCCCTGAGGAGGCAGGAAGTCAAGAGCAGGAGGTCGAGGCTTCTTCCTGGCAGCATTTCCTGGGCATTTCTCCTGTGCCAACCCCATGCTAAGTGCCTGTGTACGCATCCCGTTTGACCCCCCATCTTCACGAGGACAGAACTGTCATCCCCGTTTTAGTGGTGAGGGAGGGAGAACGAGGCCTGGCAGTCCGTCAAAGCTGCCCCTGGGGGCGGGGGCGGAGAGCAGCTGGCTAGGACGGGAGCGAGCAGTTCGGGTCAGCTCGGGTCAGCGCCTCCCCAGGGGCTCTGGCCGGAGACTGGCGTGGGCGCGCTCTGAAAGCAGGGGACTTGTGGGGCACCTGCGAGGCTCAGTCAGTTAAGCGTCTGACTTCTGCTCAGGTCACGATCTCGCGGTTCGTGGGTTCGAGCCCCGAGTCAGGCTCTGTGCTGACAGCTCAGAGCCTGGAGCCTGTCTTCAGATTCTGTGTCTCCCTCTCTCTCTGCCCCACAAAAATAAATTTAAAACATTAAAAAATTGTTTTAAGTAATAAATAAAATAAAATCAGGGGACTTGGGGCTCTCCATTTGGATCTTGTCATACGTGTTCACTTAGGAGCCACTCTGCCCGGTGGGGAAGGGGACATGACCTGGAAAGGTGGCCGCTCGCCTTGGGTTTGGGCCTCGCTGGCTCCTGTCCAAGCCAGCAACAGCCCAGGGATGGGTGTGTTTCCGCCTGTCTCCCCAGCCTGGAGATGAGAGGCCTCCTTTGTCTCCTAAACTAACATCCTCGCTCCTCTCGGCTCTGCGGGACCCTCTTCGAAATTCAGGCTTCGGTTCCGTTTTCTGGATTTGGTTCCTAAAGCCCCTGGTGAATCTATAGCTACCACCGAGTGGCCACGGGACAGGAAGGCACTTTGCAGGCTGGGGACAGAGGAAGGGGCATCTGATGTGTCACCTGGCTCCGGCTGTATCTGTAGGGATCCAGGGTCAAGGCAGAGCCCCGGATGCCGATCTGCACCACACGCTTGCAGTCCAGGAGTCCCTCGTCCACGCAGCGGCGGAAGGGCGCTCCGTGGTAGACCTTCTCCCCCAGGGCCTTGTCGGCCGTGTCCGTGTGAGCATCCACATGAAGCAGCCCCACGGGACCATGCCTGGGGGACAACAGGCAGCTCAGGGGCCAGGCCTCCTCCTGGGGCCTGAGCACAGCCACCCTCCCGGCTGCCTGAACTTCCAGACTCCACAGTTCACAGCCACCGAGTGGAGGCCCGCCGCCAATGAGCGGCCTCGCAGCTGGTTTCTGTCTGCAAATCATTTAGCATCTCAGGACATTAAACTCCGAGACGCCAGGCAGCGGACAGACAGGTGCTTGATCCTCCCCACCCACTGCCCATCACCGAGAATCTTCTTCACCCCGAGAGGGAGAGGCCTAAGGAAGGATGGTGGCACAGGCGACCTCAGCTGAACCAATCAGGGCCGCCCTTTCTACAACCGGCCAGAGAAGCAGCTTCAGACCCAGCGCCCTCTCCATGATCTCCATCCACGCTGCCAGCTGCCCAAGAGAAACGGGTCCTCTAAATCAATGCCAGGCTGGGGCGCCTGGGGGGCTCCGTCCGTTAAGCGTCCAGCTTTGGCTCAGGTCATGATCTCACGGTTTGTGGGTTCGAGCCCCACGTCAGGCTCTGTGCTGACAGCTCAGAGCCTGGAGCCTGTCTTCAGATCCTGTGTCTCCCTCCCTAACCCTCCCCTGCTCATGCTGTCTCTCTCTCTCTCTCTCTCAAAAATAAATAAAAACATTAAAAAATTAAATCAATCCCAGGCAAGCCCAGCTTCCAGAAAAGACCCATCCCACCCACCACTCACCAGAGTACCACCACCCACACGTCTTTCCCTCCTATGAATTCTGGAGCCGCCCCCGCCTTGGCCCTCCTGCCTCTTTGTCAAACTGATTAACCACGGTTAGTTCATCCCTGGTAGACTTCCACTCCTAGAATATCCATCTTTTCTTTCTCGGGGCAAGGGGCGCCTGCAGGAAGAAAGAGGGCCTCTCCCCCGCAAGCAACATCATTGTGTAGTTGGCCGTTGAAGCAAAACAGAAACTGAAGTTCACTGGGGTTGTAGATTTCACGAGGGGCTCATCTTCCCCAAACAGAGACATATGAGCGGATCCGGGGCTAGCAGTGGCGGCCAGAGTGTCCACAATAACCCGTCTTGGCTCCCAGCTGGTGACTGACAGAGACACCTGGAGCTCGCTCGGCCTTAATTTTGATCCGCAGAAGCGACTCAGCCGGGAATTTCCTACCACCCCAAATAACCTGAGCTAGCGAAGGCCACTTGATGCCGCGGAGCGGCGAACAACTCACTCCCTAGCCCCTGAATTTTGAAACCTCGAGTGGAACCAGACACTTGGGACTTACTTTTTTGCCATCGCTTGCAATATAGGATATGTGATTGTGTGATCTCCACCTGCAGAGAGGAAAAAGAAAACATCTGCAGTGTGGATAAGATGGGGGGGGCACCTACTGTATAGGACAATCTTCTGTCCCACTGTGCCACCCTCTTCGATTAGACTGAAGAACTATAACCTACCCAGCTAAAGTAAGATCTTGTTCCGTGGTGGGAAAATGGCCGCTGGGTATTTGGGATTACACTGTCATTTAAAAGAGAAAATGGGGGGCGCCTGGGTGGCTCAGTTGGTTGAGCGTCTGGCTTCGGCTCAGGTCATGATCTTATTGTTCATGGGTTCAAGCCCCAGCTCAGAGCCTGGAGCCTGCTTTGGATTCTGTGTCTCCCTCAGATCTCTGACCCTCCCCTGCTTGCACTGTCTCTGTCAATCAAAAATAAATAAAGAACATTTAAAAAATATATTTTAAAAAAAGAAAGAAAATGGGGGGCACCTGGGTGGCTCAGTCGGTTAAGCATCAGACTCGGCTCAGGTCATGATCTCACGGTGCATGAGTTCGAGCCCCACATCGGGCTCTGTGCTAACAGCTCAGAGCCTGGAGCCTACTTTGGATTCTGTGTCTCCCTCTCTCTCTGTCTCTCTGTCACTGTCACTGTCTCTGTCTTTCTCTCTCTCTCTCTCTCTCTCACACACACACACACACACAAACATTTTAAAAAATGTAAAAGAGGAAACTGGGTGCCTGGGTGGCTCAGTTGGTTAAGCGTCTGACTTGGGCTCAGGTCATGATATCATGGTTCATGGGATTGAGCCCCATGTCAAGCTCTCTGCTGACAGCATGGAACCTGCTTGGGATTCTCTCTCTCTCTCCCTCTCTCTGCCCCTGTCTGCTCTGTCTCAAAATAAAGAAATAAAATTTAAGAAAAAAAAAAAGGAAGCAAATTAAAGTTTGCAGATAAAATGTCTGGAACAGCTCTGTCCAATAGAGCTTTTTGCAGTGACGGACGTGACCTCCCGCTGCACTGGCCAATGTGGTGGCCACTAGCCACACGGGCCTCTGGAATGTAGCTCATGCCACGGAGGAACTGCATTTTTTATTTTATTTTAATTAATTTTTATTTCTTTAAGTGTATTTATTTTGAGAGAAAGAGACAGCACCAGCAGGGAAGGGGCAGAGAGGGAGGGGGAGAGAGAAAGAATCCCAAGCAGGCTCCTCACTGTCAGTGCAGAGCCCGATGTGGGGCTCGAACTCACGAACCGTGAGATGATGCCCTGAACCGAAATTAGGAGTTGGCTGCTTGACCAACCGAGCCATCCAGGCACCCCTAAAATAATTTTAATTTTAATAACAGTATGTGGCTAATGGCTACCACACTGGCCAACTCAGGCCTCGAGAGGTATTAGTATGGATTACTATTAATAACAATAGCAACATTTATGGAAGCTTAAAATATGCCAGTCATGATGCAGGGCACTTTAAATACACTTTCGTCGGGCACCTGGGTGGCTCAGTCAGTTAAGCGTCCAGCTTCGCCTCAGGTCATGATCTCATGGTTTGTGAGTTCGAGTCCCACATTGGGCTCTGTGCCGACAGCTTGGAGCCTGGAGCCTGTTTCGGATTCTGTGTCTCCCTCTCTCCCTGCCCCTCCCCTCCTTGCACTGTCTCTCTCTCTCTCAAAAATAAATAAAAAATGTAAAAATTTTTTAAATAAATACATTTTTGTCTTATGCTCACATGATACAATGAGGTAGACGCTCTTATTCCCATTTTGCAGGTGAGGAAATGAAGCCTGACTAGCTAGTGAGAGGCAAAGCTGAGATTTCACACCGTGTTCTCCGGAAACAGTCAGCACCACACACGATGTTCTGCAGGGTAGGCCCACTCTTTTGGCAAAAATACATTTGGATATTTAGAAAAAGGTCTGTGTCATTTTAACTCTTTGCCAACTGGAAGACAGGGAGATGGAAGAAGGGGGGGGGAAGCTCCTCTGTTGACCGACAGAGACCCTGATTTGGAGGAAAATGCCCCTTTGCAGCTCTCTCCCAGACAAAGTCATAGAAAAGCATGTTCTTGAAATAGTGAAGAAGTCACAACTGCGCCCCTGTTGTGAGCCTTCCCAGAGCCTGGAATCAAGGGGTGAGGTGAGAAAGGTGAGGTGGGTAGAGACACTTGCTGGGATACAAAATTTAAGGCACACCCCAAAAAAACCCACCTCACTAATTAAGATAAATTCCATTTTAATGTAATACTTGTAAATTCAAAGTCAAAGCCCCCCAAAAAAGTCCATGATAAGTTTTTAAATTTATTTTTGAGAGACAGAGCAAGCAGGGGAGGGTCAGAGAGAGAAGGAGATACAGAATCTGAAGCAGGCTCCAGGCTCTGAGCTAGCTGTCAACACAGAGCCCAACGCAGGGCTCGAACCCACAAACCATGAGATCATGACCTGAGCTGAAGTCGGACACTTAACCAACTGAGCCACCCAGGCGCCCCCAGATAAATTTTAAAGAAAGATAGGATCAGTAACAGTGCTATTCTGAACCCTATCAGAGCCTCAGGCAAAAGAAAAGTCAAGGGGCACCTGGGTGGCTCAGTCGGTTAAGCATCCAACTACAGCTCAAGTCATGATCTTGCGGTTTGTGCATTCAAGCCCCACGTTGGGCTCTGTGCTAACAGCTCAGACCCTGGAGCCTGCTTCTGATTCTGTTTCCCTCTCTCTCTGTTCTCCCCTGCTTGTACACTGTCTCTCTCTCTCTCTCTCTCTCTCTCAAAAATAAACATTAAAAAAAAGACAGAGAAGTCAATCATATTTATTGTTGACTTTTTGACACCTCCCCCCCCCCCTTAAAGTTTGCACTAAAGTGAACGCCTTGCCTCCGTGCGGACATCCCAGAGCCTGGAGCCTGCTTTGGCTTGTGTCTCCCTCTCCCTCTGCCCACCCCGCTCATGCTCTGTCTCTCAAAATAAATAAATGTTCAAGTGAATGCCTCGCTTGCCTCCCCCCCATCCCTGTCAGTCATACCAGTCCCAAACTACAAATATCCTCTCCCCAGGGGGTAAAAAAAATAATTAAAGCGGTGCCTGGGAGGGTTAGTCGGTTGAGGGTTGAACTCTTGATACCGGTTCAGGTCATGATTTACGGTGCTGGGATCCAACTCAGCACTGGGCTCCGCACTGAGTATGGAGCCTGTTTGGGATTCTCTCTCTCCCTGTCTCTCCACCCCTCCCCCACTCAAAATAAATAAACAAACAACAACAAAAAAGAAAGATTAAAAACGTTCTCTCTCCTACTGTCTCCACATTCACAGCGGCTGGCCTGTGATAAAGACACCCTTCCTGCAGAGAACCGCGCTTGGCCTTGTGGATGTTATTACCCAAGGTCAGAGGAATGCAGCCGGCTGCGGCGATTTTCTGATAGGCCTCTCGAATCAGACGGCAGCTGTCCTGGAGGTTGTAAAGATTGACGTTCACGTCGCCAAGATCTGCCACCGCCAGGGACTGGAAGGGCAGGGCCCCCGTGCTCGGGTTGGCCGCCCGAAGCAGCACCGACTCTTCCCTGATCCGCCGGGGTCCAAACCTGGAGGAGGGAGAGCCGGCCTGTGAGCCACCCCTCCAGGGTCAGAGGTCCTGTCCCGGCCAGGGCTTCTCCGCCTCTGCACTGCTGGTATTGGGGCTGGATGCACCTCCGATGTGGGGGGGCGTCCGTACATTGTGGGATAGTCCCCCTGGTCTGTAACCCACCGGAGGCCAGGAGCAAGTTGTGAGAACCAAAATGGCCCCCGAGGATACCAAATGTCCCCTGGGATCAAAATCGCCCCTGACTGAGAACCCTGAAAACCCAGGCCCTATACGGAAGAGATTAAAGGCACAGCTTTAGAAACCCACCCATCACCGATTTACTAAGTGGCGTTAGATACCTTCGTCTCCGTGAGCCTCAGTTTCCTAATCTGTAAAATAAGAGTTACCTTACTGTGTTGTTATGAGAATCGAGGTCATCTGTGCAAAGCGCCGTGCATTTCGTGGACGGTTAATGAATGGCGGCGTGTAAACTTCAGATTATTCGTATATACCGCAGTTACCTCTGTCAAGTGGCTGAGCTGAATCAGACATGGCTGATGCTCACTAGTTAGGGAAACAGATTTTACTTTCTCTGCCAGGATCTCAGGGAAAAAATGCCTTGGGGGCGCCTGGCGGCTCAGTCGGTAGAGTTTACCACCCTTATCCGGGGTTGTAAATTCCAGCCCCATGCTGAGTGTAGATGTTATCTAAAAATAATTTTTAAAAATCATTAAAAAAAAAAAAAAAGCCTGGCTTTTGAGCAATGCTTGATCGGGTCCCATCTAGATCAGGTGCCACCAACATTGTGTGATGACGGAGGAGGGGAACCCACAGTCTCTCCAACGATGAGTCCGGAGACCACATCGGCTTCCGAACCCGCCCTGGGCGAGAGGAGGTCCGTGTGTCTTTCGCGCCCCGTGGCCATCGGGCGGTCCGGCCGCGTGGCCCCCCGTCCTGCGGGCCTTACCTCGCCCCGGGCCGGTTGGAGGTCCCGATGTCCAGGGGCACCCCGACGAAGGCGGCGTCCAGCCCCTCGGGGGAGGCCTGCACCGGCAGCCGCATCATGGAGCAGACGCCCACCGGCCGGGCCACGACCTCGGAGCTGGGGGGCTGGTTCCGGGCGGCGTCGGAGGCCTGGCGGCTGGGGCCGAGCCCGGGGTGGCGGGGACCCGCGGCAGGACGCGCGCCCCCGCCGGCCCCCAGGCTCCGGGCGACGCTGGACGCCAGCCGCCACAGCATGTCGCTCGCCGGTCCCCGCAGCGCCCCGGACGGCCGACTGTGCTCCAAGGGCCGGCGGCCTGGGGACCAAGGGCGGGCGAGGGGCCGCGCGCTCCCCGCCCCCTCTCCGGACTTCGGCCTCGGGCTCCCTCGGTAAACAGAACCGGCCCGGGGACACCCCCCACCCCCACCCCACTGTTCCTGGTGTCTGCGCCCCGCAAAAACAGGCCCTTGGCGCCTGCTTCTCCCTTTCAGAGTAATGTTTTTTATTTTTTTAGTTTATTTATTATCGAGACAGAGAGAGACAGAGCACGAGTTGGGGAGGGAAGAGAGAGACGGAGACACAGAATCTGAAACAGGCTCCAGGCTCTGAGCTGTCAGCTCAGAACCGGACACGGGCTCGAACACACGAACAGTGAGATCATGACCTGAGCTGAATCCGACGCTTTAACCGACTAAGCCACCCAGGTGCCCCCAGGTAATATTTTTAAAAGCAGATTTAAAAGGGGGAGGGGGGGACCTTTCTGTAAGGAGGAGAAATTGGAAATGCATTTTTTAAAATAATGTATTACAAAATGTCTGGGGTAAGATTCTCTGGAGGCAGACTCTGTTTTTTTGTTTTGTTTTTTTTAAGTGTATTTATGTTGAGAGAAAAGGAGAGAGCATGTGCAGGGGAGGGGGGCAGAGAGCAAGAGAGAGTGGGAGAGACGGAATCCTAAGCAGGTGCAGAAGCTCCAGGCTGGGCTTGAACACCTGACCCCCGAGATCATGACCTGAGAGATCAAGAGGCCTGTGCAGCTGAGTCACCCAGGCGCCCCAGGAAGTAGAGTCTTTCTAAGTAACCTTTTTTTTTTTAAAGGCCTTAGAGACCAGCATGCTAAAGGTCACACTGCCAGGGGGCCCCATAATCTGTAGTCCTTTTTCTTTCTAAGGGGAGGGTGGGGAACACCAGGGAAAGAAAAAGTGACTTGTAATGAAGTTATGTGAGCCATGTGGTGGTGGTACATACATTTCTAATCTCTAGAAGTTGACGTTGAATTGAAAAGGCCCGAGTTGGCTGAATCTCGTAACCTTCACGTGTCCGTCACACCTTAAACCCACACCGCCCAGCCTCCACTCTGCGGGATGGGGGCAAAGTTTCCTAATGGTCAATCGCGGGTGTTCAGTGTTGCAAGAGGCCGCAGAACAGGTCCCTGCCGTTTTTCTGGGGGGAGGGGAGGGGGAGTGAATGTCCCTTACCACCCCTAAGGGCAGATTCTACCCTTTCATCCATGGTGTTTGTCCTGGGTCTATGGTGTTCTTACCCCTGGTTTACCCTTTCTTCTTTCTCACAAATATTTGAGTGCCTCTCGTGTGCCGGGCACTTTGTGACAATAACTCCAGCCTCTTCCCACCTTTCGCTACAGGCGAGCACCCCCTTCCTTTAATCCTCCCGTCAGGTGTGACCCTGCTCTCCTGACGCTCCTCCCTGAGGACAGTCTCTTGCAATATTAAGGTGACAATTTTCACCTGTAGGCAGGTGATTCATAGCCGGATCCCAGCCCTAGGCTCCAGCCGCCCATTTTCTAACTCCCCACCTGGATGTTCCGAGGGCACCTCAGGTGGTTCAGTAAGGTTCCACCTCCTTCTTGATCCTGCTCTCTGCCCCATCCTTTGGGAAGTCCTCGTGGTTTCCTGCTTGCAAGAACCCCCCCGCCCCAGCTCCCTCTGCTGTTACTGTGGTGCCAGCCTTCACCTCTAGCTTTCCACTTGGTGTCTCCACTCTCCCACCAGATAACGCTTGCTGAAGCCAATCCACTTTTTTTTTTTTATTTGTGAGAGAAGAGAGAGTGAGAAAGACAGAGGGTGAGCAGAGGAGGGGCAGAGAGCAAAGGGAGACACGGCATTGGAAGCAGGCTTCAGGCTCCGAGGTGTCAGCACAGAGCTCGATGCGGGGCTCGAACCCACGAACTGTGAGATGATGACCTGAGCCGAAGTCGGACGCTTAACTGACTGAGCCACTCAGGCGCCTCACAGTCCGCTTCTCTAATTCTCTTTCCCTCCATGCATCTTTGCGTCCTTGGCCCTCAGAGCCATCGCTCACCTTACACAGCCCTCGCTTCCTTGCCTCCGGTCCTCTGCTCATGCCATCTCCTAGCCTGGAATGTCCTCTCCCACGACCCTCATCGCCACAGGCCCAGTGTTCTGCTGAAGCCCACACTCAAACCACTGTCTCTGGAACCCTTAGAACTCTTAAAATTCTCAGTTTTCAAGTATAGGAACTGGGCTCGGGAAAAAAGTGAAGTCCCTGCCCCACCGTCCATGTACCTGTGATTTACGGCAGAACTCCTTCGTGTTTCCTGTGCGTTTGGGGCAACAGCTCAAAGTACCTCTCCACCCAGCACAATGTCCCTTTGCAATTTCTTGCTTCGTCTTGCAAATGTGTGTCATGTCATTCAGGTTCATAGTACGTTTATGTTAGCATCAAAACATCGGATATTATTTACCAGCTAAATGTCCCCTCCCCAAACTTTTCAGTAAAGCTGTCACTCCAAGAGCTGACGTTGTTTAAACTGGCGCACCCACGGTTCCGTCCCTGAGGCCCCCGGGCAGGGAGGCATGGACTTAGCATGTCGACCTGAGCAACCCCTCCTTTCGGACCGATTTCCTAGTCTGTCAAAGGGTTGTTCTTCTGAGGATTGCATGAGGTCCACTGTGAACCCAAATGTTGGTCAATAATAGGTAGTGTCGTCATTGTGTGTTTTATTTCCTCTACTGCAGAGTTTCCAGTGGTCCTAGCACACTGATTACTGCAGCTGGGTGACAGGCAGGATGTCACATAAAGATCCCATGGCACTTGGGGCTGCCAGGGAGGCCAGTCACATGGGGGATGCTTGCAGCCCACGCAGAGCCCCTCAGGGGATGAGGCAAGCGGAACAGAGTGTGACATCCTGCTCTGCGGTCCCCACAAGGCAGGAGCAGGACCCGCGGCATCTGCTGCCTGCTCTGTGTCACCACCTGGACACGGACCTGAGAATTCAGCTGGACAGCACGCTGCTGCCCGTCCTGGACAAGGGCCCGGGTCCTGCTCCAGGGGTCAGCCTCTAGGGACCCAAGGAGGATGAGCCACGGACCAGAGGTGCAGGGGGTCAGGCGAGGAGGGGCAAGGAGACTGGGAGGTCTGGGGACAGGGGACGCAAATCCGTCTTCACTTAGTATCCCACCAGATAGTTCTGTCCATTTATGGCTGGTCTCCAAACAGGCTCCAAGCAGACTTCAGAGTGACCGCTCTGATAATGCCGGTGGCAGGGTGATATTAAAAATCTTTAACGTCTGAGATGGCACAGACATTGACCAATGAGAAAGGACGCCGGCTAGCGGAAGTACGTGCAAGCACATACCAGATGGGCGTCACCCCTGAAGGAACGGGCTGTCAATCAGAGCTCTGTCATGACTTTGAAATGGTTGACATGAGTTTGATTGGATTAAAAATCCATGAAATTGGGGCGCCTGGGTGGCTCAATCGGTTAAGCGTCCGGCTTCGGCTCAGGCCAGATCTCACAGTTCGTGGGTTCGAGCCCCACGTCGGGCTCTGTGCTGACAGCTAGCTCAGAGCCTGGAGCCCGCTTCAGATTCTGTGTCTCCCTCTCTCTCTGACCCTCCCCTGCTCATGCTGTCTCTCTCTGTCTCTCAAAAATAAATAAAAAGCATTAAAATTTTTTTTTTAAAAATCCATGAAATTTCAGCCGTACACTTGCTAGTGAAAAAAAAAATAAGAGGCTTCTGTAAATTTAACTTCTGTACATTTTTAATGTTAAAATTTCTTTCTAAATTTTTAGTGGTTGAGTTTTTGAGTGTTCAGGGCTATCGAGAACTTAAAGAGATCCTTTTTTTTAATGTTTTTACTTATTTTTGAGAGACAGAGAGAGACAGCATGAGCAGGGGAGGGTCAGAGAGAGAGGGAGATACAGAATCCAAAGCTGGCTCCAGGGTCTGAGCTAGCTGCCAGCACAGAGCCCGACACGGGGCTCGAACCCACAAGCCGAGAGATCATGACCTGAGCCGAAGCCGGACGCTTAACAGACTGAGCCCCCCAGGTGCCCCTAACGAGATCCTTCCTGAAAAGACCTGGTGGTTAGTACCTATAGCCCATTCCGACGTAAAACCTGATAATAAAAAGTTACATTCATGGAGGAAAGCTAAAATGTTTAAAAAGATCTTATTTGGAAATTTTATGTAAGCTCAATATTTAAGGCTGTCTCTAATACTTTCATTTCATTTTTCAAATTATAATTTCAGAATTTGTAGAAAATGTAATTTTTTTTTTTACCAAATCCCGTACAGATCCGTAAATCTACTGCCCCTGCCACCGACTCCACGTTTACCTCAGTTGGACATACAGATTGTGTGATTTTTCTATGTGTGTCATGACAGGAAAAAGATTCCAAAGCACCATTCTGGTAAATTCTAAGTTCCGATATGTGCTTCATCCTTTGGGCCAGCCTCTAATCGCAGTGCCTTAGAAAACAAAGAAAAGGGGCGGCTGGGTGGCCCAGTTGGTTAAGCGTCCAACTCTTGATTTCAGCTCAGGTCACGATCTCACAAACTGTGAGCCCTGAGTCAGACTCTGTGCTGACAACAGGGAGCCTGCTCGGGATTCTTTCTCCCTTCCTCTCAAAATTAATAAATAAACTGGGGGGGGGGCAAGTAATAGAATAAATGTTTCATGGGTGAGTGAGTAAAAAGACTGAAGAGATCTTCTGGAAGCTGTGGAGACCAGCTCTAGGGTGATTACTATTTCAGCCAAAAAGCTGTGACAGCCGAAGAATGTGAGGGAAAACATTGTGTAGGTTTTGGCCACCTGTGTGGACTCCCTTTGGCCTACAGAATGATACAAGGGTTCCACAGAAGGAGTCAACACCTTGAACTTGTCTGTGCTTGTAGAGACTCAGGAAATGATCCTGCATCAACTCCCGCCTCCCTGAGACCCCTGGCCGGGGGCGGGGTACTTTCTGGGAAGCTCTACTCAGTGTTACACTGTTACATTTACTGTTACACTGTTACACTCACTGTTACACTGTTACATTTACTGTTACACTGTTACACTCACTGTTACACTGTTACATTTACTGTTACACTGTTATACTCACTGTTAATACTGTTACATTTACTGTTATACTGTTATACTCAGTTTCACTCCTTTGTTCACTGGCCTTAAAGAAAACTAGACAGTTTTTAACATGTTCAGAATACTTTCATCAAAGTTTGTCAGACTCCCCACTCTTTACCTATAAAGTTACATACTCAACAATCCCTCAGGGAATACTTTATACATTTGCACGGAGTTACCTCCAATAGCGGCATCAGCATTTTTGAACCTGGTAAATAATAAATACTATTTGAACATGAGATTGGCTGGTCGGTCTATTCAGCTTGCCAAGTGGACATCTCGAACCTGACTGATCCAACCACTTTTACCCAGATGCCATGTAAATGGCCCGCTTAGTCTCTCTGTAGTCCAAATGGGGCAAGAGAAAGGGACGGGAGAGCATGAATTCGTCTGAGACCCATCCAGTGAAGTTTGAAGAATACCACTCATGTAGTTTCAAGGTCCAGCCAGGAGAGGGCACAGCAAACTTCTGCTTGATCGGCTTATAAAGAAGAGGAGCTTTGGGGAAAAGAACAGAGCGCGCTTACCAATCTTCTATCACGTGACACATAGGTTAGGTCATTGAGTCCACTTCCATCAGCCCACCACGATGTTGTTAGACAGTAGGTCACCTTAATGTGATCTTTGTGCCATTTAATTCTCTCTTGAAGAAAAGGTTCAGATTTCTTTAAGCCCCAGCCGGTTTCCCTCTGATGTTAGCTGGCAGTCCTCTTAGCCTCTCTCGGGAAGTCAGCTGCTTCTGAATAGCACCTATTCCCTGCGAAGTGGAGCCTGTAGGAGCTAACGTCTCCTGACTGGGTGGTGATAACCACAGCTGAGAGCACATCGTCAGCCGGCTCCTTGGTGGGAGCGGCGTGAGACAAACGCAGGGGCTGATTATTAACTACCAGCTCGCTACCCCCGGTAAGTAGATCTGACTCAAGTTACTAGGGAGACTGAATACTCAGTAACTGAGGACTAAAGGGATTATAGCTTAAATCCCAGGTTCCAGAATGATGCAAAGCTCAGGGACATGTGGGAAAATGCTATGTAGACAAACCCATCTGGAAAGCCACTCATGCTAGCCAATTCAAACCAGGAGAGCATCATCAGACATGATGGAGGAGGATCAAAGCTTGGAGTACAGAGAAAGACCTCTTACACCAAAGCATGCATGATCCATGTTTCCTGCCATGTCATGGAGTCCATGGGATGATAAGGTATTGTTTCATTATGACTTACTTTTACATCCCAGTTTCTTTCTGAATTCGACACTTGTATATAATCTCATTTGTTCCGATTATCCTATAAATAAAAGATTATATTTGATAAGGAAACTGAAGTGCTGAGCCAGTACTGTCACAGTTTAGTCCAAGGCCACTTCCTCCCCGGGATCCAGGATTAGAAACGGTTTCTTACCTGTTAAAAGTTTCAGTCAAGAGTGGTTGGGAGAGAGCGAGTCTCATCAGTTTTTGACAGTTAAGGTGATTAAAAAAAAACAAAACTCTCTCCTGAATTGACATTCTTCTATAATTGCTATCAAAACTGTTTCCAAGGTCCACATTTGACACTTAGGATCCAGGCTCCAAATATTCATGGCTCAACCCTGGTTTCTGGAAGGATAGCCAGCAGCTAAATAATTTGTTTTAGCTCAGAGTTCAAAGACCAGAATGAGAACAGAATTCAGGCTGATTTCTAAACTAATATTCTGTCCACTGCCTTGTGGATGGGTCAAACTGAACTTTTTTCTTTTGGTGTCGCCCTTGGCTTGATTTTCTCTCTCTTTTAAATTTTAATCTTGGGGCACCTGGGGGGCTCAGTCAGTCAAGCATCCGACTTCGGCTCAAGTCATGACCTCATAGTCTGTGAGTTCGAGCCCCATGTTGGGCTCTGTGCTGACAGCTCAGAACCTGGAGCCTGCTTTGGATTCTGTATCTCCCTCTCTCTCTGCCCCTCCCATGCTTGCACTCTCTCTCTCAAAATTAAATATTTAAAAAATTTTAATCTTTCTATTTTTTTTAACTTTTTAAAAATGTTTTTTTATTTATTTTTGATACAGAAGAGACAGAGCATGAGAGGGGGAGGGGCAGAGAGAGAGGGAGACAGAGAATCTGAAACAGGCTCCAGGCCCTGAGCTAGCTGTCAGCACAGAGCCTAATGCGGGGCTCGAACCCACGAATGTGAGATCTGACCTGAGCCAAAGTCAGAGGCTTAACAACTGAGCCACCCAGGCGCCCCTAATCTTCCTTTTAAAATCTTTACTTTTTTCTGATTACAAGCTTAATACATGTGTATCGTGCAATGTGAGACTCCATCACTGTCTACCCCTGCCCAAAGTTGTATTTCAAAGCATCTAAGGATTTTGAAAAAAATCAAAAACTGGGCTTAGCTTATGTAAGGTGGTTGGCAACTTCCTTTCTTCACCTTAAAATGCCTTGGAAATCTTCAGGGTAAGCTTTTTTTAAAACTGCTTTATTTAGGTGTAATTTATATATCACAAAATTTACCTATTTTTAAGTGTACAATTCAATGATTTTTTTTTTTGTAAACTTGTGCAACCATCACCACAACCCAGTTTTAGAACATTTTCCTCCTCCTGAAAAGTTTCCTCGTGCCTACACATAAGCTTTTTTAGAGGATGCATTTTTGTGGATAATTACAATCATGCATAACAAGTCCCAGAAATTTCCATTTTGCCTAGCTTTCACTTGCTGCTGGCAGGCAAGGAGAAAATTGCAAAAGCCCATCAACAAATGTTGGAAGAAAACACCATGAGCTGACCGACAGCTGTTTGCTCAAAATAGTTTATTCATCCACTCCAGCTTTTACAGAGTGTCAGCCAAGTAGCAGGCGATTGGTTAAATCTGTAGGGCTGTAAAGACAGATAATAGCTGTCTTCTCCTGGAATAAATTGGGCGTGAGTTCAATAGGACGCAACCTGAGAGTTTCAAGATTCAATGGTTTTGAGTCACAAGAGTGTTCCAGATGGGTGTGATATTTGGACTTCTACTTCCAGAAGTCAAGATAAACAGGGATGATTTCCTTTCCCACCTCAAACACCCGGAAGAGGACCAAAAAAAAAAAAAAAAAAAAGAAAGAAAAGAAAAGAAACAATGGATTTGACAATACACTGAACATACATACAGCCACAAAGGATAGTCATCCCTGAGCAAGAACAACAAAACGGGGTAAGCCCTAGTGCTTGCCCTGGTTTACTACACGAGCTTAAGGCGATAGTGAAAGGAAGGAAAACCGAGGCAGAGCTCAGTGGAGTCCCTGAGTGGTGAAGACAGAGCAGAGAGTCCTGGTGACCGAAGCAGCTGGAGGTCACGGGACAGAGCACCAGAGAGGAGAGAGCTACACACACACACACACACACACACACACACACACACACCAGAGAGAGAGAGGAAAGGAGAAAGAGAGAACCCCAGAGATCTGTAGATGGCCCTCTTCTGGTATACACCAAGTCCTGCTTAGCACATGTATGTAAGAAAATTACCCAAGGTTGGGAAAAGAACCACTTGAACTTGAAAGGCTTAGGAGAAAAGTGCCTGACATACCCAGCAGGCTGGGAATAGTGCCTAGTCCCCCACTAGTCAGATAAGAAAAACTATAGGGGCACCTGGGTGGCTCAGTCGGTTAAGTGTCCGACATCAGCTCAGGTCATGATCTCGTGATTCATGGGTTCGAGCCCCGCGTCGGGCTCTGTGCTCTAACAGCTAGTTCAGAGCCTGGGGCCTGTCTTCGGATTCTGTGTCTCCCTCTCTCTCTGACCCTCCCCTGCTCATGCTGTCCTTCTCTCTCTCAAAAATAAATAAAAGATTATTTTAAAAAAGAAAGAAAAAAAGAAAAACTATAATTTATGGGGCATTGAGAAGAGCATTCAGGAAAGTCTTGCCTCAGAGGGAATGATCAGCCCTAGAGCTGGCACTGCTCTGGTCCTAACAAATCTTAAAAGCAAGACCCCAGGGGCGCCTGGGTGGCTCAGTCGACTGAATGTCCAACCCTTGATTTCGGCTCAGGTCATGATCTCCAGGTCTGTGAGTTTGAGCCTCGCCTGCTGTCAGCTCAGAACCTGCTTGGGATTCTCTGTCTCCCTCTCAAAATAAATAAATAAAGTTAAAAAAAAAAAAAGAAAACAACCCAAGACCCCAAAGAATCAATCTATTCCCAAGTAACTTGACTGCACCTCAGAACAAAGTTTAAGATTTAAAGGAACACAAAAATATCCAGCACTAAATAAGGTAAAACTCACAATACCTGACATCTAATCATAAATTCCCAGGCATGTAAAGAAGTAAATATGGCCCATAACAATGACAGGAACCCATCCATAAAAACCGACCCCGAATAACACAGATATTAGAATTAGCCAAGACATGGAACCTGGGTGGCTCAGTCAGTAAGGACCTGACTTTGGCTCAGGTCATCATCTCACAGTTGGTGAGTTCAAGTCCCACGTCTGGCTCTACGCTGACAGCTCAGAGCCGAAAGCCTGCTTCAGATTCTGTGTCTCCCTCTCTCTCTGCCCTTCCCCGCTCATGTTGTCTCTGTCTCTCTCTTAAAAATAAATAAACAATAAAAAAATTAGCTAAGACCTTAAAACTATTATTATAACTGTATTCTCTACCTTCAAAATATTGAGGATAATCATGGGAAATATAAAAAAAATTATAACTGAAATTTTAGAACTGAGCTACATACAAGTCCCAAGCCCACCCCAAGTATATATAAACATTATTTTTTTAAAAGCATTTGATTCTTCACTTCTGGGAATATCTTTTTTTTTCTTTCTTTTTTACTGTTTTACTATTTGTTTTTGGAAGAGAGGCAGAGCATGAGCAGTGGAGGGACAGAGAGGGAGACACAGAACCAAAGCAGCGCCAGGCTCTGAGCTGTCAGCCAGAGCCCAACGCGGGGCCTGAACTCACGAAGCCCAAGATCATGACCTGAGCCCAACCGACTGAGTCACCCAGGCGCCCCTTCTTTCTTTTTTTCATAGAAATCTGTTATCCTTAGGTCTCCAGCTATTCAAGCCACAATCCTCTCACCCAAGACGCACTAGTAGTCAGAGTCCCCATTGTCCACTCCCTTCTCTGGCCAAGGCAACCAGCCTAAGCCCCGACATAAGGCGCAAGGAAGCAGCCGCAGGAAGCCACCCACGCCCGGGACTGGCACCAGGCTCCCGTTTCTCGCCAGCCACGGCCTCACTCACACCTCCGCCCCGAGGTGGAGCCTGAGCCACTTCTCCGGAGCCGAGCTGGCCAAGGCGGGGCGCTCGCGAGTGGACCGGCCTAACCGGCGCCGCCCCGCGGCACCTTGGCCGCCTGCTCGGTCTCACGGGACCACGAGCCCGCACGACCGAACGGCGCACAGGGGTGGGGATCGCCGCCCGGGCTCCCGCCGCAGAGTAGGCGGCGGCCGCGAGAAGCCCGCACTGGCCGCGGCACATCCCAAACCCGGGCCGGGTCGGAAGCTCTCAACTCCACCTCCCGGGATGGACCCTGGCCGCGGGAAGGTCGCCTAGCAACCAGGAGCCTAGAGCGCGGGCGCCAGGCATTGGCCTGCGCGTGTCACGTGACCAGACTCTCTGCCCAATGGGAGATTACGCTGCGGGCACGTGAGGCGGCGCAGGTACGTTTCGGCCATGCGCTGGGACCGCGGCGGCCGCGGCGGCCGCGGCGGCGGTGCTTCCGTAGGAGCCCCTATTCTTGGGGTTCTGGCCTTGGATGGCGTGGCCAGAGGGTGACCAAGCAAAGGGGCAGCGGGGACCTTTCCGCACCGGCGACGGTGAAGCGATAAAACGGTGCTAACTGCGCTCGTGAGGCTCGATGGATCGGGCCGGAGCGATTCCTGAGAATAAGATTCGTCAGGTGCTGAATCGGCCTCCTGTGGGCACAGAAAAAGTTTTGTGAAATTTGTAACATTTAATAAGGGGTGACATTTAGTAATATCAAAGCTATTGAGTTGGGCGATATATGCAGCCCTGGCTGGGAGAGAGATCCTGCATCTGGGGTAAGAGGAGTTTGGGAGGGGTACTGTCTAAATTAGGTAGTTATTGGAAAGGTAGAACTTCCGCTGTGGATTTGGAGAATTAATCCAGCTTCTCAGAGTGAGGGAGCAGAGCCTAGCTATCCACATGTCAGTTCATAAACCTAGGGTATGGGGGGGACCCCGCCACAGGCCACTCCCATGACCCCCCCCCCCCCGCGACTCCTGTGTGCCAGGTGAGGCCTGGGGGCGGAGTAATATATATATATATATATATATATATATATATATATATATATATATAGGATTTGAGGAAATCTTTGGGACCGCCCAGCTCTTTTTAAAATTGCCAGGAGGTTGGGGCACCTGGATGGCTCAGTCAGTTAGGAGTCCACCTTAGGCTCAGGACATGATCTCTTAGTTCTCCAGGAGGTTGTTGGCAATACCATTCTTTCCTTCTAATACATTTCAAGCTGGCAAGCAGAGGACTTTTCTTCCACACCTTGTGGTCAGGGCACCTGCAAGGCCTATTGGATCTACCGAATTCAGAGTCTGACAGCTTCTCACAACCTCAGCTACCACCCGGGTCAGATTTCCCATGGTCTGTCACCTGGGTAATTGCTAGATCTTTTTTTTTTTCTCTTTAAGATCTTATTTTTAAGTAATCTGTACACCCAACATGGGTCTTGAACTCACAACCGCGAGATCACAGTTGCACGCTCCACTGAGTCAGCCAGATCCCCCTATTACTGGCTCTAACTAGTCCACTCATGCCTCCCTCCACAAGTCAGCCAACGTGATTTTTTTTTTATAAGTGAGCTCTGTGCCCAACTGGGACTCAAACTCAAGAGTCCCAAAATCAAGAGTTGCGTTCTCCACCAACTGAGCCAGCCAGGAGCCCCATCCAAAACTGTTATTTTGTATTAGTGTGAGCAGGGGAAAGGGGCAGAGGGAAGAGAGAAAGAGAACCTCAAGCAGGCTGCATGCAGGCGTGGAGCTTAACATGGGGCTCGGTTTCATTACCCTGGGATCATGACTTGAGCCAAAATCAAGAATTGGACACTCAACTGACTGAGCCACCCAGGTGCCCCCAAAGTGATCTTTTAACACACACATTACACCAAGTCACTTTGCTCAAAACCCTTCAGTGGCTTCCTATTTCAGTGAAAGCCAAAGTCCTTATAATCACTTGCCCCATAATCTGATCCCATGGGTTCCTGTCCACTTTCCTCCTCATTCATTGATTTCCAGAAGTGCTTTTCTTCATTCCATTTCTTTTTTTATTATTTTAAAATTTTATTTATTTATTTATTTATTTTCTGTTTTTTACTTATTTTTGAGAGACAGGGAGAGACTGCACGAGCAGGGGAGGGTCAGAGAGAGGGAGACAGAATCCAAAACAGGCTTCAGACTCTGAGCTAGCTGTCAGCACAGAGCCTGACGTGGGACTCGAACCCACGAACTGTGAGATCATGACCTGAGCTGAAGCTGGACCGACTGAGCCACCCAGGCGTCCCTTTTTTTTTTTTTTTTGAGGGAGAGAGACAGACAGCATGAGCAGGGGAGGGTCAGAGAGAGAGGGAGACACAGAATCCGAAGCAGGCTCCAGGCTCTGAGCTGTCAGCACAGAGCCCAGTGCAGGGCTTAAACCCACAAACAGATCATGACCTGAGCCAAAGTCCAATGCTTAACTGATGAGCCACCCTGGCGCCCCTCCACTTTATATCTTAAAAGCTGCCTCTGTACTCTTAGCCATGACACCTGAGCTCTCTCTATAACTCTGATGTGCTGTTCCAAGAACAAAGACACTCAACATTTGTCAGGAAAAACCAGGAGCTTCCTGAAGGGAGAGAATAGAAAAGAGCACTTTAACTACCAAGGTAGTTAAGCATCAAGGTAAATAAAAATCAAGGATAGATCAACAAACTCCTGGCAAATGTCAACAGAACAGGTGAAGTGAGTGTGTGTCAATCCAGAGGTTCTTGGGAAAATTTCCCCACCAAACTCCCCGAAGCCTAGAAATCAGGAGCTGATGATTGGTACCTTTATCCCCTATTAAAATGCAGCTACCCTGGGACCATATACAGAGTTTCAGCAGTCATTAGAACCTTAGTGTGAATTGGTCCAGTTCCCTCCCTCCCTCCCTTCCTCCCTCCTCCCTTCCTTCCTTCCTTCCTTTCTTTTTGTTTAATGTTTCTTATTTATTTTGAGAGAGAGAAAGAGAGAAAATGAGTGGGGGAGGGGCAAAGAGGGGGAGACAGAGAATCCCAAGCAGGCTCTGTGCTATCAGCACAGAGTCCAAAGCAGGGCTTGAATTCACAAACCCTGAGACCATGACCTGAGCCAAAAATCAAGAGACACCCAACTGATGGAACCACCCAGGCGCCCCAGACCAGCTCCTTTCTTGAGAGCATGTTTCAAGGCAAGTGAGGAAAGCAGGACCCATGAAAACGTAGAGGAACAGGTGGAGAGAGAGTCCATGAGCCAAGGAAGGAGCATCAAGTTGAGCTTGCCAAGGACAGACTTTGGCCCGTTTTGTACTTTTGCCCAGACTGACTCTGGTAATCAAAGTACATTTTGATCTCTAGCTACAAACTTCCGAGTAGGCAAATTATGGTGCTTGAAATTAAAGCCATAATTACCTGCAATCTTGTGATAAGACAGAGTACATAGTACATTATAAATGAGGAGTTGACCTAGAATATAGTGGGACTGAAATGCTATCAGATTTTAGGAAAGATAAGCAACAAAAGGGAAGAGGCCCTGCATTATACATCTGCACATGATCCTGGCCTGAGAAATAGGAAACCGAATGAGAGGAGTTATTGTGTTAAGGTAAAATGAGTAAAACGGAGCCCTCTCTGCTATCAGTCGACATGCCAGGAATAACAAGGAAAGAGACGCTTCTTGGAACAGCCAGGAACTGATGACGAGGGGAGAATTCAAAGAACAATATATACCTGGGTTGTTTGTTTTTTTAAGGGTCACAAATACCAAACAAGTACTTACAGTGTTTGGGGAATCTAGTCCCGGAATCTAGTCCCTACTGTAGGAGTTTTAAAACTCAACCAGGATAAATGCCTTTACCAGTTTGTTTTTTCTAGTACAGAAGAATTAGGCAAGAGCCCAGAAGTAGACAAAAAAACTGTTGGTGCTAACCATATGGTTTTGAAAGTCAGGGTTTTGGAGCACATCCAGGTTTCTCCACACGAGGCGTGCAGGCAGAACATGCGTGCTTTAGTTAAAAGTTGGAAATAAATCTTTTTCTTTCTTTTTTTTTTTTAATTTTAATGTATTTTATTTATTTTTGAGAGGCAGAGAGAGACAGTGCGAGCAGGGGAGGGTCAGAGAGAGAGAGGGAGACACAGAATCTGAGCAAGATCCAGGCTCTGAGCCGTCAGCACAGGGCCCGATGCGGGGCTCGAACCCACGAACTGTGAGATCATGACCTGAGCTGAAGCCGGACGCTTAACAGACTGAGCCACCCAGGCGCCCCAGATCTTTTTCTTTTATTTGATTATTTTTATATATTTTTTTAATGTTTATTTTTGAGAGAGACAGAGCATGAGGGGGTGTGTAGAGAGAAGGAGACACAGCATGACATATCCAATAAAGGGTTAGTATCCAATATATATACAGAAGAACTGATACAGCTTAACACCCAAAAAACAACCCAATTGAAAAATGGACAGAAGAGGGGAGCCTGGCTGGCTCAGTTTGTTAAATGCCTAGCTCTTGACTTCAGTTCAGGTTGTGATCTCATGTTTAATGGTTCGAGCCCCACATTAGGCTCTGCGCTGGCAGTGTGAAGCCTGCTTGGGATTCTTTCTCCCTCTCTTGTGTGCTCTGTTCTCTCTCTCAAAATAAGCAAACTTAAAAAAAATGGACAGAAGACAGGAACATATTTCTCCAAAGAAGACATACAGATGGCCAACAAGACACATGAAAAGATGCTCAACATCGCTCACTACTGGGGAAATGCAAATCAAAACTACAATGAGAGGGGCGCCTGGGTGGCTCAGTCGGTTAAGTGTCCGACTTCGGCTCAGGTCATGATCTCACATTCATGGGTTCGAGCCCCGCGTCAGGCTCTGTGCTGACAGCTAGCTCAGAGCCTGGGAGCCTGCTTCGGATTCTGTGTCTCCCTCTCTCTGCCCCTCCCTGCTCATGTTCTGTCTCTCTCTGTCTCAAATAAAACATTAAAATTAAAAAAAAAAACTACAATAAGATATCACCCCACACTTGTCAGAATGGCTAAAATAAAAAACACAAGAAACAAGTGTTAGTGAGGTCGTGGAGAAAAAGGAATCATCCTGCACCTGGTAGGAATGCAGACTGGTGCAGCCACCATGAAAAACAGGATAGAGCTTTCTCCAAAAGTTAAAAATAGAACAACCCTACAATCCAGTAATCACACCACTGGAAATTTACCCCCCAAAATACAAAAATACTAATTCAGAGGGATGCATGCACCCCTATGTTTATTGAAACATTATTTACAAGAGCCAAACTATGGAAGCAGCCCGTTTCCATTGGCAGATGAATGGATAAAGAAGAGATTAGGGGCGCCTGGGTGGCTCAGTCGGTTAAGCCTCCGACTTTGGCTCAGGTCATGATCTCACGTTCGTGGGTTCGAGCCCTGTGTCGGGCTCTGTGCTGACAGCTCGGAGCCTGGAGCCTGCTTCTGATTCTGTGTCTCCCTCTCTCTCTGCCCCTTCTCTCTCATGCTCTGTCTCTCTATGTATCAAAAATAAATGAAACACTTTAAAAAATTAAAAAGAAGAAATTACACACACACACACACACACACACACACACACACACACACAATGGAATATTAGCATTAAAAAGAATGGAACCTTACCATTTGCAGCAACACGGATGGAGGTAAAGAGCACAATGCTAAGCAAAATGGAGAAAGACAAATACCATATGATCACACCTATATGTAGAATTTAAGGAACAAAACAAGCAAAGAGGAAAAAAGACAAACCAAGAAACAGACTCTTAACAAACCAAGAAGCAGAGAGAACAAACTGATGGTTACCAGAAGGGAGGTGGTGGGGGGAGGGGCGTAATGAGTGCAATAGGTGATGGGGCTTAAAGAATATGTTTATCATGATGAAAATAAAAAGTAAAAGCAGTGAGGAGAAAGGAACTGATTTGTGGAAAACTGTGGGACCTGTGCTCCAGAAGTGATTCTCTCAAGAGAGATGGGAGGTAGGGAATGAGGAGTTCAGGGCCATGAGACCAGTGAGCAAAGCTGATGGTGGAGGGCTCTGCGACCCAAGCTTGGTGGTTGGGGGGAATGGGGGGGGGTTGTAGAAGATCCCTCTCCCCCCACTCTAACAGCCAGGACCTTGGATCCTGGTGCAGCCCAGCACACATGTTGCTTACTGGAAAGTATCGAGTATATATTGCTTCTTGGGCTTCTTTTCTCTAAAGTCACTAGTCATTCCTCCCTCTCTCTCTCCCTCCAAGTTCAATCCATTAGCAAGTCCTGTGGACTCTTCAGAATGCCTTTCTAATCCGCCTGCTTCTCTCAGTGTCGACTGCCACCTCTCTAGTCCATCACGTCTCTCATGGAGACTCCTGCCATAGCCCTTGAAACATCTTCCTGTTTCCCCTCCTGCCCCAGTAAATCCCCTTCTCCCCTTGGCAGCCAGTGTGAACTTAAAAGAAAATTATAGCTTTATTGAGATATAAATCATATATCATAAAAATGACCCATTTAAGATGCACAAGTCAGGGGCACCTGGGTGGCTAGGTTGGTTAAGTTTCTGACTTCCACTCAGGTCGTGATCTCACAGTTTGTGGGTTCAAGCTCCACACCAGGCTCTGTGCTGATGTTATGCCCAAGTTGCAATATCCTCAATGACCAGAGACCACCAGGGAGACCGAGGCATGCATACAAAGGCAAAGGGCTTTATTACAGGCTCGGGCTCTGGCTCACAGACTTCACCAGCGCGGCGGATCCATGCTGAGAGCCCCGAACAAGGGCTGAGCAGGGATTTTATCAGGTTTGGGAAGGGGGAGTTACAAGAAATTGTGACATAGGTACAGTGATCCAATCAGTATTATACAATATTATTGACAGCAGGTTTAACCATTCACATTGTCCAGAGTATTCATTACTTTTGGCGGGATCCAATTACTACATTTAGAGTACCTTTAAAATCAACCAATTACAAGGCAAGCCCAGGGTCTTGTTTGGTGTCTATCGGGTTAACTTTAACATTAGGTAACAGGGTCCTATATAAAGTTCCCATCTGCAGGCTTCACCCTTAGGAATGTGGAGAGTGGTAGCTGGCCTTCCCTGACTGGGTGTTGCGAAGGTGGTCTCCCTTGCTCTAGGCAATGTGTCACTGCCTGTTAGTTTCGGGGAACTGAAACCTAGGCCTTCTAGATCAGAGGGGGAACTTAAAGCCTGTCATGGAGTCTGTTTGGTTTAGACTTGTGTCCTTACACTGACAGCTCAGAGCCTGGAACCTGCTTCAGATTCTGTGTCTCCCTCTTTCTCTCTGCCACTCCCCTACTCTTGCTCTGTTTGTCTCTCTTTCTCTCTCTCAAAAATAAACATAAAAAAATTTTTTTGATGTACAAGTCAATGGCTTTTAGTATACTTACATGGTTATGCAATCATTCTACAATCCATTTTAGAACATTTTCATATATATTATATATTTTTTAATGTTTATATATTTTGAGAAAGCGTGCAAGCAGGGGAGGGGCAGAGAGAGAGGGAGAGAGGGAATCCCATGCTGGCGCCACACTGTCAGGACAGAGCCTGATGTGGGGCTTGAACTCACTAACTTCAAGATCATGACCGGAGGCAAAATCAAGAGTGGAACAGACACTTAACTCACTGAGCCACACAGGCACCCCTACAACGTTTCCATCTCTCTAGAAAGAAACTCTGTACCAATTAGCAGCCACTCCCCGATATCCCCACTCCTCCAGCCCCACCAGCCTTATGCAGCCACGCGTACACTTTGTGTCTAGGATTTGCCTTTTCTGAATAGTTCATATAGTTCAATACGTATCTTCTTTGTGACTGGTTTCTTTCCCTTAGCATGATGTTTTCAGTGTTCATCTTTGCAGTAACATGTACCAAGCCTTTTTTTTTCTTTTTGCCAAATTATGTTCCATCATATGGACATATCACATATTTTTTTTGTTTTTTTGTTGTTTTAAATATTTTACTTTTTTATTTATTTTATGTTTATTTATTATTGTGACAGAAACAGAGCATGAGTGGGGGAGGGGCAGAGAGAGCAGGAGACACAGAATCTGAAGCAGGCTCCAGGCTCTGAGCTGTCAGCACAGAGCCAGACGCGGGGCTCGCACCTGAGCTGAAATCGGACGCTTAACCAACTGAACCACCCAGGGGCCCCTAAATATTTTACTTTTTTAAAGTAATCTCTACACCCAGCATGAGGCCCAAAGCCACAGCCTTGAGATCAAGAGTCACGAGCTCCACCAACTGAGCCAGCCAGGCGCCCCTCACATTTTATTTATTTACTCAGTTGATGGATGCCTGGGTATTTTTCACTTCCTGGTTGTTATGAATAATGCTACTGTGAAGATTCATGTACAAGTTTTTGTGTGAGTGTATATTTTCATTTCTCTAGGGAATACACTTAGGAGTGGAATGACGGGGTTTTATGGTGACTGACTCCATGCCCAACTTTTTGAGGAACTGCTAAACTTTCCAAATTGGCTGCACCATTTTAAATTCCCAACAGCTGCATGTTAGGGATCTAGTTTCTCCACATCCTCATCACAACTTGTTATTATCTGTCTTGTTGATTATAACCATCCTCATGGATGTGAAGTGGTATCTTGTTATGGTTTTGATTTGCGTTTTTCTGATGGCTAATGATGTTGAGCATCTTTTCATATTGGCTATTTGCAGATCTTTTCAGATCCTTCCTTTGCCCATTAAAAAAAAATTGTTTTAGGGGCATCTGGTGACTCAGTCCATTGAGTGTCCAACTTCAGCTCAAGTCATGATCTCGCAGTTCATGAGTTCGAGCCCCATGTCAGGCTCTGAGCTGACAGCTTGGAGTTTGGAGACTGTTTCAGACTCTGGGCCTCCCTCTCTCTCTCTGCCCCTCCACCCCCCCAAAAATAAATATTAAAAATAATTTTTAATTGTTTTACCTTTTTATTACTGAGCTGGAAGAGTTCTTTATATATTTTAGATGTAAGTCTCTTACGAAATATATGATTTGTAAATATTGTCTCCTATTTTGTTGATTGTCTTTTTACTTTCTCAGTGGTGTCCTCTGAAACACAAAAGTTTCTAATTTTGATAAAGTCCAATTTATCTGTTTTTTTTCTTTCCTGGCACCATTTTGGCATCCTATCTAAGAAGCCTAATCCAAGGTTACAAAGATTTACTCCTGTACTTTCTTCTAAGAGTTTCATAGTTTTAGCTCCTTCATGTAAGTCTGCAATCCATTTTGAGTTAGATTATATGTGGTGGGAGGTAGGGGTCCAATTTCATTCTTTCACATGTGGAAGTCCAGTTGTCCCATTTGTGAAGAGACTATTCTTTTCCCATTCCATTATCTAGGCACTCTTGTTAAACATTAACTGACCTAAGGGGCACCTGGGTGGCTCAGCCAGTTAAGCATCCAACTTCGGCTCAGGTCATGATCTCACACCCCGTGTCGGGCTCTGTGCTGACAGCTCAGAGCCTGGAGCCTGCCTCAGATTCTGTGTCTCCCTCTCTCTCTGACCCACCCCTGCTCATGCTGTCTCTCTCTGTCTCTCAAAAATAAATTAATAAATTTAAAAAAATCTAATTGACCATAAATGTGAGGGTTTATTCCTGGACCGCATAAACTCTTAAAAACATAAATCTCACAATATACTTTTCCTACTTAAATCCGTCATACGGGTGCTTGGCTGGCTTAGTCAGAAGAACATGCAACACTTGACCTCAGGGTCATGAGTTTGAGCCTGTCTTGTGCATAGAAATTACTTTAAAACAAACTTAAGAAGAAACAAACACCTCATAATAGCGTCTTTTTGTACTTGGGATAAAATCTGAATGCCTCGGGCACCTGGGTGGCTCAGTCGGTTAAGTCTCTGACTTCGGCCTAGATCAGATCTCACATTCATGGGTTCAAGTACCGTATCAGGCTCTGTGCTGACAGCTAGCTCAGAGCCTGGAGCCTGCTTCCGGTTCTGTGTCTCCTTCTCTCTCTGCCCCTCCCCCCTTCATGCTCTGTCTCTCTCTGTATCAAAAATAAATAAAACATTAAAAAAAAATTTTAAATCTGAATGCCTCACTATGGCCTACAAAGCAGCACACAAACTGGTGCCTTCTTTTTTTTCTACCTCGTGCAACACTTTCTCTCCCACTTACTCCAGCCCCACTGGCCTCTTTTCTTCTCCCAAGATGCTAAGCTCCTTCTAGCCTAGGGGCCTTTGCATTTCCCATCTTTTCTGCCTGAGAACTCTTCCCTTAGGGGCCGGTTCCTGATTCCTCGGGTCTCAGCTCAAATGTCATCTTCACTGAACTCTCCTATCCCCGGTTCATGCCACATTTCTTCTTTCTTTGTAAAATTTTTTAATGTTTACTTTTTGAGAGAGAGACAGACAGAGAGAGTGTGAGTGAGGGAGGGGCAGAGAGAGAGGGAGACCCAGAATCAGAAGGAGGCTCCAGGCCTGAGCTGTCAGCATGTAGGATTTGAATCCACAAACTACGAGTTCACGACCTGAGCGGAGGACAGAGGCTCAACTGACTGAGCCACCCAGGCCCCCCTCACACCATATGCCCATCCTTAAGTTGCTCTATATGACATCACCCTGTTTATTTCTTCTATAAAGTCTGGGCTTATTGTGTTTATTCATGTGTGTTACTGTCTGTCATCTCCACTAGAATGTACTGTCCATGAGGCAGGAACCTTATCCATCCTGTTAGACTTTGAATCCCTCTGCGTAAAACGATAATCTTGCACATAGTAGGTGCTCAAAACATATGTCGAAAGACTGTATGGATAACCTAAGCTATCTCCTAACAGTTAAGGAGCAGAATCTGTGCAAGCTGGGGTTTCAGAACTGTTTAGTGGTGTGTGGACCCTGGAACTGCAGATGTGGGCTTGCATTAGGACTATGTACGTATGTTTGCATTAGGACTTTATAATTTACTTTTGATTTAAAACTATTTAAAATAATAAAACTTATCGTTGTAATTGATTCATATTAGATAAAAAGGTAGTTTGTAGTAAAAATTAAAAAAAAAATTTACTTTTGAGAGAGTACAAGTGGGGGAGGGGCCGAGAGAGGGGACAGAGGAAGTGAAGCAGGCTCTGTGCTGACAGGCTGATAGCAGGGAGCTGGATGTGGGGCTCGAACTCACGAACTTCAAGATCATGAACTGAGTCAAAGTTGGATACTCAACTGGCTTGGCGACCCAGGCGCCCCTTACATTAGGACCTTTTAGGCTGCAAATTTGGGAAACCAAAATTCAAAATGGTTCAAGAGAAAATGCATCTATTCAAATGGCATCAGCCACAAAATGGATGAATTGTGGTATATTCTCACACCAAAATATTATACGGCAATGAGGACGTACAAGCCATAATGACATGCGGTGATATGAACAAGACGCACTTGCCGTTGAGTGAAAGAAGGCAGACAGAAGACTCAAGAGTCTGTTTACAGGCAGTAGAAAAACAAACAAAACTAATCTGTGTTGTTAGAAGTCAAGGAAGTGGTCGCACTTGCAGTGGGGGGCAGAGTTAGTGACTGGAAGTGATGGAGTTTAGGGTGATGGGGAGTTTGTGGGGTCTGGTGCTGATGGCCAAGAAAGAATTCTTGAAGACATCTTTGGTGCAAAAAGGTGATTTTATTAAAGCATAGGGACAGGACCCATGGGCAGGGAGTGCTGCCCTGAGACTGTGAGGAACCTGTTATATACTTGGGAGTTGGGAGAGGTAAAGTCAAAGGGCCAGTTTCCAAAGGGATTTTCATATGCTAAAGATGTCTCACAGGACTGGAGGTCTAGGGATTGTCAGGCTAACGTTTTTCTCTCTAGCAAAGCATTCACATTAAGGCGGTAGGGAGTTTTATTCCGCCAGCCTCAAGTATTTGTCAATGGGCTGCAGGTTATAAGGAAATTTAACTTTATAGGTCATTTCCTTCTGACTTTGTTTCCCACATCATTACCCCACATTGAGCTCTGCACTCAAGCCTGCTTGAGATTCTCTCTCTCTCTCTCTCTCTCTCTCTCTCAGATCCGCCCCCCCAAAAATAAAAATAAACAAATGGAGGGGCATACCCCATCTCCTAATAGAAGGAATGTTATGAATAGACTGTAGGAAGAACATATAAGATGGAAGATACTGTCATGGCCATCTTTGGAAAATAAACTCTGTCACATTTGGACACCTGAGCGACACTAGAAAAATAATGTAACAGGGGCACCTGGATGGCCCAGTCGGTTAAGCGTCTGACTTCAGGTCAGGTCATGATCTCACATTTTGTGGGTTCAGGCCAACCATCGGGCTCTGTGCTAACTGCTCAGCGTCTAGAGCCTGCTTCTCATTCTGTGTCTCCCTTTCTCTCTGTCCCTCCCCCATTCACACACTGTCTCTCTAAAAATAAATAAACATTTAAAAAAAATTAAAAAAAGAATTCTTGGGGCACCTGGGTGGCTCAGTGGGTTAAATGTCTGACGTCGGCTCAGGTCATGATCTCAAGGTTTGTGGGATTGAGCCCTGCATCAGGCTCTGTGCTGACAGCTAGCTCAGACCCTGGAGCCTGTCTTTGGATTCTGTGTCTCCCTCTCTCTCTGACCCTCCCCTGCTTGCGGTGTCTCTGTCTCTAAAATATAAATAAAAAACATTAACATTTTAAGAAAAAATAAAAATAAAAAAATAATTCTTTGATTAAAAAAAAAGAAAAAGAATGTAACAGAAAAATTAAGCAATTCATGAGTCTGACCTCAGCTGAATCCTTGACATCACCTGGCAGTTCTTCATCACTTCTCTGTTCAACGTCCTTCAGTGTGCAGTGGTTATTTCAAATCTTCTCTGCCGCAGTCGGCGCTATGTAGTTTCATCTAACATCCACTGCCAAAACCTTTTTCTCCTGCCCATGTCCTTTTAAAGAGGTGAGGAGAGCTAAACACTCACTTTCCTGGCCTTGTGTGCATCTATGTGGCACAGTTCTGGCCAGTGAGATGTAAGCATGAGTCTGTTCACAGTCAGGACTGCAGGACTTCTGGGCGAGCTCTTGCCTCCAACTAGATAATGATGCACAGGGTGGAGGCAGCCAGCCACATTGTGACTCTCTGGGGAAAGACCAAAAGATTTACAGAAATACAGGCCCCCATTTCATTGAGTCACTGAACAGATGCGGCTGTCAACTTCCAGGCTTCCTATCCTGTGAGAAAAATAAACCTTCCTTTGCTTAAGTCACTGACAGTCAGGCTTTCTGTAGCTGATTCAACCACTCTTCTCAACCCCCTGCTCCTCTACTTTTTATTCTGCACAGATGACCCTCCCTCCTCCACAGAGCGAAGTCTTCAGCTGGTCATCAACTTTCTACCTACTTACCCGCATCCATAGCCATGTTCCCCTCTTCCCTCCTGCTGTAATAGAAGAGGGGTCCCTACTCCATGGATAGGGAAGAAGCTGGTGGTAAATAGGGAGATGCCACTCTTGTACCTGTTTTGGTTTTCTGACAAATCCTCATGTTCTGGGCCTCTATCCACTCACCAGCTCTGTGGCCCCAAACAGGCCATTACAGTAGAAAGTACGTCATGGAGTGGATTCTAAGCTGCAATAACGCCAGGTCTAGGAAGGAAACAGTCCAAGTAGAGGGAAAACTTTAGGAGGCGGTGGAACGGAGCCTTGGAGGAACTGCAAGTCCCACTGTGGCTGGGAGGGCAGAGTGCAGGAAGGGCGCAGGGAGCAGGCCTGGAGGACACTGCAGGGGCCAGAGTTAGCTGGTTCTATAGACTAGGCAGGGTTATGATTTTGGTTTTAACCCTAAATCATTAGGACAAGAGGTGGATTAATCTCTCTGAGCCTCAATTCTGCTTTGTAAAATACATTTTATTTAATTTTTAATATTTATTTTTGAGAAAAGAAGCTGGAGATAGAGTGGGAGCAGGGGAGGGGCAGAGAGAGAGGGAGACACAGAATCCAAAGCAGGCTCCAGGCTCTGAGCTGTCAGCACAGAGCCCGATGCGGGGCTTGAACCCACAAACCGCGAGATCATGACCCGAGCCGAAGTCGGACACTTAACCGACTGAGCCACCCAGGCGCCCCCATAAAATACATTTTAGAACTCTTCTTAGTTGTCAGAGAGTTCCTTAAGGGCCAAGAAAGACCTCGATTTTGACACATTTTTGTATCCACACGGAAGGCGCTTCGTAAATGCCTGTCGGATGCCTGAGATGGTGGAGTCCGCCCCAGACCTCAGCTATTAAACAACACAATTAGCACATTTTTGATTCTCCTTCCTTTCCTTCCCTCCCTTTCCCTCGCCCTTCCGCCCTCTCCCGGCCCAGGCCCCTCCCACCCCCTCCCGGCTTCCCGCCTCCCTCTCCCCGCCCCGCCCCCTTCGCCGCGTCGCGCTGGCAGAGAGGGCCCGGCGGGCTTTACGGCAGGCGCGTTGCGGCGGGGCGGGGCGCCGGGCGGCCGGCGCGCTTGGCGGCAGCGGTGGGAGGCAGGCCGGCAGGCAAGCAGACGGAGTCGCAGGCGGGTGGCGGCGGCCGTGCTTGGTAGTGAGGGCGGGAGGGAGTGAGTCACTGAGCGTGTGTGAGGGAGGGAAGGAGCAAGCGGGAGAGCGAGCAGCCCGCCGCCGTCCGCCCGCAGCACCAGCCAGGCCCCGCCGCCGCCCAGCAGCCCAGCGCCGAGGCCGGGCCGAGCCGAGTTGGGTCGGGCCCGGGCCATGCTGCTCACCGTGTACTGTGTGCGGAGGGACCTCTCCGAGGTGACCTTTTCCCTCCAGGTCGACGCCGACTTCGAGCTGCACAACTTCCGCGCCCTGTGCGAGCTCGAGTCGGGCATCCCCGCAGCCGAGAGCCAGGTACGCCGGGCAGCGAGCGGGGTCTCTCCCCTGGGCTACCCCTCCTGCTTTGGGGTCTCACGCCCTCCCTTTGCTCTTGGTGGGGAATTGGGGGTGGGGGAGCGGGATGGCCTCTCCCAGCTCGCCCCCGCGTCCGGGAGCGAGCTGGAATCGGTAGCTGCCCCCACGCACTTGGAGCGCGGGGTGGGGTGCCATGGGAGGGAGCGGAGAACCTGACCGCAGGCGCACCCACTGCAGCCCGAGGGACGCGTGGACTGTTGGGCGGCCCGCCCCATC
The DNA here is from genome assembly GCA_004023785.1 of Mungos mungo. Lineage (NCBI taxonomy): Eukaryota > Metazoa > Chordata > Mammalia > Carnivora > Herpestidae > Mungos > Mungos mungo. The sequence continues at coordinate 40,550 of PISW01001967.1, forward strand.
TGCGGGCTCTTCGGCCCCTCTCCCCTAATAATCCCGAGTTTGGGGTGTTGTGGACCGGAGAAGAGGCTCCAGGTTTGCAAGAGTTCATACATTCGACTTCCCCAACCAGAAATACCAGTTTGGATCGCTGTGGTAGGTGGATGTTCATCTGGTTTTCTGGAGACAGCTCCTTCTTAAGCAAACGAGTTTACCTTTAAATGTAGACATTTGCACTCTTAGTGAAGGGAAAAGTTTGAGGCAGTCGATTGTTTTGAGGCATTTGGAAATGCCCTGTTCCCTTTTCCCTACCACATGGCATTTCTGATTAAATTCTTTAAAAAAAAAAAAAAAAGGTGGAGGGGTAGTTATTAGGTCAGTTCAAGCTGTTTGTGTCTCTGGTTTCCTCGCTGGTAGTAGGCCAGAATCCCTCTTTATTTCAGGCCACAATTCAGAGTTTGGGTGGGTTCAAAGTTCAGAGCTTTATGAGGATATTTTCATAAAAATGGCCTAGTAGCTTCTCGGTATGATTTGCTTGTTTCATTTCCCTACCATGCTGAGAGGAAATTCAGCTGCTCTTCCATTTATGTGAAATAAGCAAAATAATTTATTCTCAAAATGCCCCAAGCTGCCACCAAAGAGAATTGGTGACGATAACTCTGGCCTTTACACGAAAACATTTCAATCTTGATAAGTGGACCTTGGAGGACATGGCCTAAACATTAAGAAAATTATAGCTAAACATTAAGAAAATTATAGAAGTCCTCCAGAGCCCCAGAATGTGAATCTTGACTTTCTCCTGCAGTTATGAAATACTTCCAAAAGCTATTGCCCAACTGCAGCTTGTTCTGCCCTGTATTATGGTAAACAAATGTGTCAATATTTTGTTCAGAAGTGAGTATGAGTCCTTTGCACAGTGTGAACTTTAGAACCTTGGCATAAGGCTGCATATCAAGAAAGAATATGTTTCAGGATGCAGTGTCACTTAGTTACGCAGACTGAAGCTACAAAGAAATCGGTGAAAGGGGATCCTTTGCAATTTTTTTCTATAAACTGTGGAACCAGTTCCCCCTCACGGGAAAAGCTAGGAAAGGACAGTTTAAGTAGGGAGGTAAACGCAACTCTGGATTTTTGTAGGTGGCATTTTCAATTGGTCTCTACCCTCCGTTTGTTCTGTTACCCTGGTTATAATCACCAGCTGGTGAGGGAAATAAAAAAAAAGAAGATATAAATTGATTTTGTTTGTTATCTGGGCTTGGGAGAAGATGAAAAGTGGCATGGCCTCTATTCCTGCCCTTTTGGAGATGGGCTGTAACAAATTTAAAGGAAGAGACAGATGGAAAAGACAGTTCATTTGTATGGTCCAGGCAGGCACTGTCCTGTTAGCTCATGATGTTAGGAGGACCTGGCTAATTGAACGGTGAGGCAAACTCCACAAATTTTTTCTCATTCATTGGTTCACCCTTTGGGCATTCACTTCCTCCCAGGCCAGATGAGCATTTGGGAACCTGGGCTCCAACCTCGGCGAAGCCTGTATCACCCAGCCTGTAAACAGCTCCCCTGTGTCAAGTTTGTTCCGTTGGCTCCATTGTAACCTAACACAGTATCTATTTTAAGATGTCTGGTGGTCGGTTGTCTTTTCAGTTGCTCGCCTTGCCCATGAGGCAGGAACAGGATCCACCCTAGACACACACTTGAGTCATTTCCGTTCACCAAATCATAACGGCAAACATCATTATAGTTTTACCTCCAAATGCGTCCCTTATTTGAGGCCCCCACTCCCACCGCCTCACCTCCCAGGTTCTCCCACATTCCTGCTCTGCCTTCCCTCCTAGTCCTCCTGGTCTCTCTGCCTCACTCTTGTTTACCTTCTCTGTCCTCACTCCTTCACCTCTGTTTCTAAAGGGAATTTCTTTTCTTTTTTTTTTTTTTTTAATGTTCCTGGCTGTTGTTTCCTGTCACAGTGTGTCCAAACCACTGATCCCCAAACTTTTCCAGCTAGGTGTCCCTTTGAGTATGATGTTTTGAAACATATATCTTTGCGATATATATAATAAATTAGGAACATGAACTGATGTTGTATGCAATATATATGTGCACATATACGTGCAGAATAACTGTAAACACCAGTGATGCCGTATATGAGAAGTAATAACTGTACATACCTTATAAACAACCATAGAATGGAATTTAAGGAAGGACAAACTAAAATACATGGAAATGAAAATTGTAATACTTTTCTGTTCCTACATCTTTGAAGAGCCATTTTTGCGTGCCTGCCCCACATGGGGCATCAACTGGTCTAAAATTCAGACTTTCATATTAGCACCAGTGGTGCATAAGGGTGCACTTGGAAAAGACGTTACCTTTTAACAGCTCTAGTCTGATTATAGTAGTTATAATGTGATGATAACAAATTTAGAATAGAAGCGATCTCTACTTGTGCATGTGATCAAAGCTGGGTATGTTCCATCTTCTAATACAAGTGTGGGCTTGGAAGCTGGGCAGGGCTCTGTTTGATGCTTTGGAACAGATTTGGCTGGGCCGACTTCAAAGAATTATCAGAACTCCGCTTCACTTTAAATTAATGTCTTTGTATTTTTGAAACATGATTATAATTTACCCCTGTAGGTGGCATGTGGTAAAAACGTGTGTAGACTGTGTAAGGACTCTCAAAAGGCGTATTTAAATGCCAAATAGCTATGACTGTATGATCCCGGAAAAGCAGCTCCGTACACAGCAGGATTTGTGGTTTGTAAAACACTATTTTAAAGCAGTGGAAACTGAAATGTTCTATTGTAGCTGGTTTTGACATATTTATTTTGCAGGTAATTTTCATGAATTTTTTTTCTGATAAGTACTGCATATTCGTTAGAGAGAATTTGTAACTTGCAGGAAAAGGTAAGGAGAGAAAGTTACTACCATATCCTCCCCAAATAACTGCAGTTTACTTTTTAGTGTATTTTCCCCCCTAAGCTTTCTTCTTTTTGTATGGTTAAAATGTAACTTTTAAACATGGTGCTTTGAATTGTAACAATAGTTTCAACTTTCTTTGTTCAGTCAGTCAAAGCTACATTGTCGGCGTTTCTCCCATGAGATTTCAAATCTACACATTTATAATTTTAATGGCCGTGTAACGTACTATCATACAGATCTACGGCAGTTTATTTAAAGGTTTGCCTATTGCTGGGCATTTGAATTGGGGAAAATCGGAAGCAGTTATTAGTAACATTTCCATGGATGTCTATATACTTAAGGCTTTGTCCCCATTTCTGATTGTTTTCTCAGGATGTATTCTTAGCTAGATCTTTTGAAAGGCTTTTAGTAACTGTTGCGATACTGTTTTCCAGAAGGATTGGCAATTTCAAGCTGTTGCATGAGATGTATATGTAGATCCTTGGTACATAGTAGGCTTTCAGTTAATAATAGATAGGATTAGGGAGTCATTAAGATGTTGTGTCCAAAGATTTTGTGGCCAGTTGATGGCCCTTACTGCTAGAAATGTATTGTTAGGATTTCTGTTGATTGAAGACGAAAAGACATTTGACATCGTGCTTAATGATAGAGTTGATGGTCTTGGGGCTGTTGTAATGGTCTGCTGTTAAGTGTTGGTTAAGATTAGAATTCTGGAGTAAGTCCTAGCAGGTGTGCCAGTTCTGCAGCTTAAGCCTTGTAGCTGTGTCAGTTGTGCCTTCTTAAAACTGGCAAAACTAGAATTTTTAGCTTTGTGGCCTTTGAATTGGATGCTATGGTGGAAAGGACCACCAGTGCCTTACTGAAACTCATTTTGTTTTGACTAGTAGAAATGTGACACCATCGGTCTGATGATGCGCTCCTATTGAGCTGGAAAATCATTCAGATTTCTTCTAGGACTTAAGCTATAAAATAATTATCTTCCTTAGACTCTTAAGCCGGTTTTAACAAAAAGAAATCAGTCCTTTGTGGCAATTAGAATTTCAGCTCAGCTTTTGTTTCTTTCATTTGTGTCCTTGGGCTAAAATGGAATACGCCTGCTGCTTTGTCGGTGTGAAGAATGTTTTGCTCCTCACCCACATTCTTCAGTCTAGTATTTTTAGGAAATGGGGCAGATAGCAATAATTCACATTCCATGTATGTGTTTGATGGTAGTTATTACCAGGATCTTAAATTTTTGTTAGATCAGGCTGTCTATTTATTTAAATTTTTTTTTTTAGTGTTTATTTATTTTGGGGAGAGAGAGACAGAGTGTGCATGGGGGAGGGGCAGAGAGGGGGGTGGAAAGCATGAGCAGGGGAGGGGCAGAGAGAGGGAAGAGAGCGAGAATCCCAAGCAGGCTCTACACTGTCAGTGCAGAGTCTGATTCGGGGCTTGATCTCACAACCCATGAGATTATGACCTGAGCCGAAGAGGGAAGTTCAGCTGACTGAGCCCCCCAGGCGCCCCTCCTAGTTCTTGTCTTAATAGCTGTGTAGTGTCAGGTCGCCGAGCTCTCTGTTTACGAATAATGCCCACCTAGATAGGAGAGGGTGTGGGATGGGCCGGAGACTGTGGGAACCCATTCGGGTAGACGTGGACGCTGTTGAGCTGTCTGCGGTTGTGATCTGGCTCTGCAGGTAGCACTGCCAGCCTGGAGACAGGTCAGTGATCTGCATGGGAGGAGCATTTTGATGCTCCTGAGTCTGATTTCCTGTTGTAGATAAATGTTCTTTTATAAGTACAGTTAGAAGGTGTCCACTGATTTTTTTCTCTATACGGATAGTTGGAGTTTCTGAACCTGGAAGATTCAGGAGTGGGCTGTGGACGGCTTGGTGCCTTTGTTGTGGTGGCTTCACGGGGATTGACCCCGCCGTGGGAGAGCCGCCTGCGTGGCGTTTCCGTTGGCACACCTCTTGCTTGGTGCACGCCTCAGCTGGGACGTTGTCACTTCAGATGTGTGGTCGTTTTCCCAGCAGTCCCACAAGTGAGGGTGCGGCCCTCAGGTTGTATTGCAGACCGTGTGTGTTGATTCTGTCGAACTTTTACTGTGTGATACGTGCATAATCGACAGAGTAGTGGGCGTGAGCAGATCGGTGGAGTGACGGTTGCCATCTGCTGGAACATGTTTTAACTTTGCAGGTTGAGGGTAAGAACTAACAATACATTTTCTAATCATGTATAGAACTTAGGAAGTGTAATCGGCCCTGCGAGGTCTGGAGCCCACATTTTGTGTGCCCCCAGAAATATTTGGCTTTGGACATTCAGTTTCCGGTTCTGTCTCTCATGTCAGTGCAGATTCTGAGAGCAGATATGACAGATCATTTTTCCTGGCAGAAATCTGTATTTTTCAGGTTGTGTGTCAGGCAGTCGTACCGCAAGCGCTGTGAGGACACGTGAGGAAGCGCTGTAAAATGCTAGAGAAGCAGACAGACCTGGAAGGGACAGCTGTAGCGATCATCCAGCCCCAACTGCTTGCTTGGCAAACGGGAAATGTGAGGCCAGGGCCAGCGGAGGGACACGGCGTCTGTCAGGGCCGGGACAGGACTCGGGTTCCCCAGCTTGCAAGTGGCCTGGTGCATAGCAGATCGATCGGAAGAAAACCTTTCAGAGTCTGAGTTTGTTCTGAACACCCCTCCCCCACCGGATGTGATAGTGCCGGGTGGGTTTTATGTTCCTTTGTGGGAAAACTGTAGCGTGCCCTTCCTCCCTTTCCTCTCTGCCACACGGTGTTTCATCTGCGTTTGGCTCTCAGGTTTTCTTCAGTGTCTGCGCATCATAAAAATTGCTTTTATTAGTAGTAGAATACAAGGAAGAATGCAGAACAGGTGGTATTTGGAAAAACTTCTAAACTTGCCAGTGTGCAAGATCATTTCAACATGGACACACTGGGATGTCATGTGCAGCATGGGGTCTGTAACTAACAAGACTGTGTTCCATACTGGAAAGTTGCTAGGAGAGTAAATGTTAAAAGTTCTCGTCCCAAGAAGAAACAATGACATTTGAGATAGGGCGAGCGAAACAGAGTCCTGTCCTCAAGGAGCTTATGTTTTAGCAGAACAGAAAGACAATTAAGAAATGGATGCTTAAGGGGCCCCTGGGTGGCTCAGTGGTTAAGTGGCCTACTTTGGCACTGGTCATGATCTCACACCCACGTCGGGCTCCGTGCTGACGGCTCAGAGCCTGGAGCCTGCTTTGGATTCTGTGTCTGCCTCTCTCTCTCTCTCTTCCCCCACTCCCCCTCCACCACTCATGCTCTGCCTCTCAAAAACAAATAAACATTTAAAAAAATCAAAGAGAGAAGATACTTAATATGAGAGGTGAGGGTACATTTTACATAGGGTGATCAGGGAAGGGCTCTGGAAAGATTATGTTTGATCAGAAACCTTAAAAAAGAAAGACTGGGGGGCGTCTGGCTGGCTCAGTCAGTAGAGCCTGCAACTCTTGGTTTTAGGATGGTGAGTTCAAGCCCCATGTTGAGTGTAGGGCTTACTTGAAAAAGAAATGGCTGGGGAAAGAACATCCCTCAGGTAGAGAAGAGAGCAAGTGTAACAGTCCCGAGGAGGAAATGGATCACATTATTTTAGGGAGCAGCAATTACGGTATGAGATGAAGTCACAGGGTGAGTCGGGGACCAAGCTGTTGGACCTAACAGGTAACGGGAAGGCTTTGGGCTTCTATTCCAGGTGTGATGGGAAACCCCTGGCGGGTTTGAGCAGGGACTGACGCCTGGTGAAAAGGGACACTGTACGTCATCTCTCTGCTTTGTGCCATGTGATTTCTCAGTGCTTTATACCGTGAAATCTTTTCTGATTATAGATCGTCTATGCTGAAAGACCCCTCACAGACAACCACAGGTCGCTGGCTTCCTACGGCCTGAAAGACGGGGACGTTGTGATTTTACGACAGAAGGAGAATGCAGAGCCTCGACCTTCAGTGCAGTTCCCAAGTAAGACATCCCTGACACACGCATGGGGAGACCGCAGAGCGCAGCGGCTCGGAGCCGCCGCCTGGCTTCGGGGTGCAGGCTCTGCCCCGCGGTGCCGTGCATCCTTGCTGAGTGAACTTCCCTGCGGCCGTTTCCTGGGCTGTGAGAACAGCGCGGCTTTCCGCGCACGGCGTGGCCTCGATGAGTGTTCGCTTCCGTTGTGATCAGTGAGAGCTGATCCTGGGGAAGGGCTTAAGAGGCCACCTGTGCCTGTGGTTCCTGACGGACTTTGGCTGCTTCGTTGTCTGGCCCTCAGCCAGCAGGCTGAGTGGAGCATTTCACAGTCAGCCAGGCACTTGCACGCCCATTGCACGGGCTCTCATCACTGTGGTAGGGGAAGAGCTTCCCCTTTATATAATGTTATCCTTAATAGATGAAGCTCTGATTTTAAGTAATGTCTTCAGTGTTACGTAGCTAATTAGTGAAGGAAGGCATGGGAACTAAACAGTGGCACTTCCTCCATTATACTGAGCTTTACGAACCTCGGGCAGCTGGACCACCAAATTCTGCCCCGTGCCCGCCAGCCTTGTCAGTCATGTGAAAGGACACCTACCTGTCTCGGTGTTCTGCCCCGGCCAGGGGTTTATAGCTGGAATGTGCTTTGCGACTTGGAATGTTTCTGTGCCCCTGAAATATTCCGCACAATCGCGTGGCTGCGAGCCTGCGTGCCCTTGATGGCCAGAGGGTCTGTACTTCTAAAAGCTGTACTTGCTAAAAGCTGACAAGGTTCTGACGGGGAGCTGTTGGATGAAACGTAATGGTGTTTTCCATTCCCTGCTGTCTTCAGGTAGATTTCCTCAAATACTGGTTAGTCTCTAGATCAGCTGGCGTAAAGTTTGTGGTGGCAGCTGATGGGTGCCTGGGTGATGATGACTCGTGCCAGCCTAGGACACAGTGCGTCCGTTCAGCTCGAAACTGGGGCTGGAAGAGACCGTCAGCGCTGTTCCTCCTGGATCAGGATCACATTAGTCCCTTGGGTCTGCTGTGAAACTTCAGAAAGAGTTGTGACTTGAACACGTCAGTCAGAAAAAACCCAGCTCTTCCTTTGGTTAATTTGGTGAAATTGTTAGTTCTGGAGAATCCCTGTTGGTTTTTCCCCCTAATGTGCCCCCTGTGGACAAGGAAGCCAGTCTGTGGGGGAGGGGAGCAGACTAGTCTATCAGGTAAACAAGGTTTTCAAAATTCTTCTGAGGCGAATGGACTCTCAAGATAAGTGTTAACAGGGTTAGAGATAAAAACTTCTTGCCCTGCAGAGAAGGCCCACCCGTATGTGCGTTGCTGGTTGGTATGGATTAACTCCCTCATACACACGTGTACCACACACACACACACACACACACACACACACACACACTTACTATCTGCCAGCTGGGGTCTGTTTGAAGGAAGCAGCTAGTTGAACCCATGCTAAGAGGCAGAAAATGACACTTGAGTTTAAGGATTCCCTTCTGCTACTTGATGTCCCAAAAGCCTCAGGACAGCCTCACTTGGAAAAGGCGAGGCCATCAGGCACACTTGTGGGATTGAGGAGATGCATATTCACTCAGTTCTAGCCCCTCATTCTGGCTCAGCTCTACTTTTCTTTTTTAAGGCAGAACTCCTTTTTTAGGGAACTGTTTTGTTGAGATCTCGTTCACATACCAAACAGTTCACGCGTGTAAGGGGTACAGTTCATTTTGAGTACATTCTGAGTTGTGTGGCCATCACGACAATCAATTGTAGCACATTGTCATCACCGTATAAAGAAACGTTTGGACCCATTAGCAGTCATTCCCCATCTGCCTCCGGGCCTCCTAGCCATAGGCAGCCTTCGGTCTACTTTCTGTCTCTGTGTATTTTCCTATCTGGACATTTCATATAAGTGGAATCACATAATACGTGGGTCCTTTGTGTAAGGCTCCCTTGTATTTGCCTTTCATTCTAATAAGGTCAGCTCAGCCTGGATTATAGAACCTGGGAGTTGTAGTCTCTAAATCTGTTCTATCTTTTGGTGACCTCAGCACTGAGAATTGGGCACATTCTTTTTCTTCTGTTTGTGTCTCTTGTAAAACGATTACTCCTATTGGCTCCCTGGGGGTGAGAGAGGAGTTCGCCGTGATGCGCAGATGAAAGTGTAAATCCCAGGAATGAGTGTGTTTAGCAGCAGAGACTTGTAGAATTTTACATCTAAAATGTATGCAGTTCACTTGGTTTGTATAGTAGTCTTTACCCAAGGCGTCCGGGCCCTTTGAGACATGTCAAAACAGACTAGGATTTTTCTCAGGAGTTAAATCCAGATTAACATGGTTATGTTTATTGAGACTAGCTTTAATTTTTTAAAAATACAAATAAGTAGGGGCACCTAGGTGGCTCAGCCGGTTAAGTGTCTGACTTCGGCTCAGGTCACGATCTCACGGTGCGTGGGTTCGAGCCCTGTGTTGGGCTCAGCTGACAGCTCAGAGCTTCGAGCCTGCTTTGGATTTTGTCTCCCCCTGTCTCTCTGCCCCTCCCCCGCTCACACTGCATCTCTCTCTTTCTCTCAAAAATAAATAAACGTTAAAAAACTTTTTTAATGCAAATAAGTAAAACTTGTTATATCTCCTGGGATGTTGTATAAGCCAAAAATCTAGGGTTATTACCGTTGCCTGCACCCCTTTTCTGTTCTTGCTGTGGGTTCACTCAGATGGCAGTCTTTATATTCAGTGAGCATGAGAGAGCGAGGAAAGGTCAGATGCCTGCATGTTCCATGTACCGCGGACCCCGGACCATGTGCCGGCAAGTGTTCCGCTGGTCCCTTCGAGTGCTTGTTTGTGTGGAGTCACTGGAAGTAAACTTTGGACCGGTTTTCCCCCGCAGACTTGCCCCGAATAGACTTCCGCAGCATCGCCGTGCCCGGCACGTCAGGCTCCCGGCAGCGCCAGCCTCCAGGGGCCCAGCAGCCTCTCCCGTCTCCCGGAGACATTGCTTCATCTCCACAGGGCTTGGACAACCCGGCCTTGCTCCGAGACATGCTGCTGGCCAACCCCCACGAGCTGTCCTTGCTGAAGGAGCGCAACCCACCGCTGGCGGACGCTCTGCTCAGCGGAGACCTTGGTAAGCCCATCCATCTGGAAGGCTCTCGAGCGAACCTGAGGGGAAGTAGTTGTGTCGCAGCAAATTTGGAGAAACTCCAGCAACTGGGGTGTTCAGCCCACCGCGCCACGTGATTTCTTGAACACACCAGTTGCTCTCCGAGAGGTAAAGCGATGCTGATGTCAAAGGCTGAGTTGATTGGCGGTCATGATCGAATTTTACAACAGCACAGAGTTCTGAAATCCAGCTTGACCAGCCTCCTCCACTGGCCTTTTCCCCCCCAAGGTATTTTCACAGCGCGTATCCTAGGGACTGGTATTTTATTTAACCTGTTTAGTGGGAGCCTCAGTTCAGGAGAGCTCCAGCAAGCCAACTGAGTGAGATGGTCGCCATCAGGCCATATAGGTAGGCCGGCAGTAGTTTGCATTTCACTGATTAACCTGGTTTAAGGTGGAGAGTATTCTAAAGGGAGTGACACTAAAACAGGGAAAACGGGCTCTCGTGCTCTGTGGGTTTTGTTTTTAATCGAAGTGTTGTTGACACACAGTGTGACGGTAGTCACAGGTGCGAGGCACGGGGATTCGCCAGAGCCGCCCCTCCTGCCAGGCCCGCTGCAGGTGAGCCGCCGCCCGTCACCGCGCAGGGCTGTGACGCACCGCTGACCGCTCTCCCTGCTGCTGTGCTCTGTTTCAGTTCGGGGTGGCAGGTTACCGAGGGCAGCGGGGCAGAGAGGGCTGGGGTCACTGACCTGCCACACAGTTATTCCTGCTGATTTAAATATTGTTATCTCTGAGTAGAAACAACATGATGGATCATTTCTGACAGGCATAAATGATTTTTGCAAATACTTTATTTCTTTACACTGAGTTTAGGTGACGTAGTCTTGCCTCAGAAATAGCAAGTAAGTGTCATTGCTCGTTTAGAATAATTCTTAGGCATCCTTTCTGCATCTTTTGCAGTGGTATTATGAGAAACTGTTTGATCTGGAAAAGTACTAATAGAGAATGGAGATAGAGTGGTATTCAAGATTTCCCTCCTTATTTTTGTAGAGAAATTTTCTAGGGTCCTGGTGGAGCAGCAGCAGGACCGAGCCCGGAGAGAGCAAGAAAGGATTCGTCTCTTTTCTGCTGACCCTTTTGATCTTGAAGCTCAGGCAAAAATAGAAGAAGATATAAGGTAATGACCCTATACCCGAAGAGCAAGGTTTCGAAAATCCAGGTTTCCCAAGTGACAGGTGACCTGGGATCAGTTGGGCATCTGCTTTGAGGTAGCATCCTGGTTTTGTATTTGAGATAGTAACTTCAGCCTTCTAGGTCACTCTTTCCTCTCCTGTTCTCCTCACATGTTGACTTAACATCCCAAAACACGGGTACCTAACTTGGTGACTTGAATGAAGACTCCCGGACTAGCCTTCGGTGCATCGTTAAAACAACTCCAGGGCGATGACCCCAAGACTGAGCAGAAGCCCCAGTTCAGGGAGACTGTCAGGCTGTCTGCACAGGCCGACTGCCGTCTCAATCCCTAGACCTAATGCCTGAGCCCTAATTAAACCCAGGCTCCAGCGTGATTGGATTAGAGAGCCCTGCACGGTTGGGCCCTCACAGTCCCGGGTCTGTTTTCCTGCTGCTGTGCTCGGCCGGCCTCCGTGGGTAAACAGACTGCCGGGCACGCTTCCAGCTCCAGTTTCTCTGACGCTCACACCTGGGGCTAAGGTAGCATCATGTAAGAAGCTTCAAAGAGGCAGACCCCCAGTCAGTCAGATGGAGCAGCGTCTTAAGAGGTGGGGCCAGAGCAGGGGTAACAATGCTAATGCCAACCTTGGTCACATCCCGGGTCACAAAAAGATGCCGGTCAGCCCCTTAGAAGGAAAGCACAGCTGCCCCCCGTCCCCATGTTGCGTTTGTTGCGAACGTGAAGGCCTTAGTACAGCAGTCCCCCACCTCACCCGCCGTCGGCTGCAGTCAGAAACAGATCCATCAGAGGGTCAGTAGTAGCCTAACAGCGTCACCAGGCCTGCGTCATTCATGTCACTTCATGTCATTATGTAGGCATTTTAGCATCTCCCATCATCACAAGAAGGGTGAGTACGGTCCAGAAAGAAACTTTGAGAGAGAGACCACATTCACGTAATATTTGTCACATATTATAATTGTTCTATTTTATTATTGTTGTTTATCTCTTACTGTGCCTCACTGCCAGATTAAGCTTTATCACAGGCATGTATGTGTAGGAAAAAACATAGGGTTCGGTATTGTTTGTGGTTTTAGGCATCTGCGGGGGGTCACGGAATATGTCCCTTGCAGGTAAGGGGGCGCTGAAGAACTCTGTTCTTTGTCATAATCTTTTGTTACTTGAATAAAGCCCGATTTGGGTCAGCCTGGAAGTCAGATAGCGGTTATTTTATCCATTTCACTGAATACATTTGACATCCAGGACATTTAAATCGTATGCCAGAATCCATTGCAGCCCTTAGCCATTCATCTGTGTTCTTGTTGATTAAGTGTCCCCATTAATTGCATTGATATATTAGTATATGAATTTTTTTGGGGGGGGGATCTCACTAATTAAATCTACCTAGAGAAATAGAAAGAACTTGACCACAGTGCATTTCTAAGGGAACCTGACATAATTCTCAAGAATAGATGTGTTCAAGGGTGCCTCAGTGGCTCACTTGGTTGAATGTCCAACTCTTGATTTCAGCTCAGATCATGACCCCAGGGTCGTGGGATCGAGCCCTGTGTCGGGCTCCATGCTGAGCGTGGAGCCTGCTTGGGACAGTCTCTCTCTCTCTCTCTCTCACTCTCACTCTTTCTCCTCTCCCTCTCTCCCTACCTGCCCCTACTTTGGACCTACCCCCTGTGCTCACTCTCTTTCTCAAGTGAAGAATTACGGACCAGAAACCTCAAAAGCTGTTTGCGGTCACAAGTAAGAGACGTAAAGTCTGTGCCATTGAGCAATGACAGAGACGTGGGAGTCCACGCGTGTGCACGTGTTCTTGCGTGCTGACTCTCTTAAAAAAAAAAGTGTGTTCCACCCAGAAGCAGGAGCGGAGGGAGGGAGAGTGCGCGGGCATCGTGGCCGGCCCCTGACCCTGCGCAGTCGGCAGAGTAGTTGTGAGATGAGGCGTATTTGTGTAGCTCGTGGGGGGCCCGGGGAGCTTAAGGAAATGGGGTGACGTATACATTCCTTTCAAGAAGACCTTGTGCCTCTGAAGAGACCCTCTACATAAATGTAGAGCCCAGAATAGCCAAAGTGACTGGTGTTATCTCAGGAGATGTTTTTGCTAAAATTTATCTTGGTTGGAGTCAGTGCAAGGTCAGGAGTATCCAACTAATTTTAGTTCGTTTCTAAATTTAATAATGTGGCATAAGAGAAAAGACTGTAATTCTGTCAAATGCCTTTTGAAGTTTCATTTGATGTGTTGCACCACTGATAACTCAGCGTGTGGATACACTGGAGTAAAATGTTTCCCCAACCTAACTAAGTGAGGGTGGCTTCGACTTTCTGAGGGGTTTCATGCATTTTTACAGAGTGGCTGCTAAACCCAGCAGTTCATTTGAGGTAGAGTATCACTGCAGAAAAGACCGGCGCCACAGCGCAGAGCACGGCTCGGGGCACTTTGTCCGCAAGGAGCCGGGTGGTAGGTATTTCGGGGTCTGCAGGCCGGGCCGGCTCCGCCGCCAGCGCTCAGGTCCGCCAGCGCGGTACCAGAGCAGCCAGAGACGGCCCGACGGGATGGACTGAGCCGCGTGGCTGCGGTCCCGGAGACGTTCACGCGCGCAGGTGGCGGCCTGTGGTTTGCTAGCCCCTCGTTTGCGGCTACAGTTCATCCCAGATCTCGGGCCCTATCCTGTTAGTGTGTCCGTCCTCAGGTGTGTTGCCCGGCCCCTGCCCTGGTTTTCATGAATGTTGGTCGTGTTTGGTCATGTTTTTGTTTTTTGGGTTTTTTTTTTAATGTTTATTTTATTTTTATGTTTTTAAGAGACAGAGAGAGGGGGACAGGGGATCTAAAGCAGGCATTGCACTGATACGGCACAGAGCCTGATGTGGGGCTTGAACTCATGAACTGTGAGATCATGACCTGAGCAGCAGTCGGACGCTTAACCGACTGAGCCACCCAGGCGCCCCTGCTCATGGTTTTATAAAGGAGGTTGGGAATGGAGACATGAAATGTTGAAGCCAGAATTCCCTTTAATATTCCCTTTCTCCTTTAAGAATTAGAATATGTCTAATGTTTGAAGAAATGGTTTGATGGACCACGAGAACTGTGATGCGTGTGTGTGTGGTTTTCTAGGCGATAGCCAGGGAGTAAAGAGACGTGTGCGTTTTCTCAGCACCCACTCTTCTGTTAACGTTGTGTCCTCGGTGCCGCACCCCCACAGCAGTCCTGCAGTACCAGTCAGCCCCCTGTTTACAGGCAGAAAACCCAGATGCAGCATGGCAGTTGAAACCTCTGTGTATTATATTTTGCTGTCTTATTTATTTATTTAGTGTTTTATTTATTTAATGTTTTATTTATTTTTGAGAGAGAGAAACAAACCACGTGAGCCGGGGAGGGTCAGAGAGAGAGGGAGACACAAAATCCCAAGACAGGCTCCAGGCTCTGAGCTAGCTGTCAGCACAGAGCCTGACGCAGGGCTCAAACCCACAAACCGTGAGATCATGACCTGAGCTGAAGCTGGATATTCAACTGACTGAGCCACCCAGGCGCGCCCCTTTTTTATTTAAAAAAAAAATTTTTTTAGCGTTTATTTTTGAGAGAGAGAGAGAGAGAGAGTGCAAGTGGGGGAGGTGCAGAGAGAGAGGGACACAGGATCTGAAGCAGGCTCCAGCCTCTGAGCTGTCAGCACAGAGCCCGATTTGGGGCTCAAACTCACAAACCATGAGATCATGATCTGACCTGAAGTCGGACACTTAGCCAACTGAGCCACCGAGGCGTCCCAATTTGCCAACTGTCTTTAACGCACTGAACATGGGACATGTACCCAGACACGCGGTCAGTCCTCCCTGAAAATGGGAGTTCTGACTTTCTACAGAACTCAAAGGTTGTGACTCTTACTCTCTCGAGGTTTATTTGCCTGTATCTGAGCTTGTGAAGGGAGCAGAACCGTTTTCCGTGAAAGCAGTTTGCGCACCTTCAGATTTCCTGCCAGCCATGTCTCCCTCCCTCCCTGTTGCAGGGATGGCACCAGTGTCCATTTCCGTGACCCGGCTGCTGGAAAGGGCAAAAGATACGTACACGTTTGTGGGGTGTGGGTGTTTTGGTTTTTTTCCAGTCAATGAAAGAGAAACATTATTGAGGCACAAAGGCCTTGGGGCTCCGGCAGGGGGCCATCCTGCAGACGACGGAAGAGCCGGTGGAGGGACCCCATTTGACCTTCCTCTTGGGCTGCGAGTCACTGCTATGACCACCCTTCTTGTGGCAGCTGACAGCACAGGGGTGCGGGAGACTGCGGCAGCTCGTCTCCTTGCAGTTGTGCTCGGGGCGGCTGCAGAGGGGGTGGAGGGAGGGCGCGGTGCAGGCCAGGCACCGGGCACGGGGCGGGCTCTCCCTGCGCCGTGAGCCGTCCTCCGGCTGCTGGCGCACAGAAGTTGGGCGAGGTGCCCTCCTGATCCCGGATTTTAGCCTAGACGTTCTCGCTGGTGTCACCGGGCTCAACCTTGATGGTGGCGGTCTCACCCATCAGGGTCACGAAGATCTGCGTCACTGCGGCTGTCACTCTCGTTGGAGAGAAAACCAAGTCTGTTTTTAATACTGTGACTTCTGAAACAGATTCCTCTTCCTGGAGATGACGAGTTTACTGTCCTTGGTTTTGGTTTGTTGCAGGCAACAGAACATCGAGGAAAACATGACCATAGCTATGGAGGAGGCTCCTGAAAGTTTTGGCCAAGTAGTGATGCTTTATATTAACTGCAGAGTGAACGGGCATCCTGTGAAAGCCTTTGTTGACTCAGGTGATGTCTCCGTCTTTGTCCATCTGTCTGACATTGGCGGGGGGGGGGGGGGCTCTGCTCCCTGTTAAAGATGGCGACAGACCTCCAGGCTGCCACCTAACCAGTCTGGGGGTTACCTCGCTTGCCAAGCTGTGTGTGTGTGTGTGTGTGTGTGTGTGTGTGTGTGTGTGTGTTGTTACAAGTTTATTTCTGTAATCTCTGTTTTTGCTGATTAAGTAAACCCTGCCCCCAATGTGACACTCGAACTCACAACCTTGAGATCAAGGGTCACATGCGAACCTGACTGAGCCCGCCAGGCACCCCTGCAATCATTTCCTAACTGCTTTTGTATTGCGCAGTATCTCCTTTGTCTTCCTACCTCCCCTTCTTTGGCGTCCTGAATTTTCAGGATACCTCTGGAAGGAATGTGGGAGTAAGTGGGTTTAGAAGGAGCCACACGAAGCAGCTGCAGAGAGCGTAGGTCAGACAGATCTTTGGTGTGGTCTGTGCACCAGCACTTTGCCAGGGGCTGCGGGGAGCGGGAGCACGTACGAATCAGCGCTCTCGGCCTTACAGCCCTTCACAGCCAGGCCAGGAGAGGATTCAGGTAATCCCTGTACCAACTGGCACCTCTTCTCACTGTAATAGCTCCGGTTGTTTTTTGTTTTGTTAGTAAGATCACACAGAGCGCCGTGTGGGGTGGCTGAGTGGTCCTGTGTGTCTTAATCCTGTGTAGCCCCTCAGCCTGTGAGACAGGATGAGTTCCTAGCGCAGGAGACGCCCTGCTCAAGGAATATGTCCCCCATTTGTTCATCCACAGTTACGGGAGCACCGGCGAGGTTTCAGCTGTCATTAACCGTTCGTATCGTGAGGGGGCGCCTGGCTGGTTCAGTCGCTTAAATGTCCAGGTTTTGATGTCAGCTCAGGGTTTGATCTCAGGGTCTCAAGTTCAAGCCTGACATCGGGCTCCACACTGGACATGAAGCCTACTTTTAAAAAAGGGAGGGAGGTGTTATATCTTGAGATGCATATGTCCTTGGGAGAAGCAGATTTACTGATTATTCAGTTTAAAAAATGTCCGCTGAATGCTGTAGGCAGGGCACCCCTGCTGAGTGAAAGTTAAGACTCACTAACGGGAGCCTCCTGGGGCTCCTATGAGAGAGACAAATACATAAGAGATGCTAACAGTAACACTCAGCATTTATTGTGCCTTTACTGTATGCCAAGCAGCATATCAGGTGCTTCATGTAAATCATCTCTACATAATTACATAATTTCAGTTAGTCCTCAAGCAATCTCTTGAGCTGTGTTTGAGTATTAACCCTCTTTTGTAGAGAGGGAGGCTTAGACGTTGAGAGGCAGTGGCACTCCTCAGGTAGACAGGGTCACGGGTAGCGGGCGGTGGGTCCCACCCCAGTTCTGTTTGATGGCGGAACTCCACGACTACACAAATCATATGCATGTTGGGTCCACGTCAAGACCACGTTCCCCAGCACGACCGGGGAGGGAGCAGAGGGATCACTGGGGAAGGCCGGTTTCCAGCTTGGTCTTGGGCATAAGTGGAACTCAGAGGAAGGGAAGGCAGAGGGCACTCTGCGGGAGGGCCAGCGTGAGTAAGAGGCACATTTCCTCCTGTCGGAAGCAGGTTTCGCACAGAGTAGAAGTCTGATAGCTGAGTCTGGGCTGCTATGAAAGAATACTGTCAGCTGGGGGGCAGGGGCGCTTAGGAAGAACACAGGCTTATTTCTCGTAGTTCTGGAGGCTGGGAGATCCGCGGTGAAGGTGCAGGCAGGCTCGGCGTCCGCTGGCCGGCCTCCTGGTTCACGGTGTTCTCTCTCCCTGTGTCCTCACGTGGCAGGAAGGGGGCCGGAGCTCCCCGGGGTCTCCTGTGTAAGGGCACCCAGCCCATTCCTGCAAGCTTCAGCCTCGGGTCCTCACCACCGCCCAGAGACCCCACCTCCTAATGCAGTCACGTCGGGGATCAGGTTTCAACATAGGAATTTTGGAGGGACACAGATATTCCGTTCATAGCAGCAAGAAGTAGTTTGGCCAGGACGAGGTAGGCTGTGAAGCTGTGTCCGTGTGCCTGGAGGCTAATCTTAAGAAAGTAGGAGCCGTGGAGGATTTTTGAACAGATGAATAAGTGGTCTGAAGAAGATGATATTTGAAGAAGACTGAAGACAGTTACAGATATGAATTCCTGACCTCAGGGTCAGGACTGTTTCCTTGCTTTAAATTATATATCGACAGAGTGCTTTGGAAACCAGAGAAATCGTCCATTTGTGAGGGGAATAGGGTGCGAGCTAGGCTGATTGCTATAGTTAGGAGAAGGAAGGCCAGAAACAAATTTCATGGGGCGCCTGGGTGGCTCAGTCGGTTAAGCCTCTGACTTCGGCTCAGGTCAGATCTCACGTTCATGGGTTCGAGCCCCGCGTCAGGCTCGGTGCTGACAGCTCAGAGCCTGGAGCCTGCTTCCGGTTCTGTGTCTTCCTCTCTCTCTGCCCCTCCCCCTCTCATGCTCTTCTCTCTCTGTGTCAAAAATAAATAAAAACATTAAAAAAAAAAGAAACAAATTTCATAAAACTTACAGGGTTGGAGTAGAGTTTGAGAGTAGGGAGGAGGCTAAAAGAAGGAGTCACGGGGGCGCTTGGGTGGCTCAGTCGGTTGAGCGTCCGACTTTGACTCGGGTCATGAACTTGCAGTGTGTGGGTTCGAGCCCCCCCTCAGGCTCGGTGCTGACAGCTCAGAGCCTGGAGCCTGCTTCAGATTCTGTCTCCCTCTCTCTCTGCTCCTGCCCTACTCGTGCTGTTTCTCTGTGCCTGCCTGCCTCTCTCTCTCTCAAAAACAAAATAAACATTAAAAAAAAAATAAAAAAGAGGAGTCACAAACAAACCGTTCTAAGTTTTATGTTGCGAGAAAGTAATCCCACTGGTAAGGAGAGAAATCCAAAGTGAGAATTCCTGGGGGAGAAGAGAGCTTCATGGCCTCGTTGGCTCTGAGATGGACATGTCGAGCACACGGGCATGTAGACCAGAGTCTGCGGGGGAGGGTGGGACTGTGGGTGAGACAGAGCCGTGTCTGTCTCCCGCACGGGCCTGCTCCGGTTGTGTGGGTGAATACACGTAGCCAGGAGAGAAAAGACCCGACATGCCCTCTTCCTGAAAGGGAACAGAGTGTGGTTGTTGGAGCAGAGGTGGGGAGGTCAGATTTAATTTTTTTTTTCTTGAGAGACTGTGGGTTTTACATAGTAAATTATCGAGCTCCAAGGTTTGGAATAAAAATAATCTGTTAAGATGTTTAGAGATACTTGGTGAAGATTGCTCTGAGTGTAAAGGATGCTTAACTGAGCACTTAACACGTTTCCGTCTGTAGATGTGGTTCAGCTTTCCGGAAGTCCTCTCCGGGTAATTTTGCTTTCTGTTGGTAACGTTTTAGAACATCGTCTAATTATGGCATTTAAACAAAATACTCTTTCTGTCACTGTCAGGTTTCTACACTGTGTTTCAGATTCCAGTGTGGAACTGAAAGTTGAATGAAGTATGGCAAGAACAGCTAAGGGCTAGACCAACCCAGGTGTGAATAATTGTACACAGACAAAAACCGGGGGGGGGGGGGGGGCTTGCTTTGTGCCTTGTTCTCGGGCTGCAGTTTTTAATCTTGCCACAAACATGGATTTCATTTTTATTATCTGATGTTTCCTTCTGCTTCCAGGTGCCCAGATGACTATTATGAGCCAAGCATGTGCAGAAAGGTGTAATATAATGAGGCTGGTGGACCGTCGGTGGGCAGGGATTGCCAAAGGCGTGGGCACCCAGAAGATTATCGGAAGGGTGCATCTAGGTGAGCATAAGGCACTATGGGAGTCTTTTCAGGGTAGTGGCTGTTTCAGAATTTATTTAGTATCCGTATAGCTGACCCAGCAAGCTTGATCCCCAGAAATGTTAAATCCTGTGTTCTGGCAGAGTTCTACATGTGCGTGCTGTAGTTGGTTTCCAAAAAATCAGTGCTGCGTGCATCTCTTTTCCTGCTCCTTGGAGATCGCTCTCAACTCTTCGAGCTCGTTTCTTGCGGTGCTTACCTCCATGTTGCTAAATAACGTGTGTGTCGTGTGTTACCGACACACGTAAATACCGTGGAGAGCTAAGCCACCTAATTGGAAATGATTGCCTTTCCTCTTGTGGTGTTTTTCTTGGCAATTAATAATCGTCTTGTTTGGTCATCTGGTATTCTCTCTAAGTGTTCCTCAATCCCCGCGCACTCCCCTACGTTGTGTAAATCTCCTGTTGAAGATTCCTCGGGAGCCTGGACCAGGGCCGATGAGCTGCTGCACAGCCGGGGTTCTGGACTGTCCCTTGTGTGGGGCCCAGAGGCTGCTTTCCCTCTTGCTGATACTTGGGATTGCATGATTCCTCCGTCTTCCTCTTTGTCACTTTGCTCCTCGGTTTATTAGAGGACACCTTCCTGTAGCTACAAGGGAGGAAACTGAGTCCTTAGATATCAGAACTCGTCATTTTTTTCCTTCCTATGTTCTCCCAGGCTGGCTAAGTCGGGAATCATTTCTGTTTCCCACAGTTGTCACTGCTGCTGCA
Organism: Mungos mungo; assembly: GCA_004023785.1. Lineage (NCBI taxonomy): Eukaryota > Metazoa > Chordata > Mammalia > Carnivora > Herpestidae > Mungos > Mungos mungo. Next base: position 61,040 of record PISW01001967.1, read on the forward strand.
GAGAAGCTGGCTGCTGTCTCAGTTCTTTTTTTTTTTTTTTAATGTCTTTATTTTGAAAGACAGACAGAGAGCGAGCCGGGGAGAGAGAGGGAGAGCAGGCTCCAGGCTCTGTGCTGACAGCTCAGCTGTGGGGCTCGAACCCACGGACTGTGAGATCATGGCCTGAGCCGAAATTGGATGCTTAACCGACTGAGCCACCCAGGCGCCCCATCAGTTCTTGATCCTATATTTGAAAGATTTCTTTTCAGTTTCTGAAGCTTGTAGAATCTTCTCTGACCTCTCGCAGTGTTTTGAAATTTCAAATTCACAGTGATGTTCTTGGGTGTAGATCTGTCTCCATCCACTGCAGGGGGTACTTTTCACTCCCTCTTCCCCGCCCCTAGACTTGTCCTGTAGTTTTCTCTCTTTCCTGTGTCCTGGATGTGGTGGGTGTTTGCGGGATTTCCTCAACGTTGCCTTCTAACCTTTCTGTTACATTTTGTATTCGCTTGATGGTTTTCTCAGATGTCTGGTGATCCGTGGCATCTGCTCACATTGAAGACGGGGGCACCAAAAGGCTATTTGGAACATTACGTGGGCGGGCAGCCTTGGCCATAACGGGTGGCCTGGAAGTTGGAAGGGAGGAAAGGGCTCGAGGCTCCGTAAACTTAAACTTAACCCCCCCTGGTTTCAGTCCGGTTCTTGTTGTGCCCTTGTCTTCCTCCATGCCCACCTGCGTTTCACTCTCTTAAGAAAATAAACCTCTAGTCGATTGTTGGGGTGAAAGGACATAGTCACCTGGCTGAGCAGAGGGCAAGAGGGAACCCCGAGATCTAACCGTGCCTCCTACATAGACCTTCACCCAGGCTCCCTAGTTTGGACTCCTCTCCCCCCGTTCGCAGAGGTGCTTGTGCACCAACCGCTTGGCGGTTCTGTGATGTTAACCTGCTTGCTTCCAGTTTTCCTCACTGCCCTTGGCTTTCTGTTCCATGATTGCATTTCAGTGTCTCTTCTGGGTTTTTTTTTATCCCCCTTAGTGATTTGTACCTTAAAAAAATAAAATTTTATTATAATTTCTCAGGAGTGAATGAAGATAAATACATGTGCTCCTTCCTTCCTCTGTAACCAGACTTATTCTTTTTCTTAATACTTTAAATCCTTGTAAGCGAGACTCAACCACCAAGCACCATTTGTACTCAGTCTCCTTCTGACCCATTTCCCCTGCATTTTATTCTTGTAAAAGGTGGTCATGTAATGTATAGAATTTCATACTCTGTTATAAGAAAAGATACACGTTCTCAGTGTTACTATAATTTTCATAAGCATCATGCAGATGCACAGCATTCTCTTATATAGGTTTAATGGTCAACTTTTAGGATAAATCCTCCCCCCCCCCATATTTTGTTACTATAACATGGCTGTAGATTTTTGTGGCTTTTTTTGTGAACTTTTAAATTTTTTTTCCTTCTCAAAATTCCTGTCAATGAAATCAAAGATACTACTACTAAAACAAAGATCATGAGCACAGGGGCACCTGGGTGGCTCGGTTGGTTAGGCCTCCGACTTTGGCTCAGGTCATGATCTACATTCGTGGGTTCGAGCCCCGCATCAGGCTCTGTGCTGACTGCTCAGAGCCTGGAGCCTGCTTCCGATTCTGTCTCCCTCTCTCTCTGCCCCTCCCTGCTCATGCTCTGTCTCTCTCCGTCTCAAAAATAAATAAAACATAAAAAAATTTGGGAAAAAAAAGATTATGAGCACGTACAGGCTCTTGATGTGTTTGTAACTTGCACCCAAATGGCTTTTCCAGCACTTCATTCGCATTGGTCTTGATGTCCCTTCTACAGTCAAGTATCAGTAGGTTTTAGTCCCCTAATTTACAGATTTAAGACATGTGTTTTTAAACTGTAAGTTGCTCTTTTTGATAGCAAGTGATAATTTCTACCCTTTTCTCTCTCTCTTTTTTTTTTTTTTGTAATAGAGATGTCTATTTATTAGAGTCTCTGTGTTTTCTTTCACTGATATGTATAGAATTAGGATAGTTTAAATGCCTTACTCTCATGTGCTTTTCCTACACACAGCAGGACTGAAAATATCACGGGCTGGTTGCTTCAGAGTCTGAGCTGATCTTCCATGGTTTTCAGTAGGAAGATCATTGGAGGAGGCAGAGTCGAGTCCCAGTCATTGCATCCTTCCTTGTGGATGGACAGGTCGTAGCATTTTTGCAGCTTTGGCTATGACAGCAGACAGGAAACCTTATGATCGTAAGAGAAATCTAAATAAAGGGGAGCGAGGTCATCGGTAGGAAGATTCAGGATGTCACAGGCGACAGTTCTCCCACATGCATTGGCAGCAGTCCGTGTGGTACCGTCAAGATCCCAGTAGGTTTCTCTGTGAGACCGGATGTGCCAGCGTAAACTTTTACATGGGCCCTTTATTGTAGGAATAGGCAAGATTCTCCGGAATAACGTCCCCTTCTAGGTGTCGGGACAAAAGGACTAAAACAAAAACAGACCCGTGCTTATGTGAACCTTGATAAGGGACACAGGAAATCTTAGCAGAGGGAAATTTTCAGGAAACGGTGCGAGGACAGCTGGGGGGCCGTGTGGAAAAAAACGAATTGGAAATTGGACCCTGCCTCACATCACGCACAAATGTCAGTTCGGCATGGATTGCAGACCTAGATGTGAAAGGCAGAGTCAGAGCTTTAGAAGAAAACACAGGAGACCACCTTGTGTGGGGAAAAGGGTTCCTTAAAAGTTAAGAAGGAGATTATTTGATAGATTTCGCCACATTACAATTAAGAACTTTATATCAAAAGACATGATAAAAAAGATGAACACACACAAGCTATGTCTTTATAACATATGTGGGTGATAAAGAATTCGTATTCAGAATATATACTCTGTGTGTGTGTGTGTGTGTGTGTGTGTGTCCGTCCCCGTCCGTCTGTCCGTCCATCTGTCCATGTCTGTCCTCTAACTCAGTAAAATAGTATTAAAAATTTACAGGGACACCTGAGTGGCTCAGTAGGTTAAGTGTCTGACTTTGGGTCAGGTCACGATCTCATGGTGCTTGAGTGTGCTCAGAGCCTGGAGCCTCCTTCGGATTCTATGTCTCCCTCTTTCTCTCTCTGCCTCCCCCCCACCTTGTACTCGCTCGCTCTCTTTCTATCTCAAAAATAAATAAATAAACATTCTTTAAAAATTACACAAACGGACGCTTGTGTGGCTCAGTCAGTTAAGCGTCTGACTTCAGCTCAGGTCATGATCTTGCAGCCCCGCGTCAGGCTCCGTGCTGACAGCTCGGAGCCTGGAGTCTGCTTCAGATTCTCTTCCTCTCTCTCTGCCCCTCCTCCACTCCCACTCTGTCTCTCAAAAATGAATAAGTGTTTTTTAAAAATTACGAAACAGGGCCGCCTGTGGGGCTCAGTCGGTTAAGCCTCCGACTTCGGCTTAGGTCATGATCTCACGGTTCGTGGGTTCGAGCCCCGCGTCGGGCTCTGTGCTGACGGCTAGCTCAGAGCCTGGAGCCTGCTTCTGGTTCTGTGTCTCCCTCTCTCTCTGCCCCTCCCCTGCTCACCCTTTGCCCCCCCCCCTTTGTCTCTCAAAAATAGACATTAAAAATAAAAAATATATAAATCATACAGGATTCATAATTATTTAAAAAGCTGAGAATGATTACCACAAAAGCGAGGATAGTTGGGAGGGTGGAAAAGACACGAAGCTGTGAGCAGAGAACGTAATAAAACAAGGGACCCCTGAGTTGGGTGTTTCCTAACCTGGGAAATTAATGCATATGTGTTTGTTTTATTCTGCTTTATACTGTACATACATCATAGACTCTCCTGTTTGTAAGATATACTTAATAACACAGACGTTTTTATAATCCATATATAAAGACTGATTGAGAAGCCAGGCAGGAGGCTCTAAGGTAACACAGGCATTGGTTTGCCTCCGCTTTGGCAAAGAGAGACTTGGTCATAACAGGCAATAATAAACATTTTACTGTATATTTTATTTTATTATTTATTTATTTATTTTATTTTTGAGAGACAGAGAGAGAAGGAGACACAGAATCTGAAACAGGCTCCAGGCTCTGAGCTAGCCGTCAGCACAGAGCCTCACGCGGGGCTTGAACCCATGAACTGTGAGATCATGACCTGAGCTGAAGTCGGAGACCCAACTGACTGAGCCACCAGGCGCCCCAACATTTTACTTTTTAGAGGCTAACTTAAAAGGTTCAAAGTATCAGATTTCATTTCCCATTTAGAAAGCCTTTTGTAAGTGTATAGGAAGCAAGCAGTTAATATTGGCAGAATTGGTCTTTTCTCTCCCTACGTTCTTGATACCAGCTTTCCTTGCCCGCTGAACATGTGTCCCAGTGGTGTCACAGAACAAGTTGGGTAATCTGGGTAGTGTAGTTCTCGTGTTTACTTTGTACGCGGGCACCTTCACTGAGGTGTGTGTGTGTGTGTGTGTGTACATGTATATATATAAATATGTATACACATACACACACCCACGTGTTTTTATTTTTGAGAGAGACAGAACGTGAGTTAGGCAGGGGTAGAGATGGAGGGAAACAGAATCTGAAGCAGGCTCTAGGCTCTGAACTGTTAGCACAGAGCCCGATGCAGGGCTCAAACCCATGAACTGGGAACTCAGGCGCTCCACCAATGATTGGTTTAAAAAGTTAATGAAGGGGGCGCCTGCGTGGCTCAGTCAGTTGAGTATCCGATGTCAGCTCAGGTCATGATCTCATGGTTCATGAGTTCGAGCCCCGTGTTGGGCTCTGTGCTGACAGCTAGCTCAGAGCCTGGGGCCCGTCTTTGGATTCTGTGTCTCCCTCTCTCTCTGACCCTCCCCTGCTCACGCTGTCTCTCTGTCTCAAAAACAAATAAAATATTAAAAAATTAAAAAAATAAGAAACCGATCATTGGGTTCACTAGATTTTTATACTTAACTCGCCTGTTTCATGCTTTGCCTTGGCTTTGCCTGATTGTAAGATGCAAGGCACAGATTGATAGATACCTTTCCAAAGGTTGCATGAGACTTTTGAAGCAAAAATCCGTAATCCCTTCTCTTAATATGTTTTAGCTCAGGTTCAGATTGAAGGAGATTTCCTGGCGTGTTCTTTCTCTATACTTGAGGAACAGCCCATGGACATGCTTCTGGGACTGGACATGCTGAAACGGCATCAGGTAATGAAGCGCTTCCCTGTCTTTCTGCGCTGACACTCCGTATGTTAGGTGGTTAGGGTCGCATCCTTTCTCTTGGTTGCGTGTACTTGAAAACTGAGACACCGTGGCTCTTCAGACTTGGAAAGGTCCCTCACTGAGGATGTCATCATACATGGTTTGAAATGATTTATCAGTAGAAATAGAATCTCTTCTTGTGAAATCTCTCCGAATCTGTTAAATCCTGCCATCTGTGTGAGATTATAATGGGCAACTTGGTTCTCTTGTGTTACTTTTAGTTTCTGATTAGAACTCAGGTAATTTTTGATGGGTGGTAGGGGGTCTAGAAAACACATGATGATGATTTTCCTGCAAGTATAAGTTTAGTAAGTCTGTCGCAGCGGGTCAGACGATGCTTGGGAAGAAGGACCGTGGGGTTGAGGTGTTTGTACTGCTGGCAGTGGGAATGCTCATTTAGCACAGGGAGAGTGCTTTGTAAACATGCTCACTTGCAATGATATTTATGTTTCCACTCTGAAACCTAGTAATTTAAGATAAACTCTTCTGATTGAAGAAGCAATTAGTATCCACTGAGCAATAAAATTTTTCACAGCAGGGTGTCATATCTGGGCAATATTTTTATGTCACTAAGACTCTTTTTTTTTTTTTTTTAATGTTTGTTTATTTTGAGAGAGAAAGAGCAGGGAGCGGGGAAGGTTAGAGAAGGAGAGAGAATCCCAAGTAGGCTCCGCTCTGTCAGTACAGAGTACAACTCAGGGCTTGATCTCATGAACCGTGAGATCATGACCTGAGCCGAAATCAAAAATTGGACGCTAACGGACGAGCCATGCAGGCGCCCCTTGGTCACTAACACTCTTTAGAAATGTTTTAATACTGAATTCCTATAAAACATATTGCATTAATATTCTAATCAAGGTACAGAATTTTAAGTAGAAGAGGTGATTGAATGCATGTATTAATAAAACCTAATTTACTAACTTGTCACTATCTTTCCCCATTTTTTTAGTCCTGGTATAGACTGGTAGTCTTCAGCTTTATAGATATATATGTGTGTACTGTCCTATGTTAAACAATTAGAAAAATGCACAATAAAGGAGGCTAGTATAAGTACGAAATAAAGATTGCCATGGGGGCGCCTGGGTGTATCAGTCGGTTGAGCATCCAACTTTGGCTCAGGTCATGATCTCACGGTTCACGTCGGGCCTGCTTCAGATTCTATGTCTCCCTATCTCTCTGCCCCTGCCCTGCTCTCTCTCTCCCCCCACCCCTTCTCTCTCATACTTAAATAAAGTTTAAATACTTAAATTCAGGCTAACTTTTCTGCATGGTGTTTTGCCCGCCGTCATCAGTCTTGGTTTCTTCCTCCTAAGTGTTCCATTGACCTCAAGAAAAACGTGCTCGTGATCGGCACCACAGGCTCACAGACCGCCTTCCTGCCCGAGGGAGAGCTGCCGGAGTGTGCCCGGTTGGCATACGGGGCCGGCCGAGAGGATGTGCGGCCCGAGGAGATCGCAGACCAGGAACTAGCGGAAGCCCTTCGGAAATCCGTAGAGGACGCAGGTATCCGCAGGGGCCGAGCCCTCGGCTGACTTGCTCCGTGTCGTCAGTGAGCCTGGGGGGTTAGGGCGTCACGGGACGGGGGCCTTTTCAGCTCCAAATCCATGTCCTCGTGCTGTCGCGGGTGTGTCCCTCGTCCTCTTCCCGCCCCCTCCTCTCTCAGTCACCCCGGTGTTTCGGCAGATCCCTGCTGCGTGCTGGGCACATCGGGGAGCTACTGGCTTAAGCACAGTTTGGTAGGCTTCCTAAAACAGTCTTGTTTTCCCTTTTCCTAACAAAATTCTTCCAGGGAGCAGACATTTCCTTTTTAAGTTCTGCAGTTTCCCCGAACATTTATTTTCCTTTTCTTAGGCCCACTTCCTTGGAAGCATAGCATTGTTGTCCTAAGTGGCCCCGATACCTTTTTTAATATCTACCAAAGACAAAGGAACCAACAAGAAGGAGCGTAATTGGACACGAATCAGAATACAGGGTTGACGCTACTAATGAGATTGTATAGGGTGTTCTCTGGCCGAAGCAGAGCAGTCTGCAAACTTCTGACACAGAGATTCCTAATTCGTTTCTTCGTGAGTCTCAGTTGTCGTGGTTTAAGTCTAAAGACCAAGCCAAGTTTTCTTGGGTGAGATGGAAGGACACGTTTTTGCTGAAATCCTACCTCCATGTGATCATTTCCCCCATCTGTTCTATAACCGTGACTGTGGGATGCATTTTCTAGAAACTGAAGAGGATTAACTTTTAAGTTGGGGTTATTTTAAAGTTTTGAGCCATAATTATTCATCAGTGACTAATATCACACATTGTGTTTTCTGATGCAGTAAAATGTATTAGAGCCACAAGTTCGGGGAATAGCTTTCTCCTCCAGGCATAAATGATAGGAGCTCATTTAAAAAAAAAAAAAGGCAGCCAGATTTTGCCAGTGTTTTTATGGAAAACACCCAAGGTCTAGCCCTGAGCCTCTTCAAACTAAAACAGGCGTGGGCAGCAGACAGACTTCGCCAAGCTGGCCGTGTTCATACTCTCCTCCACACCGTTTGGCACCTTGGAGTTCTACAGACAAAGTACCACCTTGGTTGTAGGGAGGGGAAAATTCTGAACAGACAGACAGACTAAATTCATAGTTTGAAGCTTCCCCGTAGGGCAAGCGTGACTGGGTTTGAGAAACCCACTTAGAAGGTTTTACCTCTTTCTAGTGACTTGTCACTTTAGTCATCATCCTGGGTATTAATGAAATGATGTATTACCATCTTGTGAAATCTCTGTCTTCCCCCCACAATTTGGTGTTTTTATTTGAGAAGCACTGGCTAATGATAGCAGTGCTTTTCTACCCTGCTAACAATTACCCTCTTTGGGTGATTACCTTCATGTAATAAAAAGCTAAGGAGTATAAAATAGAAAGCACAGATGTTTTCAGCCATAGCGAAAAGAATGCAGCGATTCGGGCGATTCAAAGGAGGGGCCTCCTGGCTTGGCTCAGTGTGCGGAGCGTGCGACTCCCTGGTCTCAGGGTCGTGAGTCCGAGCCCCATGGTGGGTGTAGAGATTGCTTTAAAAACACAAAAAAATAACATCAAGAAATGGAATATTTTTCAATAAAGGATGAAAAGGAAATAGGTTTTTTTTTTTTTTTTTTTGCCCAGGGAACGATTTTTTTTTTTTAGTGACGATACACGGCTTGTGCTAATTTTTACCGTGTGTGAAGAGTGAGCAATTCTACATCAGGTCCAGTTTATTTGGACCACTGACCTCCCAAGATTATCAAAACCAAAACTCTGGACATAGTACGTGAACGTACTTTTGCTAAAAAACGGTTTCTTTGGTGGATACCGTATTATCTTTTCTATCAGCGGAAAAGTGAATCAGAACAGGAGCTATATCGGATACATTTTCTAAACCCTGACTAAAAGATAAGTTAAGCCAGGATGATCCAGTTTTGTTTGCTTTTCTTCTAAAAATAAGTCTCAACTGAGAAAGAAATTTGGAAAGTGACTGTTACAAGCATTCGCTCACCTTTAGGATTGCCATAGCCTGTAACTCCATCCATGGGTCTGCTGTTTCCACCTGTCTCACACGTCTGCCCATGAGTTCCGTGTGTGTGGGTATGTGAGGGTAATTCCTTGCCAAGTTCTACAGAAGATCTGTTGAAGTTGACATGTTCTATGTATTGTGAGAGAATTAAGCCAGCAAGAGACGACAGAAACATTCCCCACCGGTGACTCTCCCAGTTCCTGGTTGTAAAGATGGCAGAGGAAAGGAGACAATAACCCTGCATGCTGTGTGGTTTGCGTTGTTAACCCAAGTTTGCTTGTCTGTTTCCTAATTCAAACAGAGCGTCAGAAGCCATGATGCATGTAGTGTGTGTGTGCTGCAGCTGGAGTGGGCCCCAGACCAGGTATTTATAGACGCCACGTTCAGCCTTCCATCCGGTTCTCGTCCGTGCTCGGAAAGTCTCTGTGTCCGCCGCAGTTTCGGAATTTAGCTTCTGCCATCCATGTCACCTTGTCTCATCTGTTTACAACCAGCCTGTATATGCATCCATATGTGGGCATACGTACATGTTCCTATTCGTAGTTTCATCAACTGTCGGAACAGTCCGAGGAGGGGAGGGAGATCCCAGGAAAAACCGGGTCCATCTGGCCATTGTGAACAGCAGATCCAGAACGTCAGCCCTGCGGCGTGTTGTTGTTGAGGATAACTACGCTGTTAGGGGGTTCGCGGGCCTGTTTCTTCTGGAAAGCTGGAAGTTCCTCTTTCATCGCCCCGCACAACTGCCTAGAGTGGTAGGAGGGCAGATTTTCATTCCGCTGAAGAAGAACTGGAGGCTTAGGCCCGGTAACGTGTCTGGGCGTGGGCAGCACTGAGCTTTCGTTCTCCCTGAGACGGGAGCTGACGCTTCTCTCCCAGCCTCACAGAGTCTCCACAGAGACACTCCGTTCCCGTTTGCCTGGAGTGTAAACACAGGAGACGGCAGCCCGAGTTTACTGGCTAATTATCAAGAGGGAGAAAGGCAGCTCCCAACCTAGGACTTTATAGGGGGTTGCAGGCTGGTTGTAATTAGATACCTAGCACTTAATTTCTCCTTTTTTTTCTTTTCCCTTACAAAGAGGGGGTAAAAGTAGGCACCGTTTAATTATTCTTAATGCCCATTGTTCGCAGTCCCCTTCCCCTCTCCTGTAGTTCTGAGCCAGGCCCCTGCGGTCAGGACTTAGACCAGCAAAATCTCAGCGGCTGGAGGACTGTGTGCTGCTTTCTTAGCACCAAACACGCACCGAGGCCACGTTCTCCTCGACCTGCCACAGTGATTGGACCTGGCGTGCCAGTGCCCGAAGGCCATTGCCACATGCCCCGTGCCACTCACGGGAACATTTCACTGCGATGCGTCCTTTCTGTTCGCATTAACTCCCAGCTGAACCCCTGTCGGAGTCGGCCTTAGAGACTGATAAATAATACAATAACTGTGTTTCTAGACACTAACGGATATAATTTACACTGAAGCAAATGCCGTTTTCCTGTTGACCTCTAAACTGTGTTTCACGAGAAGTCCATAACTTCCCAACATAGTGCTTTATTATTCTCATGCTGTTAATAACGGTGTTGGATTAGAATGATGTAGAGCCGTTTGATTCCGGATTACTTCCTGGCTTCTTTAAGATCGAGCCCCCACATTGATGTTAATCAACATGAAGCATCTGAGTCTGAGAAGCATCTGCCCTGAGAGATTGTATTGTGAAGCAGTTTTTGCTGCCACCCGTTGACATTTAATTAACGATCTTCTAGTAACTGCATAGAGGTCAGTGTTTGACTCTGTCGGTGGCAAAAGGAGACTTGGAACTGACCTTTAACGCCATCGTGAGGTGCTCTTTGAGCCTGCCGTCCGTGAGTGCTCAGTCAGTTGTATTAAACCTAAACTGTCATTGCCTAACCGAAACTATTATGAACGATCTCCCTCCACCGCCAGGCCCTCCCCCCTTTCCCTGCCCTAAAGGACTTAAATGTTCTCAGTTGTGCTATGTTGATGTGATCAAGTAACTGACAGTCCTTTCTACAGCTGCCACATTTGGTAAGGTGATGATGGGATCCAACCTGCTTGCTCTTTCCCTTTATTTTTGTTCTTCGAGTCCTTGCTCAGACAGCTATATCATGGTTTGGATCATGGGATTTTGAGTAGAAATGCATTAAACAGAATACTTTCTCTGTCTTCTAGAGGTTCCCAAGCATATTCCCCTTTTTCTAACCTTTGTGTTAACGTTTGAAACACTAAAAAAAGTGCATTGAGCTGACTCACTCTAGTGCAGAGGTCCTCACAATTCGTAACATGCTTAAGACCCACCTGCGGAGCTCTTTGGAAAATGCAGATCCATGGGTTTCCTCCCTGGGGTGGTGATCCCGAAGGCGCATGCTTAGCAAGCAGGACCTCTCACACTGGGAAAAACTCCCCCAGGGTGCTGGACTCACGGAGAATAACGATACAGAAGTGTCCCTCAGGCCCAAGCACTAACTCAGCCATTATGTGGATGTTCACTAATGGTTAAAGGAAAAGATTGAATTAGAGTGCACTTGCTTTGTTAAGAGTGTACCTACCTCTTACTCCGATGCTCTGATGTCAGATTGTCTGCCCCAGTGAGAAGGGTTCTTGTAGAAGTATCAGCATAAGACAGACCCGAGTTTAAGACCCTGGTTTTGTTCTGTCCTGTTGAGATTTGTATCATCTGAGAAGTTAGTGGCCTTTGTAACCTACTAATGAATCTCTTTTCCTTTCCCTTTTGTTCCATGTAGAGAAAAGCGGTAACGAAACTACCTCACTGGGAATGTCATCCTTACCAACGTCAGATGGACTCAGCCGTCCAGCCCCTTCTCCGGGACGGAGCCCCGAGGTCGGTAATCCTACGAGTCTCGCTCGCTCCGTCTCCGCTCCAGCCTGCCCTCTCCAGCCCAGTGACCCTGACCGCATCGGACCTGAAGCTCTAAAGGCTTTGCAGGCTTCCGCTGAATTCCAGGTAACCTCTGAAAAGAGAGAACATCTTCCTCCACAGGATCTTTCTGATAGTGCTTCTTCAGCAGACAGCGCTCCAGCCAGCCGTGCTCCAGCCACGCCTCTGCAGAACTCACCCGAAGAAGCCGTTGCTGCGGAGAATATGGAGAAATCTGCTGAAGGAAGCACCCAGGGCCTCAGATCTCCCCACACAGGACAGCAAGCTAGTTTGTCTGTCACGGCTGCCGGTGTGCGGGAACCGCTGGGGTCTCCAGGTGAGAAGGGTTGGCGTCCGGAAAGTCAGAGCCCAAGTGAAGGGAACGGCCATCCGCAGCACAGAGAACCAGGGAGTGAGCGGCACGAGGTTGTACAGCAGGATGCTCCGCGTGACCGAGAGCAGGGACACTGCTGTGACACAGACGACTCTGACCTTCTTGGGGAAGGGCAACAGAATCAACCAGGAAGTGTTGGCTTGGAAGCTACAGTGAAAGAAGACGGGCTGCAGGAGAATGTGGGCCTTCCAGGCACAGGGGAAGATCCTCGCCCTGCAGGACGCTTGGGCCGCTCACCCTCAGAAACACTCATGGAAGTGGATACAATGGAAGAGTCCCCAGGTGCCGTGCTTAGCTCAGCAGATGGTCAGAATGCCAGTGTCAAGAACATCGGTGCAGCCGATCTCACCTTAGATAGTCCCCTGATGGAAGTAGAAACATCAAAATGTCACCCTTCATCTGAAATTTTGAGCAGTTCGATCTGCACTCAGGACTCACCGCTCCCGGACACTAACGTCGAAATGTCTGGAACTAATAAAGAGGACGGGGGTTGCTCCCCGCCTGTCAGTCTCTGTGGCAGTTGTCAGCCCTCCGTGGGGTCAGCAGAGGAGCCGTGCTCCTCTCTAACAGCAGCCTTGAAGGAACTCCACGAACTCTTGGTTATTAGTAGTAAACCAGCTTCAGAAAATATTTCCAGGGAAGCTCTCTGTCCATCAGAAATGGTAACCGAGGGCCAACCAGGCATTGAGGAACTTTCTGAGAGGTGGACCCAAAGTGAGCGTGTTACCACCACCCAGCGTGACGCGCATCTGCAGGTCTCCTTCCGCCAGACCGTGTCCGTATCGGTGAGGGCAGCAGAGTTAACAGACACTTCAAATGGTGCTGGAGTAGATGATGCAGAAAACATTCGTGTCAGGGATCCAGGTGACGGCCTAGTAACTGATAAGGAAAGTGTCCCCGAGTCTAGGGAATCCGAACACGAGAGCAGTTCTGCCGCTCTAGCCACAGCAAAAGCGTCTAAGCAATTACACTGCACCGTAGGTGTGGAAATGTCACCCAGACTTTTAGCAGGCGAGGAGGGTGGTGGCAGTCCCGCTTCCGAGCAAACAAAGTCCTTGTCCAGTTTCACGTTGGTTGAAGATTTGGGTCAGGGCGCACAGAATCCGGTGAGAGACAGGCCCGAGACCGGACAAGATGTCTGTCCTGGAGCTGGGGTGCCCCTGCTTGAGTTGGGACCGCCCACCAGCCGTCCATCGTCCAGTCCCTCCATTCTCCCACCACTGATCTTTCCTGCTGCAGACATTGACCGGATTCTCCGGGCCGGCTTCACTTTGCAGGAGGCACTTGGGGCTTTGCATCGAGTTGGTGGAAATGCAGACCTTGCACTTCTTGTTCTGCTAGCGAAGAACATTGTAGTTCCTACGTAACCATGGAAAAGTGGGCTAGATCATACTCCGTTCCCCTGAAAGAAAAGCTATAGACACACACACACACACACACACACACACACACTCACTCGCCACATACACAGTATATGTAGAAACCTGCAAGCAGAATGTTGAGCCAGAGTTTTTTTAAAAGATTTTTTTCGGCCAAAGTAACTTATCTCTTGTCTGATGAATTTGTCTATTCTATTTGTTAAAATTTGGGCCTTTTAAGTGTATTGGCAGTATGTGCATACAAAAGCTTTTTATTATCATCAAGATTATGTATTCTGGAATAAAATTGATGGTTTTGTCTGTAGCATACGATTTTAGAATGAGAGTGAGTGCTTTGAGAAGCAGCCGTGAGAAGGCCTGCCACCCCTGCGGCTCAGAGCACGTCACCTTCCCGCCTGGCTGTGGCTGTGCTGTGGGCTGGGGGTGGCTCGGTGGCTCGGTTGTCCGTTTACACGCCAGATCGCATGGTCTGCTGTTTGGAATTACACTTAGTGCTCTGTGTGTTGGTGATGCATCAGTTATAAGAGGAAATTGAAGAATAATTGATCTCTCCTAGACCGGTATGTTTTTATTCGTGTGGTTAGGGGTTTGACACTTTTATGGGGTGAGTTGGGGAGGATTTAAAGCTTGGGCTGCTCTCTATGCGACAGGCTGCTGCGTGGATTGCCAAGGATTTTGGGGTGGGGGGGATCAACCTCAGAGTGGAACGTGGTGCCACCCAGATAGAAAAGGGAAGTCTGTAATTCCATTTGCAAATGTCTTGGTGATGCTTCCAGAACTATGAGTGGAAAATAATGGCCTAAACACTGGAATTTACTAGAGAGTGGGTTTGCTAGCATCTTCCTGATCTCACCTCAACCCTTGGTGACCAGAAATGAACCCAGAGTTCTGCTAAGGGGTCGATTTGCCAGCAGTTCATTTCCTTTCTAAGCTCATCTCCCGGGCAGCCCTTCTAAAGTTCAGTGTGAGCTGTGATCGGAGGGCGATACCGTGACGTGTGAAAGCTTTGTCGCCGGTCCGTCTCGGTGCTCGGAACGGTCGGTCTCTCGGCGAGTGGCCTTTACGGCAATGGAACTAGTAATGGCAGTTTCTGACTCAAGTGGCCTTGGTAGAGATTTCCATCCCTTTCTTTCCTCAGGAGTTTCTTTTTTAAAGCAAGCTGCGTCACGTTTGTGTTTACCATGTCAAGGTAGAGTGGGGCATAGTATATAGATGTATTTATTGTGGCCTTTTTAAATATGAGGACTAGCCCTTGGAAATCATTGTCCTGTGGGCCCCACTGTGCAATAATCCCACGGGATAGATTTTAGGTAGTTTTTCCCAGAAAAATAAATGATCTTAGGTACCTAGCAGGAATCTGAAATCTTGGTTTTAGTGGAAAGAATTTTGAGAATGACTCCCGATTCCAAGCTATAGTTCGCAACGTGTTTGTGAAACTTGATGCTTTGAAAGGGCAATTCGTGAACTTGGTGTTAAATTTGATTTTGTCTGAAGTCTTACTCTGTCTGCAAGCTTCTTCTTTCCTTCCAAATTCAAGTCATTGAGCACAATCAAAATGGAGGCTCGTATCTCAGGAGTTTTTGAAATTTTTAATTTGTGGGCACTTAGAGACCTTTCTCTTCTGTCCTGTCCCATCTTCTTTTCTTTTTGCTGTAATGTTTGTATCTGTGTTGTGAGTCTTGAGTGATGTGACGGAAAGTCACGCAGATTCATCACGATCCTCCGAAGTTGGGAAATGGTTGGCAGAAAGGGCTGTGGTTTACCGTTTTCACGAGGGCGCTTGGAACAGCAGGTCTGCCAGGTTGTCTTAAAAATGTTCTTTTAGACAATCACATGTTGCAGACCCTTTTGCCTGCCCCACACCAAAGACGTAAGATGCACTAGGAAACTGCGCATAGGATTTCTGTCAACCGACTCTTAGAGCTGCGACCATGATGAAGTAGTTGGTGCTGTGAGGGAAGCAAAATCCAGTAGCAATGCAATAACCCCTGTATTTGCTTTATGGGTGGTAACTGGGAATTTATTCTAAGCTTACAGATCTTTAGGGTTACGAAGTGGGGTGGGTGTGAGGTGGGGAAGTTATCGGTGACAACAGACTGTCCCAAAAAAGGGTGAAGATGGGCCTCCCAGTCTTCTGTCTGAGCAGCGGCGTGCTGCCCAGTGGCCAGGCCGCTGAATTTTCAGTGTGGAGATCTGGCAGTCGATCCCAGGTAGTATAAATATAGCATATCAGTGTGGGAAAGGTTTTATTACCATAGCTTTTCACGTATGTATATTTATTTTTAGGAGAAAATTGAATAGGCCTATAGTTGTACATGTATCCTCCTTAGGAGTTCTCTGAATGAATGAGCGGAACCCGCTTGCCAAATAGCCCTGTCCTTTTTCATCATTTATTTTTCAATGTATTATTGCTTTTGATCTTTAAAACCTTATTTGCGTGTCCCTTCATTTGTATGAAAGTAAAGTCGCCGACATTGTTAGGATTTTGAATAATTGTAAAATCACGCAGTTCTTAAAACTCAAAGGGAATTAAGTAAGGGACACGACGCTAATGAACTTTCACGGTCAGTTTTACTAAAAGTGCAGAGATTCGAGATTCGCTTCTCTAAAAGTGAGGTAAAATCAGTGTGAGCTCCTCTGGTGGCCGGCAGAACTGGTCCTGGCCAGCCGTCACCAGTAATGGGCCACCTTCCTGGACGGCGTGTCTGCCCCGTGGGCAGTGCTCACCCCCAAGGCTGGTCTGTTTGTTCACCAAAGAGGAGAAGGTTGTCCTGTCGGACTTCTGCAGTTCACCTTAGGTTGATCTCCGTGGGTAGGAGAGTGCTCGGTGAGCGGGCAGCCCCGCCTGACACAGCTGTGGATTTTGCCACCAAAGCTGGTAAGGACTTCCTCGTGTACCCGTGGGGACCTCTGGGCACCAGCCAGCAGCATTCATCCCTTGGTTTGGGCCGTAGGCATTAACATCTAAAGATTACCAGAGAGAGTGGGCTAGGCGGTGGGTGTGTGTTAAAGCTGGTCTGCCTTGGAGCCTGCGGAACCTCCCAGCGCTCCTTTCTCCACATGGACTAAAGAAAGACACAGCCCATGTGGTTTTGTTGGTTGGGGTTCTTTTTTTTTTTTTTGTCCAAAGCCTGTCTCCAGCAAGAGGGTTGCGTAAAAATGGAAAGATACATGAGACTCTGTGTCACCGATTTTGATAACCAGTTACAACTGGAATCTGCCTGTTCTTCCCTCAGCACAGATTTCTCTCTCTAGGAAAAGCCATAAAAACTTTGTTTGTTTAACCATCAGCTCATGTGTATATATACAGGTGTGGTTGACAAATATCCAACAGTTAATTTTACATAGATTGAAAAGCAAACAGGTTTTGTATTTACAGATCTGTCCTCCACATCCGGTGGCTTTTACTTTTATCCTGCCATGTATATTAAACAGCCTTGCCGATAACCGGCCAGGAAAGCTGCAGTGCATTCTGATTTCCTTCTCCTGCCTGTTTGCCACCCGCGGTGAGAGCAGGCAGCGTAACTGAACTGCTGTGTGTTTCAAATTTATCACCCGTAACCTCTCCTAAGACAAGCTAGCAAGATTATGCATTCTTCCAATCTCTAGCACAAGTACCAAAAAGCCAAATTTCTCCTTTGAATTTGGTTACTTAGTATAGTCTCTGGCTGACTTAGAAACCGTCATCAAGAGTTTCCCTTCCTAGAAGACGCGTGTTAACATTTTAGGAATTGCATAATGTAGCTTTCTTCCCGAAAGAATTAAAAGCACCAATTCCTCAAAGACCGAGTACATTTGAAGCGTGTCCTTGAGAACTGTGGAGATGTAAAATCATGACTCAAGCTCTGTACCTTAGAGGTCCCTCGGTGTTAGTGAGGTGTTCCTAGGAGCTCATTGAATTAAGAATTTAGGAGTAAACCTTTGAAGTACTTGACTTTCTCTTGTGCCTTAGTTTCTTCAAGTAGCAGAGGCATCACATTTTGGCGGGGAGTAAAAGTGGAAGGTACCAGGGAGAAAGTTTGAAAATGGCCTTCCTGGAAAAAGGGCATGCATGGAGTGGTCCTAAGACTCACCTTGGATTCAGAATTATCCTGCACCAAATCATTAGATTTCCCTAGACAGGAGAATTCGGATAGGGCTTTTTTCCATCGGGAGTTCCAGAACACAGCTTCTAGATGTTCATCAGGTGTTTCTTTGTTGCACTATCAGTACTTTTTGGTGGTTAAGACAGAGAAAAAGTTTGGGAAAATCTGTCTGGTACTCTTGAAGGTTAAACAGTGTCTTTGAATAAGAACTCATTGATTCGCAGGGCACCCGGCTGGCTCAGTCGGTGGGGTGGGCGACTCTCGATCTGGGGTCATGCGTTCCAGCCCCACGCTGGGTGTAGGGTTTACTTTTTTAAAAAATCAATTGATTTAAATACTGAGAGCCTGTGTGCGAGGTACTGGTGAGGACTGAGGACACAGGGAGGACTAAGCCAGACGGGAGCCTGCCCCCGTGAAGCTGTCTGTTTAGGGGACACGAAACAGACGGTAGCACTAAGACCAAGGTCTGTTTTGGCCTATTAGCTTGGTTTTATTTTAAAAGCCCTACTAGGATGATTTGGTTCAAATTCAGAGAATGGGAAAATCAAGCTCAAACTGGAATTAGATGCTGTGAGCCTAAAACTGCTCTAAAGTTTTTTGAAAACAATTTTTATGGAATCAGAAAACCAACACAAAATGTTCAAACGTTTGATAGAAGTACTTGAAGAGATCAGCATAGATTATGTGGAAATAATTTATGCTTCGGGGCGGGGGGGGGGCAGGGGAACCGGGCAGGATAGAAGCACAGGTAAATGGGACACGATCCCAAGTATGTAGAAGTGACCGTGAGCTTTCCCTCCCATCAAGGCATCCTTCCACGCAGGCTAGAAGTGTGGAGTGTGCCCGGGCTTCTCCCTCCCCGCCCTGAGCATGGCTGCTCTGGAATACTGACCACCTGGTCTCACAGGACTTAGAGAATTCTGTGGGATCTGCTGTTTTAAAACAACAAGATGTGGAAAAGAGAATCTAGAGCGGAAAATGTAGCGAGCGATGGCTCCAGGACTGGGTGGTGGGCAGAAGTATTTACAAAGGATTCACGGCTCTCCCGAATCTCTCAACAGGATAGCTCCATCAAAAGAACATTCTTTAACCCATTATTTAAAATGTCACCATGCACATTGTAATCCCGAGGCGTTCAACCTGACCGCTAGTGACCTCTGAGGCCTACAATTAGAAAACTCACAGGTTTATCGGGTGTATATTGGTGATTGGTAATTTAGACCCTCTGGGGGCTGTAAAAGGTGAGGGGATATGGCTGGTAAGTTTCAGGGCACAATGTTAAGGAATAAACTGCAGAGAAAATGGCTCAAGGACTTAGGAGTTAGAGAATGTTTATTTTACCTAAAAAGGTTAGGCAGGTTACCGCAGACCTGGGGTGGGGGGGTGTAGAATACAAAATCAGGATTTTTACAGAACTATATTTCTCTAAATACATACCATACACAGGTTCTCATTTGCCGACTTGGGAAGGGGGCATGCTGGGTAGTTTTCCCTGGGGAAATCCATGTCTGGTGGGAAATGCTTTTCTTTGCCAGGAGTTTGCTTTATGCATCGTTGAATGAATGCATCTGTGGTTAGAGGAAGGTAGACCTCTCTCAATCTCCTGCCAGAAGCAGGCAGACGAGCTGGTTGGCTTCCAGCTTCCTTCAGCCCGAGATTCCCTGACGCCGACCAGACTTTTCGTTCCCTGCGGGCCGCTCAGCCCTCTGAGTTTATGCCCCCTATCTGAGACCTTTCTCTCTGAATGATTATAGTCATTCTCTGTTCTCTCCAGCACCCCTTTGAGATCGTTCTGGTGATGCTCTCAGAGCAGGTCAGCCTACTGATTACACGCTTTTTTCACCCGTGCGCCTACAGTGAAACGGATTTGCTCGTTTTTATTCAATCTCGTGTTCATGGCAAGCTGGGCCTTCGCTCTCAAGGAAGCTTTGTTGACCAGTTTTGTAGCCACATTTGGCAGATCTTAGCAAATAAAAACCCTTCTCTGACCCCTTTATTTGTTCTTGCAATTGCTCATGACTGCTTTTCTGACTTTTCTTTAAGCTTTGAGACTACTGCATCTTTAAAAAGCAGGCAGATTGGCGCAAGAGGCTTGCCAGTAGCTTCGTCGCTCCACAGCGCTTTGGTTTTGAGAGTTGGGAAACTCAGAACTTAAGGGAACCAAACTCAGGAATCCCACAGTTGGCTGCACTGTGCCCTTGGTTTACGGGCTGGACATAGGACCTGTCTGCAGCTGAGTGAGCTAGATGCGTTTGGGTTTGAGTTTTTGTCACATACTGAAATGTTAAGTCAGCCCGAAATAATCGAAACACTTTATTTTTCTTTTTTTAATAGGAACTTTCTGAAGAAAAAGTGATGTGTAAAACATTTGATATTTAAGACAATAAAGTTTTTATCATAAGACTCTTGTTTGGTCAGTTTCTTTTAAATTGAGATGATGACTTAACTTTAGTCCTGATCCGTCTCCCTGCCCCTTTGAGTCACTTGTGCCCGGGCACTGTGAATTGTTGGCCGTCTGCCTGTACCTCAGAAGAAATCGGTTAGGCCCAAGCCGTTAAAGTTAACTTCCAGATGTGACCGTGCCTGACTGGGCGGGCAGCTGACGGCGCTGTAACAGACATAACGCCGTGGTGGCGTGTCGTGGTCAGATTCACCTCGAGCCGGGCTGCTTTGCCACTTACTGTGACATGGGGTAAGTTTCCTAACCTTTCTGTGCCTCTGTTTCCTCATCTGTAAAATGGGGCCCATCTGGATGGTTGTAGGGATTAAATGAGTCAATACTGTTAGTACCTGGCACATACTAAGTGCTCCTCAGATATTAGCTAGTATTATTCATTGTGTCACGTAAGGGATTTGAGAATGCTAAGTGCGGTTTCTAGAAGCTGGGCGGTTCCAAGAGTCAGATGTGGCTCTGCCCCACGCAGTCTGTTGTGCAGGGTCCTAGGCTGCCAGAGCTCTGCTCTCTTCAACATGTGGCTTCCAGGATTACCGTGGATATCAACATCCAGCTGACAGGAGAGGAGAAGCAGGGTTGCTCATGGGAGTTTTCCCACCAGGCCGGGAAGTGGAATACATCCCTTCTCTACCCACGTTTCCTGGCTTGGTACTCCGTCCCACAGCTATGCCAAAGTGCAAGGGAGGCTGCGAAATACAATCTACTACGTGCCCACGGTGAGGAGCACAGCCAGGTGTCACCTTACCCCTAGCACTGTCCCCGAGGAGATGGTTCCGGACATTATCCAGGCACTCAGCTGGCTTCAGTCCAGAATCCCCCGCGATGCCCCGTCCTCCTTCAGGTCTTGATTGTGGCTTTTTATGGTCTAGCAAACAACTCAGGATAAGTTATCTGCTCCTGCACCTTATATAGCGTTGGCTCAGGGACAGCATAAACCGCATTAGCAAATCCCACTCAGAAAAAAGTACAGGAAATGCAGCCCTTGAGGAGGGGTTGGCGCAACTCCTCTGCTTAAAATTCTTCAGTGGAAGGAGCTCCCGCGTCCATAACCCACAGTCCCATCTGAAGTGGGTGCTAAGTCTACCTTCCTTGGGAGCTACCCAGCTCTCTTAGTTTACTGTTGGCATGAGTCTGGAGGACGGGATCGTCTAAAGGCTCGGAAAAGAGGCTCTGGCTTTTGAACTCTGGATTTGTAGTTTCTTTGGCAAAACACTTATTCCGTTAACAGTGGCCTTCTGATTATTTGCTCCAGTCAATCCTCCGTTACCGGTAACTACACTCAAGAGTTCTTTCGTGTACACAGTCCTCAAGCATGATTCATTTCCTTGTACCACCCTGAATCCAAGGCCCCCGGTTTCTTAGCTCGGTTCCTTTTCAGTTCAGCTTGCAACAAGCCGATGCTTTCCTAAACTTCAGTCTTTCTCATAACGTAAAAGTCAACACACAAACTTGAGTGTTCAACCCTCCCTCGTAGACCTGAACTTCAGGCTATGCAGTTAATGTAGTCAACCATTCAAGTTGCCACAGGAGAGTCTTAATAGACGTTTTGCTACTGAATGGTAAAGGTCTCCTGTTTTTCCAGCCTCCCTATGTCAGTTTCCCTCTTGGCCACCAAGACTGGGTCTTTTGGGTTTTTACAGTGACTATCCCATTTCAGTACCAATTTCTGTATTAGGCAAACGGCTGTAACATACTTAACCCAAATGTAGGTAGCTGGAAACAATGGAACCTTATGTCTCCTTAACAGCCCGCTGTGGGTCCAGGTCAATGGAGGTAGCGGGGTTTTTCATACTGTCGTTCAGGAAACAGGCTTTCAGCATCTCTGCCATTTTCACCCTGCTTCCAAGGTTGCCCTGGTCTTCATTCAGTTGGAAGATGATGGAAGAGAGGAGAGAGTCAAGCTCAAGTGCTTTTTATAGGCCCCGACCTGGAAATGGTACTTATCACTTCCTACACACAGTCCATGGGAACCACGGAACTGGTCACATCTAGCTGAAAGACTGGGAAAGGTAGACCAGCTCTGTGCCCAGTAAGAAGAGATCAACTAACCCAGTTTTTATTTCAGAAAGAATATCCACCTTCTAATGTCTGGTCAGGGGACAGAGCCTGTCTGGACTCCCATTTACATATTCACAAATTGACACCCCCTCATTCTGAGTTACTGAGAGTCCGTTTCTTGTTGAGGATTTTAGGAAATCCCTTTTCTATCCTAAAGCTTGTAAATGCTGTGTGTTTAATTTTTTACAAAAAAAATTTACAGTAACTTAAAATTAATGATTTTGAGACTAAGGAGTAACTTGGAAACACCTTGGAGGGGTTAACCAATGTGGAGTCACTGCTTGGGGTATGGTTTGTACTGTGGGGTCTTGAGAAGATTTCAAGGACCTGGACCAGCTGGTACATACAGGAGCAGCAGGAAATCCCTCCTTGTCCTGTTAGCGATTTCTCACCTGTCTGATAAGAATGACGACAGCAAAGGCCACTTCTCGTTGGAGGTAAGAATTATGTCGCCATATCTTAGATCTCAATCTTTTGATAACCATTTGAAATGAGATTTCCAGTACTTAATAGAGTGATAGAAATCGTGAGACATAACTAGTTATTAGTAGAAAAAATTATGAGTCCTTGGCACAGAGGGGAATTCACTGCATCTTTATAAAACCAAAAAAAAGGGGGGGCACCTGGGTGGCTCAGTCAGTTGAGCGTCCGACTTCAGCTTTGGTCATGATCTCACTGTTCGTGAGTTCAAGCCCCACATCAGGTTTTGTGCAGACAGCTGGGAGCCTGCTTTGGGTTCTGTGTCTCCCTCCCTCCCTCCCTCTCTCTCTCTCTCTCTCTCTCTCTCCCTCCCTCCCTCCCTCTCTCTCTCTCTGCCCCTCCTCCACTCACGCTCTCTCTGTCTCAAAAATACATAAACATTAAAACATTTTTAACAAAAAACAAAACTTTGAAAGTATCAGGGAAACAGAACGCCTCGCTGGCTCAGTAGAAAGAAGAGCACGCAACTCTCGATCTCAGAGTCATGGGGTCGAGCCCCACAGTTGATGTAGAGAATACTAAAAAGAAATAAACTTAAAAAAAAAAAAAAGGAGGGGGGCACCTGGATGGCTCCGTGGGTTAAGCGACCGACTTTGGCTCAGGTCACGATCCTGCAGTTTGTGAGTTCGAGCCCCACATCGGGCTCTGTGCTGACAGCTCAGAGCCTGGAGCCTGCTTCAGATTCTGGGTCTCCCTCTCTCTGCCCCTCCCCTGTTCACACTCTGTCTCTCTCGATCTCAAAATTAAATAAACATAAAAAGTAAGTAAAAATGAGGGGGAGTAAATGCATTGGAGAGTTTATAGCAAGAATCTATAGCTTGAGGGAGGAAAATGTGAGGGAAAGGTAGGATACACTTTTAAAAGGAGAAATACAAAGAAATAGGGAAGAAACGGGTTAAAAAGAGCATAGTCCTACATTTCAAAATAAGAGGAAAGCGGAGCCTATTGCCTTCTTACATAAAAGGGCTAAATTGTCACCAGATAACTGCTTTCCTAGTTCAGAGCGATTAGCTACTGATGGGATTAACCAACTATGCCAATTCTTTTCTATGGATTTTGTCCTAAGAGAAGTGGGAGCTGCGGTGGTTTGATTCCTCCTCCAGCATTACTAAAAGCGGACATTTTCCCTTTTAGACCCCAGGTATCTGAAAGCACAGAGCCCTGAGCCAGAAATCCCCCGCCCCGACGCCCCAAGCCTGCTCCTCTCCGTCTTCCCCGAGAAATCAACGGCAACATCACCCTTCCAGTTGCTCACTCCGAAACCTCGCCTCTTCCCCCACAACCTACATCCAATCCCGAAAACCTGTGGGCTCCACTTCAAAACATAGTCAAGATCCGATCATTTCTAGAACCCCGGTCCCAGGACCCCTCACCTCTCACCTGGTCACCGCGACGGGTCGCCCTGCTCCTGTCCCTGTCCACCGGCATTCTGTTCTTAGCACAACAGCCAGCCTGATCCAGTTAAAGCAGCCCGCAACTCTCCTGAGCACCCTCCAGTGGGCCCCCTCCCACTCAGGATAAAAGGGGAAGTCTGACAATGTCTCCAAGGCCCTCTATCCCCCTCTCTGCCTTCCCCTCCTGTTTCCTTCCCCTCACGCATCTTTTTTTTTAATTTTTATGTTTGTTTATTTTTGAGAGAGAGAGAGCATGAGCAGGGAAGGGTCAGAGAGAGAGGGAGATACAGAATCTGAAGCTGAGCTAGCTGTCAGCACAGAGCCCGACGTGGGGCTTGAACCCACGAACTGAGATCATGACCTGAGCCGAAGTCGGACACTTAACCGACAGCCACCCCGGAGACCCTCACTCATCTTCTAAGTCACCCCAACCTCCATGTTCCCTGAGCTCTTTCTCACCCTAGAGCCTTTCTTCGTATTTGCCATTTCCTTTGTCTGGAATGCTCTTTCCTCAGACACCTTCATGGCTTTTTCTCTCACTTCCTTCAGGTCTCCCCGCAAATATGACCTCCATAAAGCCCTTCTCTGGATACTCGATCTGAAATTGAAGCCGCCCTCCCCCTCCTGTGTCATTTCCCTCCGTTTTTCTCCGCAGCACTAACCACCGCCGAATGTCCTCTGCGTTTCTCTTCTGGCATCCTACCTTTCTCTCCTGTTAGAAACTGCATGAGGGTAGGGGCTTACGTCTGCGTCACCGCTGCGTGCCCAGTGCCTGGCACCGTGCCTGGTGCGGAGCAGTCAGTAAGCCCGTGAGCACCATTATGCTGCTGCAGTCCCTCCTCTCAAAGGCCCAAAGGCCCCAAGTGTCCTGTTAGTAGAGTGACAAAGCAGAATTGTGCCTGAAACGGGGCCAGGCCGCTGAGGTCACTGCAGGCTTAGGGACTCTAGCCTAGGATGAGTGCTGAGTGTGAGTTTGCTGTAGATTTTAAAAGACAGATGACAATTTTTTTTTTTTTTTGAGAAAAAGTACCAGTGAGAGAAGGGCAGAGAGAGAGAGAGAGAATCCCAGGAGGGGTAGGGCCGGGGAGAGAGAGAAGCAGGTTCACCTGAAGTGGGGCTAGCGCTCGTAATTATGTGATCATGACCTGAGCGAAGTCAGATGCTTAACGACTGAGTCACCCAGGTGCCCAAGACAGAGGACATTCTGAGATTAGTAAGTGTGCAGGCTTCCAAGAGAAGTAGTGCTTTTCTAAGATTTTTTTTCTTTTAAGTAATCTTTATACCCAACGTGGGGCTCGAACTCAGGATCCCGAGATCAAGAGTCGAATCCTCTTCAGACTGAGCCAGCCAGATGCCCCCAAGTAGTACTTTTTATTAAACCCACATATACAACTAATTTGGGACGTAGGCAAACGGTTTGTAGCTTTGACCGTATTTCCTCATCCTGTACCTTCCTAGAATGGAAAAGCCCACATCAGATGTGAAGGGAAGTGAGTTTGTACTGGGTCCTGCTTCTCTTCCGTCCTTTTACTCCCACGGCCCCTACGAAGGTTTTCTGCATCCCTATTGGATTACAAATTAGGGAGGAGATGGGGTGCCTGGGTGGTTCAGTCAGTTAAGCATTTGACTTTGGCTCGGGTCATGATCTCACGGTTCTTGAGTTTTAGCCCTGCATCCGGTGAGCATGGATTCTCTCTCTCCCTCTCTCTCTCTGCCCCTCACTCACGCATGCTCTCTCTCTCTCAAAATAAAATAAATAACTTTAAAAATTTAAGCAGACAGGGCGCCTGGGTGACTCAGTTAAGCGTCCGACTTCGGCTCAGATCATGATCTCACAGTTCGTGGGTTCAAGCCCCACGTCGGGCTCTGTGCTGACAGCTCAGAGCCTGGAGCCTGCTTCGGATTCTGTGTCTCCCTCTCTCTCTGCCCCTCCCCTGCTCATGCTGTCTCTCTCTCAGTCTCTTAAAAATAAATAAAAAACATAAAAAGAAAATTTAAAAAATTAAGCAGAAAATATTAATTCAACAAACACTGAGTATCATGTGCCAGACAGAGCTGGTGCTGTGAATACAGAATTGCATGAACTGAGCAAAGGGAGCTTACACTGTAGCAGTCACTCTGAAGAGTGACACCAATAAGAACACGACAGGTAGTAATAAATTCTACAACAAAAATTTGGTAGATTCCTATGTTGGAAAGGACTAGAGACTACTTAGTGTTGAGTAAGCAAGGAGAAAGGTCTTCTGAGAAGCTAACATTCAAACTGAGACCTAACTAAATAATAAACTTTAAAAAAAATTTTTTTAATGTTTTATTTATTTTTGATACAGAAAGAGACAGAGCATGAGAGGGGGAGGGTCAGAGAGAGAGGGAGACACAGAACCGGAAGCAGGCTCCAGGCTCTGAGCTGTCAGCACAGAGCCTGACGCGGGGCTCGAACCCACGAATGTGAGATCTGACCTGAGCCGAAGTTGGAGGCCTAACCGACTGAGCCACCCAGACGCCCCAATAATAAACTGTTTAGAAAGCTTTTTTAAAAAGGTGGGGGCACCTGGGTGGCTCAGTCGGTTAGGAGTCTGACTCTTGGTTTTGACTCACTATTTGTGGGTCCAAGTTCCACATCAGGCTCTGATCTGGGATTCTCTCTCTCTGCCCCTCTCCTGCTTTCTTGCTCTCTCAAAATAAATAGTAAAATAATCTTTTAGATAAAATTTTTAAGACCTAACTGACAAGAAAGGTCCTCCCAGGTGAGAATTTGGGATATATTACATTGCACTACACTGAGGGAACAGAGAGGCTGAAAATTTCAATAATTTCTAAAAATATATATATATTTTAATTAATATATATATTTGAATTTTTTAGAGGGAGAGGATGCATGTGCATGCACATGCAGGGGAGGGACAGAGAGAGAGAGAGAGAGAGAGAGAGAGAGAAAGAGAGAGAATCCCAAGCAGGCTCCATGCTGTCAGTACAGAGCCTGACACGGAGCTAGATCTCACAACTCTGAGATCATGACTTGAGCCGAAATCAAGAATTGGATGCTTATGGGCACCTGGGTGGCTCAGTCAGTTGAGCATCAACATTGGCTCAGGTCATAATCTCAAGGTTTGTGAGTTCAAGCCCTGCATCAAGCTCTGTGCTGACAGCTAGGAGCCTGGAGCCTGCTTCGGATTCTGTGTCTCCCTCTCTCTCTGCACCTCCCCGCTTGTGCTCGCTATCTCTCTCTCTCTCTCAAAAATAAACATTTAAAATTTTTTAAGGAAAAAAAGAAATGAATAAATGTTAAAAATTTTTTTGAAAAAAAACAAACAAAAAAGCCGAGTTGGATGCTTAACCAACAGAGCCACCCAGGTGCCCAACAAAAGAAGTGATCTTGATTACGCTGCCGTCCAAGACAAGTGTTCCCGGTTGGTGGGCAGCTGTCCTCCACACAGAGATTCAGGGAACCACGGAGCAGGAGCGCCCCTTGCTTAGAAGCCCACCGGAGAAGCCAATCACTATTTCTAGCCCCATTCCTGTAGAGAGAGCTTGACAGGATAGCCACGCCCTCTACAAAGAAGGCCGTCATCTAGCCTCTAGCCGGGAGCCTGGCTACAGTGCTGTCTCTGTGGAGAGAGAGGACTTCGGTGAATGGGGGCGCGGGGGGTGGGGAGAGCTACTGCTACCCTGGGGAAGAGCACCCCTGCCCAGTCCTCAGGTGTGAGAAACAGAAGGTTGGCAGGGGCTGGCACCAGCAGAGAGATTTGGAGATGCGTCAGGAAGAGAGGCTGAATTCCATCAGCTGTGACCTTGGAGGCCAGAGAAGAGTCTGGATGTCATGCTGCACTGGCGCCTGCTCAGTTGGTTAAGGGAAGTTGGGGCGCCTGGGCGGCTCCATTGGTTAAGTGTCCAGGTCTTGATTTTGGCTCAGATCATGATCTCAAGATTCGGGATATCAAGCTCCGCACGGTGCTCTGCACTGACAGTGCGGGGCCTGCTTGGGGTCCTCTCTCTTCCCCTCTCTCTGCACCTTCCCTGCTCTTTCTATCTCACTCACACGCATGTGCACTCTTTCTCTCTCTCAAAAATAAACAAACTTGAAAAAAATAAACTAGGAGGTAGAATGACTTCCCAATTTTCACCAACCTATCTTGCTGACTGGACAGTCATGAGGAAGGAACTGGATGTTCGACTTTTTTAAAAAAATTTTTTTTATGCATATTCTTTTTTTTTTTTAAGTAGTTTATTGTCATATTGGTTTCCATACAACACCCAGGGCTCTTCCCCACAAGTGCCCTCCTCCATCACCACCACCTCTTTCCCCCTCCCCTTTCAACCCTCAGTTCATTTTCAGTATTCAATAGTCTCTCAGGTTTCCCGTCCCTCTCTCTCCCCAACTCTCTTTCCCTCTTCCCCTCCCCCTGGTCCTCCATTAGGTTTCTCCTGTTAGACCTATGAGTGCAAATTTTTTTAATTTTTTTTAATTTTTATTTTAGAGAGCAAAGTAGGGGAGAGGGGCAGAGAGAGAGAGGGATGGGAGGGGGGAGAGAGAGAGAGAGAGAGAGAGAGAGAGAGAGAGAGAGAGACTTTCAAGCAAGCTCCACACTCAGCACAGAGTCTGACATGGGGTTCAATCCCATGATCCTGGGATCACAACCTGAGCTGAAATCTAGAGTTGGTCACTCAACTGACTGAGCTACCCAGGCACCCCTCAACATTTTTAAAAGTAGATTATTATTATTTTTAGTAATCTCTGCACCGAGCATGGGGCTCAAACTCACAGCCTCCAAATAAAGAGTCGCATGCTTTTACAACTGAGCCAGCCAGGTGCCCCTGGATGTTCAACATTTTAAAATAAAATCACCTAGGCACACCTGGCTGGCTCACTTGGTGGAGTCTGTGACTCTTGATCTTAGGGTTGAGAGTTTGAGCCCCACATTGGGTGTGGAAATTACTTAAAAATAATATCTTCAGGGGCACCTGGGTGGCTCAGTCAGTTGAGCATTCAACTCTATTTTGGCTCAGGTCATGATCTCATGGTTTGTGAGTTCAAGCTCTGCACCAGGCTCTGTGCTGAGCCTGAAGTCTGCTTCAGATTCTGTGTCTCCCTCTCTCTCTGCCCCTCCCCTGCTCATGCTCTGGCTCACTCTCTCTCTCTCTCTCTCTCTCTTTCTCTCTCAAAAATAAATAAATAAAGTAATTAATTAATTAAAATTCCAGTTAGTTTGCATACAGTGTTATGTTAGTTTCAGGTGTAGAGTTTAATGATTCAACACTTCCATACAACACCCAGTGCTCATCACAAATACCCTCCTTAACAGCCATCATCCCCTCAACCCATTCCCCTGCCCATCCCTCCCCCTTTTTTTCTAATTCTTAGAGAGCTATAGAGAGTAAGCAGGAGAGAGGCAGAGAGGGAGGGAGACAGAATACCAAGCAGGCTCCACACTGTCAGCGCAGAGCCTGGTGCGGGGCTCAAACCCACGAACTGTGAGATCATGACCTGAGCTGAAATCATGAGTTGGACACTTAACCGACTGAGTTACCCACATGCCCCTGTTTGTTTGTTTTAAATGATCCAGTCCAATGACCTTTTAAGGACGTGGCAGGATAAAGCTGCCAGAATTTTTTCCTATCTTTTCCCCCCTGAGGCAGCACACATCTTTGGAAAGAAGAGTAAAGAGCTGGTGCAAGGCTGTGGACTTTCTATGATGCGCCTTCTTTCCCAACTTCATGCCTCCCCTGATGGAGTTGTGCAGCTGGGAGGCTTAGGTCGGAACAATATTGAAAAGAAGAAGAAGAAAGTCAGTTTTCCTGTGTCACTGCTTTGGAAACCAAGACAGCGATTTGCCTGGGGCCTTGGCATGAGTCAACTGAGGCTTCGCCTCCTGATGCCTCAGAGTCTCATGCACTTTCCACATGACCAGCGTCTTGTGCAATAAGTGAACGAGCTTCCGTGACTCCCAAAACAGGATTGGTAGGCATCCTGGGTTCTTTTTAGTTTTGTTTTTCTCTGAGAAACTTTTTTATGTTTATTTTTTAGAGAGACAGTGAGAGTCAGGGAAGGGCAGAGAGAGAGGGAGACGGAGGATCCAAAGCTGGCTCTGGGCTGACAGCCGAGAGCCTAACCTGGGGCTCAACTCAAACTCACGAACCATGAGACCGTCACCTGAGAGCTGAAGTCAGATGCTTATCCAACTGAGCCACCTAGGCCGCTCCTGCTTGCTTGCTTGCTTTCTATCTTTCAGGTAATCTCTAAACCCAACATGCGGCTCGAACTCACAACCTCAAGATCAGGAGTCGCATGCTGTACCTTCGGAGCAAACCAGGTGCCCCCTGAGTTGCCTTGTTTTTGACAGTCAAGGATGAGTTCCGTATTTGAGCTCTGGGGCGTGGGACCATTATCTGCACATGAACACACCCTTGGCCCCTTGCTGTTCCCTGCAAGAAGTCTTGTAAGACTGAAAGGTGCCTCGCTCTTCTCTCGCCCACTTACCCAGGCAGACCTTAGGTAAGTTTCTTCTGAATGCTGTAAAAAGGGGACTGTGACAATCCCCCAAAGTATGAAGATGTAAACAATATGGCAGAAATACCATCACAGGAATATAGCCAAGCAATAAAAACACATGCCCAAGCTATCACGTGCCCAAGCTGTGAGTAACCATTTACGGGAAGGTGGCGTCCAGCAGAAGAAGCTGCCCAGAAGACAGCTTCCTATTTAACAGCAGGGGAGAATCACAAAGTTAATTGGTTCCACCTGGGGTCAATGGAGTCTCATGAGCCACGTTGGATCTGACAGGTTGGGGCCTGCTGGCACCTGGCGGGGGGGAGGTAGGAAGGGAGTGCACCAAGGTTATTAGACTGGTCTTTCAGGCAGGTTCCTCCTGCTGGCCACCAACACGTTTGGACACATGACTATTTCTTTCTTCATTCAAAGTAATGAGTCCTCTGCTCTCAGCCTTTTCTCTGCCTGCCCAGCGACTGCAGCCTCTTGTCCACCTGGCATTCTATCTGAGCCCAGCTCCATGGAGACTCTCCTTGCTTATTTTTCTGAGCTCAGTACTAATAAGAAATGCCTTTGGTTGAGAGACTTGACTTCTTTTCCTAAAAAGGGTTAGACCAAGCCCCTACAGGATCACCTGCTAGAATAGTATGAAGACATGTAAAGGGGTCTTTGACTCAGGATACAAATGGTTTCCATCATCTGTGCAGGAATGGTTGTGGGAGCATACGTGAGACGGATGTAGACAAAGCACTTAGTTCAGCGCACGGCACATAGTACTCATTACTCGTCATCATCATCATGAGTATCAAGAACTCTTGGCCTAGATCCTGAAGCGGTAACAGAATGTGGTTCCTCAGGTTGGTTCTCTTTCCTTTTCTTGACCTGTAATTTTGTCCCCTTATTCAGTGACATAAAAACAAATCAATAGGCACCTGGCTGGCTCAGTTGGTGGACCATGAGACTCTGGATATCGGGGTTGTATGTTCAAGCACCACGTTGGGTGTAGAGATGACTTTAAAATGTTAAAACAAAAAGACAACCACAAAGAGTAACTACCGCCATCTTGAAACTCTCCTGGGGAATCTGCGGGACGGAGAGGGAATTTTTGGTTGTGTATGGGGAGGGGTCCATTTAGGATAAGCTGTAGAATCAGTGTTTCATACCTGTGTTTGGGTGACCGGGTCTGGGAGGCTGAGGACGGTATGCCCAGACCGAGAAGTGGGGAAATAGGGAGCTGAAGTTGAGAAGTGGGGTGTCCTAAGATAAAAAGGGTGATCATTCTGCAATATACAAATATCAAATCGTTACATTGTACACCTGAAACTAATGTTGTCAATTACACCTCAGTTTCATAAAGTGAGAAAAAAAGAATATAGATTGACTTTTTTATTAGAGAGAGAGAATGAGCACAAGCAGGGAAGAGGAGCAGAGGGAGAGGAAGACAGAGAATCCCAAGCAGGCTGCAAACTCAGCATGGAGCTGGACCCTGGGCATGATCCACGAGCCTGGGACCATGACCTGAGTGGCAATCAAGGGTGGACCGCTCAATCAGGTCCCCCAATATATTGACTTAAAAAAAATAGGGCAGGACTAATGCGTGTATAAGGATATACCTATTTGGAGACCAAATGAGCTAAGAGAGCCAGGTAGGAGCTGAGGACTCTTAAGTGCAGGTGGTGAAGAGACGGGGCATTTGGAGAGGGGTGCATGTGGGGATGAGGGGGGTTGTTGTGGTGGGTTTCAGGGCTGAGGGACTCGGGGCTCCCAGAGTCTGTGGACCCACCCAAGAGCTGGGATATGGGTAAAAGTCAGAGTGGGATATGGGTAAGAATCAGAGCGGGTGTTGGGACTGGAGGGGAAGTGCAGAGGGTGTGTTTTGGTGGCGGGGAGGAGCCCCGGGGACCTGAACTGGCCTTAAAGATTAGGAATGGGCGGGGGGAGTGGGGAACTGAGGAGACCCGCTGGCTTCTCTGGGCGAGTGAGGGTCAGGGCGGCCAAGGAGGACCAGAGGGTGGGGGGTCTCTGGGTAGGTCGAAGTGGAGGTGCCAGCGGCCCTAGGTCTCTGGGGTGAGGGGGTCTTACGACCCCGGGCATGGCAGGGGCCTCCGGGCCGAGGAAAGCAAGGGTCCCGGTGGGGTCTGTGGGCTGAGGGATGTCGCTGGCTGGCGGGGGCGATTTGTCCAGACCCCTGAGATCTGTGGGAGACTCCGAGGGCCCCGGCCAGAGTGGGTGGAGGGGCTCGGGGTCGCCCAGGAGGGCCGGGAGACCTGGGTCTGTGGGCTGGCAAGGCCAGGGCGCGGGGCCCAAGGTCTGTGGGGCCCCGGGGGTCCCCGGGCTGAGGGGGCTTCCGCGGACCCCGGCCCGAGGGGCTGCGAGCCGACAAGGGCTGGGGCGCGGGGGCGCAGGGCCCGCGGGGGTCCCGGGCGTCCCCGGCCGGAGGGGCCGCGTGCCCGGGGCCGGCGACGCGGGGGCCGCAGCCCGACGGCCGGCCTTGGCGCCGCCCCGCCTGACATCAGTTCCTGCCGCCGCCGCCGCCGCCGCCGCCGCGCACAGCCCGCGGCCTCCTCCCCGCCGGCCGCGCTCCGGAGCCGCCTGGCCGCGGCGGAGCGAGGGGCCGGGCGAGGCGAGGGCCGGGCGGCGGGCGCCGGGCCCCGCGGCCGGCACGACGGAGCCCCCGCACGGCCGGCGGCAGCGGTTGGCGGCGCCCCCGGGCCCCCGGCGCGGGAAGCGGCGGCGGCGGCGGGGCGGCGGCGGCGGCGGCGGCGGCGGCGCCATGGAGCCGCGGGAGGTGAAGGACCGGATCCTGGAGAACATCTCGCTGTCGGTGAAGAAGGTGAGCGCGGCCTGCTCCCCGCGGCCGGGCCGGGCCCCCCGCCCCCGCGCCCCTCCCCGCTCTCCGGGGTTCCGGGGTCCGTCCTGTCGCGGGGGGCTCGGGGACACCGCCCTTCCCCTGTGCGACCCCGGGAGCCGCCGGGCGGGTGCGGGGGAAGCGGGGTCGCTCACGTGAGCCCCGCGGCCTCCCAGCTATTTTTAAAGAACAGAGTTGAGGTCAGCATCCCCAGAGCTGCCACCCTGCGTCACTCCGCGGGGCCGCGACACGACGGTCCCCCCCCCCCACCCCGCACCGCACACCAGCCCGCAAGCGCCTGTCTGCGGGGCCTCCCGGGGGGCCCGGCACCCTGGGGCGCGGCGGCCGGGCACGGGCAGCCCCGGCTTCTCCCGGTTCTGGGTTCTGGGAGACAGTGACCCTGGTCCTGGGAAGTTCCTTGCCTCGTCCTGCTCAGGGATGGCAGCGTGGAGAGGCTCGTTTCAGGGCTCTGCCGAGAACCCCGAGTGCCTGGGGACTGCAGTTTGGTGGGGGACCCGAGGAACTTGGTGGCACACACGGACACCCTGCTGTGTGGGGCTCCGTGCGGTGGACGGCGTTGCTCAGGCCGCCCCGTAGGAAAGAATACCACTTATGAAGGGTATGTCACCGTCTGTGTGAGAAAGACAGCTTATCTGGAAAAGCGTCCTGTCCCCTTAACACCAAACCAGAATGGACAGTCATTTAAAGAAGGCGGTTGGATTCCCGCCCCCCCCCCCCCCCCGCCCCCAATTTGAGTTCCTGGCTCACCTGATAGTCTTGGAAACTGGGAATGATTTGGGGGAGTGGATGGCTGGGGAAGGAAAGGTTCGTCAGATTATTCTAGTTCAATAAACCAAAATGCAGAGAATTGATTAAATCAACTGTTATATTTAAATAGCTCCCTCCCCCCCCATACTTAAATTCCTTAAAAGTGACATAGGCAAGCAATTTCACCTTTCATAGAGATCGATGTGGCTTAAAAGTGGATTCAAAGTGCTCTTAGTGAAATGTTCCTCTAAAGCACAGCTAAAAGGAACATTGCAGACATCCAACAAAACTTTTATTTACTTTTCCCGAGCTTTGCTAACGCAGTTGGGGTATTGTTTTTGCTTACCTAAGGAGTGCGGGATAAGCAAATACTGTATTAGGAAGCAATAGATCTTTCATCACAGAAGACAAAGGAAGACCTTGGGGGTTTCTAACCTAATTTGGTCGGCTAATCTGGTGGCTTCCGGTGGGCCTAGCGCTTGGTCTCCGGATTTCCAAGAAATGAATGGAGAAAGTCCTGGGTGGAAAGGGGGCAGGCATGGACGCGGGCATTTGTGTGAGCGCCGGTCTTTTGGCGATGGAGATTCACTCTGTAAATCAGACTGCCTCTCTGAAGGAGGCGGGTGCACCTTTTGAGATTCTTGTAATCGTCGGCGATGGACAAGCGCGTTTTATTGAGCCGTGACACACGCCCGAAGACAGAACTGGAAACCCGTCCCTGGGTGCGTCACAGCCAAAGGCAGGACAAGCATCACGGTTAAGAACGTGGGTTGGCTCAGTCGGTTAAGCGACCGACTTCTGCTCAGGTCATGATCTCAGGGTTCGTGGGTTTGGGCCCCGTGTCAGGCTCTGTGCTGACAGCTCAGAGCCTGGAGCTTGCTTCCGATTCTGTGTCTCCTTCTCTCTCTGTCTCTCTATGTCTCTCAATAAAAAAAAAGAAAAAGAAAGAATGTGGGTTCTGGAGTGGGGCTGCCTGGGTTGAACCCCTGCCCTGCCTGTTGGGAACCGTGAACCGTAGGAAGGGACCCTCACCTCTGCAGGCCTCCTTTTTCTCATCTGTAAAGCAGGGATGAGGTTGGGGTTGTTGCGAAGAGTTCACGAGAGCGCGCTGCAGCTGCGGAATGGGTAGCAGAGCCCCGGAGCCAGTCTCAGGAGCCTGTCCGGGCCGCTCTAGCAAACTACCCTAGACAAGGTGGCTTCTAAACCACAGAAAGGTATTTGTCCCAGTTCCGGATGCTGGAAGTCTGAAGACGTGGTTGGGTCCTGGAAAAGTGCTAACTTCTCCCTTCGTCTTCACATGGGGGAAGCCCAAGGGAGCTCTCCTGGGTCTCTGTCATTAGGGCATTAATCCCTTGCATGAGGGCGCCACCCTTGTGACCTCAGCGCCTCCCAAAGGTCCCCCTTCCTAATACCTTCACTTTTGGGGTTAGGATTTCAACCTGTGAATTTGGCGGGAGGGACACAGACATCTGGTAGCACAAGCGGTAGTTTTTTCCATTTGTGGGAAACCCAGTTCCTCCCTTGTACAAGGTCCGGAGATGTGGCAGAGTGTCTCACCACCTAAGGGTTGTTTCCAGGAACTGTTTTATATTCTTGCATCGTGAAGCGCCTTGGTCTTTCTGAATCGGAGTGTCTGCTCCCGATAGGAATCAGATCGGCTTCTACGGCCATAGGCCTGGAGGGCTGACGGTCTGGGCGTCACATGTGTCCTTGAACACCAGCGTCACCTAAATTTGTTATTTAGCACCTTGAGAGTTGCTTCACCTTTTCTTCTTTTGTCCTGTAAAATGGGCTTGCTGATCCTTTTACAAGGATGTTGCGTGAAGAAAATGAGATGTGTCACAAGATCCATTGTGTTATTAGTATGTCTGCAGAGAGCATTTTAGAACCTTTTATTGAAATAGAGCTTGCCTACAGAAAATAGAATACTTATACTCCTAAGGCCGCAGCTGAGTGATTTCTTACGTGAACATATCCAAGTATCCAGCACCTAGATCGAGAAACAGAGCATGACCCATCATCCAGAAGCCCCCCTTCTTGTTCCCCTTCCAGAAACTACACCTCCGCGTGTACCCCTGTCCCCACGCAGTATTGTGGAGGTCAGCTCTTCTCACACCTAGGTTTTGTGACCAAGACCATGCACCGTCACCCCAGAGGTCAAATGGCTGTAATCCCGCCCGGATCCAGGGGAACCGGTATTTTGATCTGAAGGCAGGGTTCCTGGGCATTAGAGAAAATTCTAGAGTTTAAGAGCACAGTTAAAGGAAAATAGTAACAATGAAAAGCAAGTTCCATATGTTCTGGAAAGGGAGAGAAGGCAGGAACACCCCTGGTACAGATAAGAAAGCCTGTGGTTGCCGATTTGTTAATAGTTAAAGAGAGATGTCCGAGTCACACACAGCGTTGGCATTTTGAACTGGCTTGTGGTTCTACTAAATAGCGTCTGCTCCGCGGGGAGGCGGGGAAGGCAGTGGTTTCTACGAGGGTTATGTTTTGTTTTTGAGAAGCGTGAGTGTCTGATGCATACATGTGCGGTGTGAGTAAGGCGCAGCCTCTGCCCCCCAACAGTCTGGGTGTTGCTTGGAGGGAGAATTAAAAAAATAACTAGGGCAAGAAGAAGCTCTCAGAGAAGGAGGGCTTCGCTGAGTCTTGACAAATTGGTAGGATTCAGAGGAAGAGAGTCAGCAGGCATTTAGGTTAGAAGGAACTGCTTGAACATCCCCGAGGACGTGGGGACGTCCAGGTCATCTTCTGAGGACAGTGAGGAGACAGACCAGTCATAAGAGTGCTGGGGGTTCTGCTAGATGTTGCTAGAAAGCGCTTTGCATGGAGGCTGCGCAACATGGTGGGTCCACGTGTGACTTTCAGACGTTCCCAGGCCCGGGTCTGGATCTGAGTTCTGGCTTTGTCCCTTGGCCTCCTTGACCCTGGCAAATTACCGCACCTCCAAGAGCCTCAGGGTCAGGACTTCCTCATAGTGTGGTCCTGGGAATTAAATCCAGGAGATAAAACCCTTCAGTCACTTAGCGCGATGCACGGCTCATGACAAGGCCTGCATAGAAAACAAGCTGCCCTGACCCCTAGCAGGTGTCTGTGTGAAGGCCGCAGTGTGTGCCTGTGGGGTTTGCAGAGTCTCAGACCACACTCCTCTCTGTTTCTTCAAGTTCAGGCGTGTCCGACGTTTTAGAAAATTGCCTGGTAGTATTTTCAGCCCACGTGGTCTTTGTCGCAACTACTCAGCGCTGCCCCGTGTAGCTCAGAAGCAACCTCGGACTGGCCATCCACAGATGAGAGTCGCTCAGTAAACCTTTATTTACCAAAGCGGGCTACGTTTGGCAGGGCGCGCTTCGTGTCTGCGCACGCGCGCGCCCGTAGCTTGTCCTCCTCTGCGTAGGCCAGGGCTCGCTTTGGGAGATATTAGTGTGACCGGTCCTACAGCTAGTCACATGTTGATTGTGACTGTGTTTTTGATACACCAGGCCTGTGGAATGAAAAGGGACGTTTGGAAATCCCATCACGTGTCCACATATTTGGTTTTTCAAAAATATTTACTGGGTGTCCCCCAGAAGTGCCCAGGGTCCCAGGCCCTAGGAGGGGAGCAGGGAGTCAGGCAGATAAGATCCCCGCCGTCATGGAGTGGATACTTCAGTGAAAGGGGCAAGCTGGTGAATTACTAGACAAACCCATTACAGAGATGATTCCAGATCGTGATTCGTGGTATGAAAGCACTAGGCAGGATACTGTGATAGAGAATTAGCAGGGGAGTTTGCTACAGAGCAGGTGACCAGAGAAGACTGACCTATGAAGGTGATGTCACATCCACTAAGAGACACTGACTAGGGTAGGAGAATAAGACAGTATTTGAAGAAAATGAATAGTTGTTTTTATTGTTTATTATTTTTTAAAATGTTTTTATTTATTATTGAGACAGAGAGAAACAGAGCATGAGTGGGAGAAGGGCAGACAGAGAGGGAGACACAGAATCTGAAGCAGGCTCCAGGCTCTGAGCTGTCAGCACAGAGCCCAACGTGGGGCTCGAACCTATGGACTGTGAGATCATGACCTGAGCTAAAGTCAGACGCTTAACCAACTGAGCCACCCAGGCGCCCCTAGTTGTTTTTAAAAAAGCACAAAAAGAGGGGTGCCTGGGTGGCTTGGTTGGTTAAGCATCCAACTCTGAATTTCAGCTCAGATCATGGTCTCATGGTTCGTGGGATCGAGCCCCGAATGGGGCTTGCACTCACTTTCTCTCTCTCTCTCTCTCAAAATAAATTATAAACTTTTAAAACACACAAGGAGCTCAGAAATGTGTAAAATAAAAAGTCAGTGGCCCCCGTTCTCTGTCTCCTCAGCCCCAATTCTGCTTTCCTTAAACAGGGTGAATAAATGGACTTTAGTAAAGAAACTGGGTCATGCTCCCGGGTCATGGCATGCTCCTGGGTCATGACAACTTTCCCTCATCTAGGGACAACGTAGGTCTCCCTCCCGCCTCAGTTAGGGCTTACGTGCTGCCCCTCCAGTTTGGGCCCCGAGTGAGGTGGCGTTTCCGGCCAGGCACCTCGAGCAGGGTCTCCGGGGCCCGCCACCCTCAGCTTCGCCTGTCGGTGCAGCTGGAAGGCTGGTGGGGGCGGCGGGCTGCTTCTCCCCAGTTTATCCGCCCTTCGGATAGGTTAGATGCGCCGGCATGTTAAAAATTAGCTAGGGCAGCTGATTTCTAGAGAGGTCCTGGTATTTAGACACATGTGGAAAGTATATTGATCATTGGGTTTCAATCAATAGTTTTGTCCTCTCAGCCTTCATGGAAAAACTCTTGAGAGTTTAAAAATCTGAAGAGTTCTGAAAAATCGCATGACTGGAGTCACTGGGGCAGAGATCTAAATAAAGTCATCCACACACGCATTAAAAAAATTTTCTTTCAACGTTTATTTATTTTTGAGAGACCGAGAGACAGAGCATGGGTGAGGGAGGAGCAGAGAGAGCGGGAGACACAGAATCCGAAGCAGGTTCCAGGCTCCAAGCTGTGAACACAGAGCGCAACGTGGGGCTCGAACTCACGAACCGTGAGATCATAACCTGAGCCGAAGTCAGGGGCTCAAGCCACTGAGCCGCCCAGGCGTCCCTGCACACACATTTTATAAACTGAAGCGCTAAGGGTCGGGGCTGCTTCTCCTTGCTTCCTCTGCCCCTGCCTCCATCCTAACGTCGGCGGTGGCTAGTCTGTGCTCCTTTCCTCTCTCCAGAACGGAGGCTGTCCAGGGAGAGACCCGCAGGCCCCCAACCAGGAACTGCAGAAGCAGGCACCTGTCCCTATGAGTGACCTCACCCAGACCCGGCATTAGATACTGGTGACTACCTTTTCTGAGCCCTGAGCCCTGCCCGTCCAGTGTTCTGTTGTTGTTTTTAATCTGAGGAATTTCAACAGGCAGCTGTAGAGCGGGGCTTGAATTCACCAGTCCAAGATGAAGAGGTGCATGGTCTTTCTACTGAGCCAGTCAAATGCCCCCCTGCCCATTCAGGTTTTTTTTTTTATGCTTATTTATTTTTGAGAGAGGGAGGGAGGGACAGAGAGAGAGAGAGAGACACGAGTGGATGAGGGGCAGAGAGAGAGGGGGACAGAGGATCAGAGCAGGCCCCACATTGACAGCACAGAGCCTGACGCGGGGCTTGAACCCCCCAACCGCGAGATCATGACCTGAGCCAAAGTCGGATGCCCAACTGACTAAGCCACTCAGGCACCCCCCCCTTTTTAAATTAAAAACAATTTTTTTAATATTTTATTTATTTTTGATACAGAGAGAGACAGAGCATGAGAGGGGGAGGGGCAGAGAGAGAAGGAGACACAGAACCGGAAGCAGCTCCAGGCCCTGAGCTAGCTGTCAGCACAGAGCCCGACGCAGGGCTCGAACCCACAAACGTGAGATCTGACCTGAGCCGAAGTCGGAGGCCCAACCGACTGAGCCATCCAGGCGCCCCAACAATTTTGTTTTTTAAGTTTTAAGATTTTTTTATAAGGTTTTCCTTATAAATAATGCTTCTCTAACATTAGGTTTCTGTTTGAAGTCTGGTGACATTGTGGGTCTCTCCATGCTGTCACAGAACACCCCAGGCCCTTTCTCTCTCTCAGTGACTTTTGGCTCTTGGCTCTTGGCTCTAGCATGAGGCCCACCCAGACCGGAAGCCCTGTTTGATGACTGGAGGCTGGGCAGAAACTCCCCTGCGCCTGGGCTGGGGCAGAAGCCAGGTGGCCGTCTGGCAGCAGCAGGCCCCTGTTCCACCAGGTGGGCTACAGCCGTGACGCTGCCGTCACTGCAGTGCGGTCAGCGCTCTGGAGCCCAGCTGGAGCGGTGGTGACTGCTGCGGGCCCCCTCAGAGCTCACCCAGCTGGAGCCCCGGGTGAGGGGAAATTGCCAGCAAACTTGAAGCGCTGCTGCTGGCTGACAAAACTGGCCCGAGATCTAACGAGTGGTCACGACAGGTTCAAACGGGGAAGGGGAGGAGCAGCATTCGGTGCACAAATGCTGTAGCAAGAGGGTTGCCAGCTGTAGGCACCGGGGGGCTCTGGGGTGGGTCGATCTCCCCCCTTGAGCCTTTGGGGTTCACCTCGAGCTCAGGATTCACCATGATGGCTCGAGGATGGTGCCACTGAGGCCAGGAGCGCTCTTAGGTCCAAGGAAAGCGATGGGGCTCTTCTCCTGGTGGGGGGGGGGGTGCTTGCTGAGACACCGCACAGCAGGTGTCTGAGGTGGGGACCTGGAAGCACCGTGAGGTGTGGAGCAGTGGAGCAACCACGTCCGGGCCCCTGGCCCTCCTCCGCGGGGGTCTGAACGGGGCAACAGGGCCAGTTGGGTTGGGTGAACTTTCCTTTCCAGCCCTGTCCTCCTCTGGCTGCTCCCCTAAGGTGTGAACATCCTAGAACTTGCCCTTGAGGCAAGAAGATAAGCATGGTGTCTGGGGGAGTCCCTTTGTCTGGAGCTCAGTCTCCTGTCTGAAAGCTCAGGTCATTGGCCTGTTGGTCATTGTGAAGATCCAGGGTCCCTGCCTCAAGCACATCCTTCCCTATTTTATGTGTTTGTAATTTATCTCCCCCCCCCCCATTTTCTTGAGTGCTTTACAAGCATTATGGAAATGCATAGGGAAGGAAGTATTCTGTTCCTAGCATCACCTTTCCTGTGATTAACCGTCCTTAAGAGTTGGGACTCCCCAGTTCTGGGTGACCTGGTAGGCTGTGAGAACAAGGAAGGGACTAATGTAGACTTGAAATCCACAGGAATCTCCACACTTAAGTAAGTAGTCCACCTGTGTTCACACTTTCTCCCCGGGTTATTTGTTCTGGGTGTTGCAGACTGCCCAGGCACGGCATGCCCAAGGATACAGGAGGCAGCAGGGCAGTGACACCTCGGCGGGGGCGGTGGGGGGGGGGGGTCCTCCCCTGAGTTCCTTCAGCACCTGCTGGCTACACGCATTTCCTCCGCCAGGCCCCAGCACACTTGCAGGATAGGCCACCAGCCCTGCCTCAGACCTGAGGGAGATGAGGTTTAGAGAAGGAGCTTGCCCCAGATTGTGTCGTCGTGAAGGGCAGAGCTGGATTCGAACCGTGTTTCTGGCTGTTGCTCTTTCCATTTCTCCGGGCCTTCTCCGTCCCCATGACGTCTGTCTTGAAATTGTAACAGACAGTCCATCCATCCTCTCGGTGTCCATCTTGTGGACCAGTCCTCCTTAAAAGCACAGATCCGGGGTGCCTGGGTGGCTCAGTCGGTTAAGCATCCAGCTTCGGCTCACGGTTCATGGTTCGAGCCCCGCGTCGGGCTCTGTGCTGACAACTAGCTCAAAGCCTGGAGTGTGCTTCAGATTCTGTGGCTCCCTCTCTCTCTGACCCTCCCCTGCTTATGCTGTCTCTCTCTGCCTCTCAAAAATAAATAAAAAACATTAAAAAAATTTTTTTTAAACATAAAACACGGGTCCACTGAACAAATAGTTGTTGAGTGACCGTCATGTGCTGAGTGCTCTTCCAGTCACTGGGAACCAGTAAAGAGAACCCGCCAAGCCCCTGCTCCCTGCGGCTACCATTCTAGAAGACAGTCAGTCAGCAAATCACAATGGCCGGCCTTTAGTAGCCATTGTGGATTTGTCATCCATGGAGTTCTTGTCTTCTCTCCTAACCCTGTATTTACATTTCCAGCCCCTCGTCTCTGCATGGGATGGAGGCACGGGTCCCCCCAGTATCCTCAAAACCTCGTATTTTGATCTAGACGGTGACTTGATGCCATTTTCCATAGCAACAAAATGGTTGTCGGGTGAGGGACACATTCATGAAGTCACGGTGCAGGTACAGCAGAGGAAAGGGGAAGTGAAAGGTGAATGCAGAACTAGTGCGGGCTCCCAGGCTTTGAAAGACCAGCTGAAGTGAGGCTTTGAGAAACTCCCTTCTTCTTCTTCCTGCCAGCACCACGCACGGCGCTGACCGGGGAGCACTGAGAACACAGGCCCTGCCTCCATCCCGGGGCTGGAAGGGTGCTGCACGTTCTCTCTGCCCGTTGGTTGGCTTCTAGGTCCCTGGTGTTTGCCCAGCGACCTCTTAGCAGAGTCTCCTTCCATTTCCGTCCCTACTTTGAAAGGAGTCCTCAGTCCCGTCCGCCATGGGCAGCCACGCCCGGTGCAGTGTGCAGAGGCAGACCGAGCATAGTATGGGGGGGGGCTGGGGGCTGGGACACTCCTCCTCTAGGAAGGAGAGGCATTTAACTGCTTTTGGAAACCATATTTCATCAAATTACCCAAAAGGTCCGTGCCTAACAAGGCCAGTTGCCTTCTGCTATCACTGTTCCAACACCCCAAAGAAAGCAATTTAAAAAAAAAGAAAAGGAATCCGCAGATAATTCAAGTACCTGCTTTTTTTAAGCTTTCCCCCCTGCATATCTTTCCACGCGCTGCCAGTAAGCAG
Organism: Mungos mungo; assembly: GCA_004023785.1. Lineage (NCBI taxonomy): Eukaryota > Metazoa > Chordata > Mammalia > Carnivora > Herpestidae > Mungos > Mungos mungo. Next base: position 103,965 of record PISW01001967.1, read on the forward strand.
AGAGCTCGCCAACTCTCCAGCAAAGGGACTAATGAGCAGCGATCTGGGCGGTGGGAAAGGAAGCCATATAATTGGGTGTATTTAGTAGCAAAGAACTGGTTAAGAAGCCATTGATTTCACTCATCTTGCTCAAGAAACAGCAGGCTCATGGTAAACAAATAGCACAGCCTCCGTGGCGACTCTGCATGTGGGGCCAGTCAGTCTTAGGATGCCACCCGGCCTGGGCACAAGCCCTCCGCGGGGCAGGAGCACTGAAGTGCTGATTGTTTCTGAACTGTGGGATCTCTGTCTATTATGAGCAGTGATTTCCGATTTCCGGGTTCTCTGGTTCTATTACCTAATTGTAATTGATGGTCATTGGGAACGAAGTGTATTTCAGGCTAAGGTGAGACCTCAGGTTAGGGATTTTAAAATCGGGAGAGGGGTGCCTGGGTGGCTCAGCTGGTTAAGGAGCCGACTTCGGCTCAGGTCATGATCTCGAGGTTTGTGAGTTCGAGTCCCGTGTCAGGCTCTTGTACTGACAGCTCAGAGCCTGGGGCCTGCTTCGGATTCTGTGTCTCCCTCTCTCTCTGCCCTTCCCCTGCTCTTTCTCTGTCTCTCTGTCTTTCAAAAATAAATAAATGTCAAAAAAAATTTTTTTTTAAATCGGGAGAGTGAGTCAGAAGCCTTGCAGTTGCCCAGGGTCAGTGGTGTGTTGGACACGCTGGAGGCCAGAGCCTCTGTTCACACACTCACGTTGTCTAGGAGGGAGGCACCGAGGACCTTCCTGACATTGTTCCCAGACCCAGAACGCCCATTCCATTCCCCGAAGCCCTGGGAATGGCCCTGGGCGGGCGCCTTGCTGCCTTGCCCTCCTCAGCAGGACACTGGGATGAGCACCTCCAGATGGTTAGGGCAGGAACCCCAGAGTGTCGCTTTATCCTCAGGTGGGATGGAAACAGAAGGGGCTCCAGGAACAGCGGCAGGCAGGGTGTCCGAGCACAGCCGGCCGGGGAGGGGGGGGTGGGCAGGGGACGGCTTCGCCTCCCTGGGCCCCGATCTCCCTGCCGACAGAAAGTGGATTCTGGCTAAGAGGTAATCTTCTGATCCTCTGCGAGTATCATAGTCAAACTTTGATTCACTGACAGCCCCACTCTGACCCCCTCCCCCCGACCTTGGGAGCCCCCAGGAACCTCCACGGTGTGACCAGGTGATTCCTACGGGTTCTTGCCTTCTTAGGTTCCAAAATTCTTCAGCCTGGCTAGGACCAGCCTTGTCTTAGATTCCAGTGGGGATTCTGCACAGAAATGCTGTCGGCCCTGGCCTTCCATTCCTTGGGTTGGGCATTATTCTTCTTAAGAAGTTTTGCTGAGACTTGAAACTTCTTGCCTGCTTGCCTGCCTTGTTTGTGTGTGCACTGGCTTATTTTTGAGGGAACAGAGCATGAGCCCTGGCCTTCTCTTCAGATTCACGGGTCTGTGCCTGCGTCCGATGTAAAATGCTCCTGCAAGACCACAGGGTGGGACACTGCTTTGGTGTCCCTGGGGGTGGGGGCGGAGCATTGGGTAGTTCTAACCACGCTGCCCCTCCTTCAGCCTCTGCTGCCTACGCACTCTCACAGGGTCCCTCTCCTGGGGGGGAGTTCAGGCATCAAGATTTAGGGACACCCCAACACCAAAGGTAGGTAGGTGATAAATGGTAGCACATGGGCTTGACTTCTGCCTTTCCTCTGCAGTTCTGCCTTGGAAAGAAGAGCCAGTGTCCGGGAAGGCCACAAGGCCCATTTGACCCGGCAGTGGTCACACTGTAAATAGAATTCCAAAGGCAAGGCAGGCAGCGTCCTCTCCTTTTCCACAAAACTCCCTCCCCCAAAGTGCAGCTGCAGCAGCATCAGGTGAGAGGCAGCTCGGGGACCAGGTGACCTTGCACCCCCGGGGGGTGGGCTGGGGGGAGACTCTGAGTTGGAATTGAGCCGATGTAACCAGGGCCATCATAGATTTCATTTATACAAGAGAGGAGTTGAGGTCAGGTGTCAGCCCACCCTTCGCTCTATGGGGTTTTCCTGCTTCCGGATTTCCACCTCCTGGAACTGCTGAGACTCATCCAGACATTCTGTGGTCTAAATATACCTGGTCTCCATGGAGCCCATAGGGTGGCTGCTGTTGCCTGGGGAGCGGGGGAGCCAGACTCTCCTGCGCTCTGCGTGCTTCGCAGGGAGGGGGCAGGCCCAGGAGGTCACAGGCATGTTCACAGCCCGTGAGTGTCCCGCCTAGTGGCCTCTCCCCTGCTCTGTAAATAGGGGATGGGGCCCCTCCCACAGCCCTCCTGATGCCCCGCCCCATGCATCCTGGGAGGAGGAAGCAGATCCCATCTGTTTCCTAGGCAGCCTCTCAGCCTCCTTGGTGTCGCTGGCCAGGGAGAAAGAAGGACACCTATAAGCGTCCTATTTTCTTTTGGCCACTTATAATCTTTCTTTATAATCTTTCATTGCTTCTTTTGAGTTAACCTATCAGGAACCAATTCTGGAAGGGTTTCTTTGGTACCAACCACAGAACTAGACATTGGGTCTTGGTTGTGTGTCTGTAAGAGAGAGAAGACAAAGAGAGCTGCAGCTCAGAGCGGAGAGTGGGACGAACCCGAATTAAAATGCCCTGAGTCAGGCATTTCTCGGCCTGCTGGAGGGTGCCACCCACACTTCCCAGCCGCCGCGGGGTCTGGCACGGCTTTCGAGGGCCGGTGTTCCCAGGGTGCTCCGCAGGGAGCACCGTCCTGGCTCTGAGAGAGTGCCCGGGCTGAGCCTGCCTGCGCGCACCCCCAGAATCAGGAGCAGGGACTCCAGGGTGTGGTCTGGGAACGGCCTGACTTAACAGGACTTTAGGGAGACCATAGCTTAAAAAAATCACTTTAAATCGTAATCCCTCTCTTTGTTCTCAGCTACCTCGCTTAACTTTTTTAAGTTTCCTGACGGAACAGCCTGTCTGCCGCTTCAAGCGCACCTGCCCACCGCCCCTGGGCTCCCAGCGGCACCACCCTCGCCTGGGGCCATGGGTGCCATCCTGTCTTTCCTGTTCTAGTACTCCTTTACTCCACTTCCATTTCTTTGCCACTCTTTTGGCAAAACTGGTCAAAGGAGTTTTCTGTATTGCTGTCTCCTCTCCTGCCTCCCCTCCTCCTGTGTCCCCCCACCCTCTTTCTTCCTTCTGACCAGAACAAGGCAGTGTGGTGTGCGGAAGTCCATGGACAGCTCCCATCATCACATCTCATGGGCTGTTTTGTAACATTCCCCTCTGTTATTTTTGTTTGTTTACTAATTTGAGAGAGAGCACTGATGAGTAAGAGGAGGGGTGGAGAGAGAGAATCCCAAGCAGGTTCTGCACTGTCAGTGCAAAGCCCCACCTGGGGCTCGAACTCCCCAACAGTGAGATCATGACCTGAGCCAAAGCCAAGAGTCAGACACGCAACTTCCTGAGCTACCCAGGCACCCTGCCGCCCGTTATTTTTGAAGCTGATCCCAGGCATCCATAAATTCTTCAGTAAACGCTGCCCAGAGCTGAGGATTCTTTTCTCAGTAATAACCACTATCACACCTGACATGTTTTAATAATTTTTCCGTAATAGCATCAAATAACTATGAAGTTTTTAAGCTCTCCTCATCAATGTCATTTTAAAAACACCTCATTTGCCTGAACGGGGTCCAAGTCAACTTGACCTCTCCTGGACGCCTTCTCTTGGGCTCTCGTCTCCATCCCTTCTCTCCCATCGCCTTCGCTGGGTTTCTCAGCGCCTCCCTTTTTGGGAATTTAACCCTGATGAGCGGATCAGTCCCTCCCTTTGGAAACTTTCTTCGCTTGGCTTCCGGAGCACACACCGTCCAGATTTTCTACCCGCCTCATTGGCTGTACCTTCTCAGTCTAAAGCAGTGCCCCTCAGCCCAGGCTACCTGGGGAGCCGTTTCAGCATGCTGGGTCCTCCAGAGCTTCAGCTTTACTTAGTCTGGGAAGACAGTCTGATTTACCGACCCTGCCCAAGCAGTTCTGTTGTGCACACTGGCTGAGAACGCCTGGTGTCATGCTGGAGGGCCCCGGCTCAGTGCTCGGTGCTGTTCCGCACTCCCAGGGTGACCTCGTCCATCCCGCAGCCTGAAATACACTCCCTGAGCTCCAGACCCTTTTATACGCCTGTCTGCTCCACATCGCCACCTCGATATCTGACTGGTGCTTTGAGTTGACCGAGTCTGGAGCAGAATTCCACCTGGCCTGGAAACGGCATCGCCATCCAGTTGCTCCGACCAAAACCCTGAGCATCATCCCGGCATCTTCCTTTCTCCTACACCCCACATCTAATCCTTCAACAAATCCCTCGGGTCCCGCCTTCACAGTAGATCTTGAACCTGACCCTTTCTCACGTCCACCTGGAGCAGCCGTGGCTCATGTTAAGCATATGGTGTACTTCCTCACTCCTGGGAAGATGCCACTGTGGGGCAAAAGGGTGGCGAGGGTAATAGGCAAGCTTTCTTCTTTAAAAAGCTGCCCCGGGGGCGCCTGGGTGGCTCAGTCGGTTGAGCGTCCGACTTCGGCTGGGGTCATGATCTCACCGTTCGTGGGTTCGAGCCCCACGTCGGGCTCTGTGCTGACAGCTAGCTCAGAGCCTGGAGCCTGCTTCGGATTCTGTGTCTTCCTCTCTCTCTGACCCTCCCCTGCTCACGCTGTCTCTCTCTGTCTCTCAAGAATCAATAAAAAATATTAGAAAAAAAAAAGCTGCCCTGGCTCTTCTCCGTGGTCCATCTTCCAAGGAGAAGAGTTGCTGCAGAAAACACTGGGCTCATTCCCACCAAGGGCTTTTTAGTTCTGTGGCCTGAAAAAGAGAGACTGCATTTCTCTTTCTTGCATTCTCCTGCAGCGTATTAAATCATAACATTTTATATACATTATTCATTCGGGGATCTTGAGTGCAGGGTAGATGGAAAGATCTGGATCAAGAGTCTGGCTCTGCCACTTACTAGCTCTGTGACCTACTTTATGGAGCTGCTGCAATGATTACATTAAACAGTGTTTGGAAAGTGTGTCATCGTCACTTTGATAAAGAGCGTCCACATTACCTGAACCCCCTACAACAACCTATAGGGAAGGTTACTAAGCCCATTTCACAGATGAAGTCACTTGCCCAAGGGCACACAGTGAGTGCACAGCAGAACCCACATTCAGATCCCAGCTGTCCGACCCCAGACATCCACGCTGCCCCTTCCTGGCGCGTGTAATAAGCACACTCAGTAAACGGTGGCTCTTCAGAGAGCCGGACTGTCCCAGCAGCAGGTGTATAGTGTGAGACAGAAGAGGAGCAGGGAGCACAGCCTGGGGACTCTGCTTCCAGGCTGACTTCCGTTCCTTGTCCTCGGTCCCAAATTCCGTTGCCCCAGAGCGCTCCTTCCTCCCACTGCCCAGGTCTTTCAGAGCCTGCTGACCTTACTGCTGCGGTGAGTGGCCACACGGTGAGGGGAGGGCTCCCCTGCTGGTTCCTTTATGTCGTGCTTTGCTGACCAACTCCCAGAGGATGAGCTCAGGCTGTGGGCCCGGCTCCTAACGTCCTTCCGTCACTGGTTCCCAGATGCTCCCTTTCTTCCTGCTCCTCTCGCGAGCCGTGCTGAGCTGCAGCATTGATTCGAGAACACCTTGTCCCCTGAGATCATGGAAAATCTGCATCAACCTGCTGTAAGAAGAGTGGCTAAGGGACAGGACGCCTGGGTGGCTCAGTCGGTTGTGAGTCCGACCTCAGCTCAGGTCAGGATCTCACGGTTCGTGAGTTCGAGCCCCGCATCGGCCTTGCGGCTATTAGCACGGAGCCTGCTTCGGATCTTCTGTCTCCCTCTCTCTCTGCCCCTCCCCAACTTGTGCCCTGACTCTCAAAAATAAATAAGACATTAAAAAACAAAAACAAAAAGAGTGGTTCAGGAGCAGGTTTTGGAACCCCCTGCTAGTGGGCCAGCGAACAGAATGGTGGTTCTGGAGAGCAGAGCACTTCATCGTGCCGGATTTATTACCTGCTGTTAGGTTTCGCTGAGTGGTTTGTTACTGGTTTGCCTAAGAATATGGGTTCATGACGCTTTTGTTTTTTGGTGGTTGTTTTTTTTTAATGTTTATTTATTTTTGAGAGAGAGAGAGACACACACACACACACACACACACACACACACACACGAAGTGCAAGCAAAGGAGGGGCAGAGCGAGAGGGAGACACAGGATCTGAAGCAAGCTCCAGGCTCTGAGCTGTCAGTACAGAGCCCGACATGGGGCTCAAACTCACAAATTGGGAGATCACAATCTAAGCCGAAGTTGGCCACTTAACCGACTGAGCCACCCAGGCGCCCCCGTTCATTACTCTTAATAAGCGTGGCTCATGTTTATTGAGCACTTGCTGTTTACCAGGATCTCGGGTGAGCCTTCTGCATGCTTTATATGGTTCAATCCTCCAGACTAGCACCGTCCAATAGAACGTCTGCAAGGAGGCAAGTGTTCTGCATCTGCACCGTCCAGTTCAGTAACCGCTGACCACACAGGGCTGTTGAGTGTGCGAACGTGGCTGGCTCGTGCCACTGAAGAACTGAATTTATTAACTTAAAAATTTTTTTTAATGTTTATTTACTTTTGACACAGAGAGAGACAGAGTGTGAGTGGAGGAGGGGCCGAGAGAGAGAGAGAGAGGGAGATGCAGAATCTGAGGCAGGCTCCAGGCTCTGAGCTGTCAGCACAGAGCCCAACACAAGGCTTGAATCCATGGGCCATGAGATCATGACCTGAGCCGAAGTAGGATGCTTAACCAACTGAGCCACCCAGGCACTCCAATGTCTATTTATTTTTGAGAGAGAGACAGAGAGACAGAGCACGAGTGCGGGAGGAGCAGAGAGGGAGACACAGAATCCAAAGCAGGCTCCAGGCTCTGAGCCATCAGCACAGAGCCCGAGGTGGGGCTCGAACCCATGAGCGATGAGATCATGACCTGAGCCAAAGTCAGAAGCTGAACCGACTGAGCCCCCCAAGTGCCCCAGAGAAAAAATGAGAGTTTAGAGGGTTGAGCAGTTTGCCAAAGGTCCTCAGCTCCATAGTAGCAGAGCCAGGCTTTGGAGCCCTGCCTCCTGCCCAGAGCACCCTGTCTTCGGCACCACGTTCCAGCTCTTTCTGTTGCACTTTCTGCAGAAGTTGCTTCCTGGTTGGCAGAATGTTCCCTGACTCATAATATATGTGGATGCATGTAACCCACCTTGCAGTAAATGTGCGAGACCTTACCCAGCCGAAGCCGTGACACTTGCCAGAGGATGGGAGAGAAGACCTGCATACATGGGGGAAAGCCCCAGGCCCCCAGATGGGAAGACTTGGTGTTGCAAAGATACCATTTCTCCCCCCAAATCATCCCAAGACTCAGTATAATTCTACTCCAAGCCCCAAAGGGAATTGAATTGGAATTTGAATCTAAAAGAATGTGCCAGAACAGTCAAAACAGTTTTGGAAAAGAAAAGTTAGGGAATGGGGTGGACTTGTTCTGCCCCCATAAAAATGACAAAAAAGGTGAAAGTAATTAAAAATCGGAGACTGAGAGCACCCGAGTAGGCAGTCGGTTAAGCACTCGGCTCTTGATTTCGGCACAGGTCATGATCTCGTGGTTCCTGAGTTCGAGCCCCACTTCGGGCTCTGTGCTGCTGACAGTACAGACAGAGCCTGCTTGGGATTCTCTCTCTTTCTCCTTCCCTCTCTGTCCCTCCCCTACTCTCTTTTCCTCTCAAAATAAATAAACTCAAAAAAATCGGAGACTGGTGTAAGTACAGGCACTGGCCCACTTAGTGTAATCTAGAAAGGTGGCCTATGGAAGCATAAATCATTGGGCGCCTGGGCGGCTCAGTCGGGTGAGCATCCGACTTCAGCCCAGGTCATGATCTCACGGTTCATGAGTTCAAGCCCTGCGTCAGGCTCCGTGCTGACAGCTCAGAGCCTGGAGCCTGCTTCGGATTCTGTGTCTCCCTCTCTCTCTGCTTCTTTCCAGCTCATGCTCTGTCTCTCAATAATAAATAAATGTTTAAAAAAATTTTAATAATTAAAAAAATGTTTTAATTATTAAAATTTTTTTTAAAAAAGCACAAATCAGGATGGGACCGTTAATAATGTGGAAAATGAGGTTTCCATCCAGAAAGTAATAAGGCTCAACCCTTACCCCATGCCAATTATAAAGGTCTAAACATAAAAAGAAAGAAACAAAGAAAAGAAAAGAAAAGAAAAAGAAGCCAGAACCATAGAAGGATAAAAATACTTTTGTAATATTAGACTAGGAAAAACGAGAAGCCATCAAGGAAAAGACTGACCGAGTTGACTCCGTAAAACATAAAAGTTCCTCAATTGGATAAAAAAAAAACACCATAAGTCAAATTTAAAGGTCAGTTGACCCTGGGCAAAAATAATAATTCAAAGCAACACACAGGATTAAATCCTTCACTGGCAGAGAGCTACGGCAGACCAGCAGGGAAAAGACAAGCCAGAGAAGATGGAGCAGAGGTTCGAACAGGCATTTCACTGAAGAGAAACAGGGGTGGTAGAAATGGGTAACCAGGGCGGTCAGCTGCACGAGTGCTGAGGGAAACCCAGTGTAGAGCAAGCAGGTCCCGGGGCACCCAGCCGGCTCAGTCGGCGGGGTGCACGACTCTTGGTCTCAGACTTGTGAATTCCAGCCCCACACTGGGCATAGAGATTGCTTAAAAAAAGAAAAACCCAAAACAGCAATTAGGTCAGCAGTTGGGCTGGCAAGAATCAGACGGATTACACCCAGGGTTAGCCCGCGCGGTGAGAGCACACATCGATCCAGAGTGTTAAAAGGTCTGCAGTGGGACGCCTGGTGACTCAGTTGGACCTCCGACTTCAGCTTAGGTCATGATCTCACGTTTGTGGGTTCGAGCCCCACGTCAGGCTCTGTGCTGACAGCTCAGAGCCTGGAGCCTGCTTTGGATTCTGTGTCTCCCTCTCCCTCTGCCCCTCCTCTGCTTGCTTTTTCTCTCAAAAATAAATACACATTGAAAAAAAAAACTTAAAAAAAAAAGTAGCCACAGCTACTCCAGGCTCCAAACTGTCAGCACAGAGCCCGACACAGGGCTTGAACTTACAAACCACGAGATCATGACACAAGGCAGAGTCAGACACTGAACCGACTGAACCACCCAGGGGCCCCAGTGTGGCTACTTTTATAGTGAAGAAAATGAATAAGCGTTCATTTTGCTTCCTTAATAAGGGAATCCACTAGATCTCGAAAGATCTTGCCAGCTCTAATATCTGTCGAAGACTTCCTGATCTCAGATTTGCTCGGGGTTTGAAAAATAAAAAAAAAAGAAAGAAAAAGCTGGATAACGGCGTGGCTGTCCGTCCCAAACTGAGCAAGACGAGCCCCAGCCGTTGCTGGGATGGAGCTGGGCAGCTTGCATAAGCTCACTGCCCTTTCCCCTTGGTTCTGGAAACCTTCCCCCCCCCCCCCCCCCCGGGACTGTGGTGCCTGCCTCCCAGTGGGGGGGAGGGCGGCCCCGCAGGACTGGGGTCTATCCCCGGCCAGCAGGGCTGCTGGGCTCACCCCGGGCCACAGGAAAGAGCGGCTATTTTTGTCACGGGGGCTGAATGGTTGGCCTCTGGCCAAGAGCGCGTGCTCCGTGGCGTGGTTGATGTTCCTTGCCGCCGCTGCCGTCTCTACCCCTGCGTCCAGAAAACACCCGAGAACGCGTCTGTCCGGTGCCAAGAGCCCAGACCTGGGATGAGTGTTCTATTTGCGTGTCCGCCCACCCCCCACCCCCACCTCCGTCTGGCCGTCAGAAGGCCGACAGCAGACCAGAGTACGGCTAGAACAAAGTTGGAAAGACCTGTCTCCTAGGGCTTTCCGAGGATCCAGTTCAAGGACCAGGGCGTTCTTTGCGGAGAAAGCTGCCCTCCCCTCCTCAGCCTTTGCTCCCTGCTGCAGTTCATCTCCCCTGCTGCCCCCACCCCTTCACACACACCCCCCCCTGCCCCCGCCCCCGGTCCAGACGCAGTGGTCCTTCTCGAAGCAGGGCTGGACATGATACCCCCACCCATATCCAACCTTGTCCGTTTCCTCGGGGAAATCTGTGTCCCACGTCAGCCTCCCGCAAGGAGGCCACCGGAGAAGGGCCACTGTGTCCCACAACTCCAGAAGCTGGGGGGGGGGGATTTATATAGATATGACTGCACTTAGGACCCCTGGAGTGGTGTAGCACCGTGGCCCTGGTCTGAAGCCTGGTACCACGTGAGACCTACACACAGACTGCGGACCCCTCTCAGCATCAAGCTGGCATCGTGCAAAGCGCTAGCTGAGCGCCTCTGGGGGCTGGGCTCTGAGGGCACAGCCTTTGCCCTCTGGATGCCGGGTAAGCAGCTGGTGCAGGCAGTTCGAGGTGGACCGCTCTGTTGCTCACCACGGATACATCACTGGACTGGTTTTCTTTCTTTTACACAAACCCCAAGGTCATGACCTGAGCCAAAATCAAGAGTCAGACGCTCAACCGACTGAGCCACCCAGGCGCCTCTCTTTTACTTATTATTATTTTTTAAGATTTTGTTGTTAAGTAGTCTCCTAACCCAACACGGGGCTCGAACCCACTGCCCCGAGATCAAGCCTCACTCGCTCTCTGCCACAGACCCCTCTTTCTGTGCCTCTCACTCCGGGCCCATCTGCTCTCCTGTCAGTTGCAGAGCTACTTCGCCGCCTGTGAGGACGAGACTCCTGCCATCCGGAACCACGACAAGGTCCTGCAGCGCCTGTGTGAGCACTTGGACCACGCCCTGCTGTACGGGTGAGCCCCAGGGCCGTTCCGGGGACCGCAGGGCGCCAGGGGGCCTCGGACGGACAGAGATTTGCCTCCGGCCACAGGCTGTCTCCGTTGCCCCCGTAAAAGTCTCCGAGAGGGTGTGCCTGGTTGTGGAATTAGCAGCAGCTGAGACCCTGGTGTGAAGCCCGCGGGCCCCGCTGGGAGCCACCACTTTCAGCTGGGAGCTCATCACTGCAGGGTGGCCCCACTTACGTCCTGGCCACCCCTGTCCTGTTTTCTCAGACTGCAAGACCTCTCCTCCGGCTACTGGGTGCTCGTGGTGCATTTCACCCGGAGGGAGGCCATCAAACAGATCGAGGTGCTGCAGCATGTGGCCACCAACCTGGGGCGCAGTGAGTAGGACCAGGGGGAGGCTGGGAAGGGCCCACGTCCCCCCTCCCTGCGGGTGGCCCTGGGCTCAGGCGTGGCCTCAGGGTCAGCCCCGGGAGGCTGAGTCCCTCGAGGGGAGTCCAGTGGCAGCAGGGGCGGTCGGACACCAGCACCCTGTGTATGACGGTTGGAACGTCGCACGTGGCCAGGAAGGACAGTGGGGTGCTGAGGAGAACCGGACTAGGAGCCCCAGCCCGGAATGGCGAGCCCCTCGCCTCTCTCCCTGAGCTGGCGTCAGCCGGCAGGGGTGGGCGCACAGCTGGACTGTGTGACCTGCGCTCGTTCTGGGGCTCCCTGGCCCCCTGCCAGCTGGGGTCTGACCGGGAGACTGCACAAGTCCGGGCTTACGGCCCTCCGGCGACACGGAAGGCTCTCGGGGTGCTTGGTGCCCCCAGCTCCTCCCTCTCCTTCCCGCCTGCCCTTGCCAGAGGCGCCGGCACCCCGACATGTCTTCCTTCTAGTAACGCCTGCCGTTGGTTTGCAGGCAGGGCCTGGCTGTACCTGGCACTCAACGAGAACTCTCTGGAGAGCTACCTGCGGCTGTTCCAGGAGAACATGGCTCTGCTGCATAAATACTACATCAAGTGCGTGTCCAGAACAGTCCGTCTCAAGCGGCCCCGCAGCTCCCCTTGAACCTTGTCCCAAAGACTCTATCGCACGCAGACACCACGGCGTGCCACGTCAGAGGCCTAGCCCGGCGTTGCATGCTGGGGACGCGTCAGTGGGGGCCGAAGAGCCCTCAGCACCTCGCCTGTGGCGGCTTTGCCAGGAGTCCGGGCGGGTGTCCCACCGGGCTCCTGGGTAGCAGTCCGGGGCTCTGCCTCCGGCCGACTCTCCCCCGCGGGCCTCAGACCTTACTAGAACCCTTGCTGGGTTGCCGCGGGAACCACGGGTGGCAGCCGCAGAGAGCTAGAGGAGCCGTGCGCTGCAGGCCCCATGGCTGCGGACCCTGGCAGGAGCACGCTGTGTGGCTCCGAGCCCGGGAGCAGAGTGCCGGGAAGGGGCGGGTGAGGGCTGCTCCGCGCTGGGTGCCCGCCAGGCACTGGGGCTGTCACATGTCAGATTTCAACACAGCAGGCCGGGCCTCACCGGTGAGGCTGGTAACCGTGGTCCCTCCTCGCGTCTCACAGGAATGCCCTGGTCTGCAGCCACGATCACCTGACTCTCTTCCTGACCTTGGTGTCTGGGCTGGAGTTCATTCGATTCGACCTGGATCTGGTGAGACACCTTGCCTCTTGCCGGGTTACTTTTCTGGTCCCTCTCAGGGAACCTGGGGGTGTGTGACTAAGCCTCGGCAACACGTTTGGTGTTCAGGGACGGGGGGTTCAGGGTCAGAACAGAGGAACTGGGTGGGCGGTTCTGTCTGGGCTTATCTGAGCCAGAACTCCTCGGTCCGGTGACCCCTCCCCACCTGTCTGTTCAAACTTGGAGAAAAGCCACGTTGCCTGGAGTATCTCGTGCTAATATACCCTCTTCCATGTTTATGGCATGTTTGAGAAACACGAGGCACATTCAACCCTGGGCCTCTTGGCTTAACCAACCGAGCCACCCAGGCGCCCCTGCCCTGTGCCTCTTGGGATCCTAGAAGCGTCCTCAGCTCCTTGCGTCCCAGGTTCCCTCATGGTCACGCACTAGAGGATCAGGACGCTGGCCCAGCAGGGGTGAGGAGGGTCCAAAGCGGTTCTGAACCTGGCTCATCGGCACACAGCCGCCCGATCCTGACCCAGTCACCCCTCCAGGCCCCTACGCCAGCAGCACAGACGGTCCACTGAGCAGTGGGCGGAACTGGAGAAAATGAGCGACCCTCGTGGTTGAAGAGGTCAAGGAGCGGGTGACAGGCAGAGTTGGGTTCCGTCATCTTTGTTCATAGTTTTATGAGCCACAGCTGTTCATGTTATTCCTTTTCTGTTAGCGGCTCATTTCTGAATTTAGGGCCTTTGGCCCCCTGCTCTTCCAAAGGAAAACCGGCAGGGCAGGCCTGGGGGCGCCGGTCCGCGCACGGTCTCCAAGCCCCGCCTCTGCACTCTCGTCTCAGGACGCCCCTTACTTAGACTTGGCCCCCTACATGCCCGACTACTACAAACCTCAGTACCTGCTGGACTTTGAGGACCGCCTCCCCAGCTCCGTGCAGGGCTCCGACAGCCTGTCCCTCAACTCCTTCAACTCCGTCACCTCCACCAACCTGGAATGGGACGACAGCGCCATTGCCCCGTCCAGCGAGGGTAAGCGCCCCAGGAGGTGGGCAGCTGTGCCTCTGCGGTGACACTGCCGGTGCCTGGCCCGGCAGCGTCTTGCCAGGCTAGATGCCGTCCGATGGGGGAGATTTGAAGTCCCACGGGGCCGCCCATTTCCCAGATCTCCATTTTCTGTGTCTCCATAGTGGCTAAAATGCTGAGTCTGGGCACAAAAAGCCAGCATGAGATCCTCGGATTGTTAGACTCTTTTCCAGAAGGCCAGTGCCACAGCCCCGGGGCGGTTTTCTACGCGAGGAGGGATCAGCTTCGCGACCCAGAAACTCTCCCTGCCATTGCAGGGGCAAGTGCTGCCTGCCTGGGGGGTCACGCTGCCCTGGTTCTAGGCAGACAGAGGGGAGCAACCCCTGGAAGGAGAGGAGAGAGAGAGCCAGCCGGGCCTGAGGTTTAGGGGAAACTGCCCCCACTTCTCATGAGCCCTTCCTGCACGTGCTATCGTTAGGGCTGACGGCCCCCCCACTGCCTCCGAGACAGGCAGATTGTCATCACGTCCGCGGGCCACATTGCTGTCTCGCTCCACCAACTTATTGGAACAGCCTGGTTTCTTTCAAACCTTCGACCTCTGTGTTCATTCATAAAACTGGCCATTCCTCCACCTTCATCCCATGGGGGAACCGGAGCTCTCCCCGGACTGCACGCCAGCTCCAGGGAAGGGGACCCCAGCACAAGTTCAGCCCCCAGAACTGTGTTAGCATTGAGGCCTTGGCCTTCGGGCAGCACTTTCAGACTTGTCCGCAGGACTCCTTGTACCAGCAGAAGGATGGGCTCACGGGCTGCCTCGGAGAAGCCAGGGCCCGGGCCGTCCCCGCCGACGTGTCCCCGTGAGCCCACCTCCCGTCCGATGCTCCGTTCAGGGGGACCGAAGGCAAGGGATAGGAAGAAGGTTAGGTACAGGGGAGCCCGCGTTCTTCTCAGCCAGAACCAGGTTCTGGGGTTGGAAAGGATTGTCCCCAGAGATCTTTCTCGCCGGTCAGAGGCTCCTGGGCCCGTGTCCGAGCTGAGCAGCATAATAGTTCCCCAAGGCTGTTAGATAAAACATAAAAAGTTTAACTTCTTCCTCTCTTGTTTTCTCCCGTGTCTCCCGCCCTGTTGCCCCCACCCTTCCTGTCCTTCCACTGCCCGTTTCTAATCTTCAGTTTTGTCCCTCGTTTTTGTAGATTATGATTTTGGAGATGTGTTTCCGGCAGTGCCGTCCGTACCCAGCACAGACTGGGAAGGTGGGACAGAGTCCGCTGTTACCCTCTTCTCCTGTCTTGCTACCTTCCCATGCCAAGCTTGCTGCATGATTCCAAATCAGCTCATTATTTGTAATAATGTCAGTGATCATAATAAAGCCAAGTTTGGTGTTCTAATAGATGGAATTCTGCAGGAGAACTTGACCGAGGCAAACCCCTTCTCCGAGTGCGGGACTCCTGCTGTTAGCAGCGACCGCGTGGAGTCCCCAGGCGCTCACCCTTCCCGATTCCCTTGCCAGGACAAGCGCCGGATGTGCGTAGGGAACTGCCCCCTCGTGGGTGCTGGTGGCCTGACCCAGCGAGCGGGGACTTGTTCTGGAAAGTGCGGGTTTAACCCCTGGATCGTCAGTTCCTTTAGGTCAGATGAGCTCCTGTGTCAGAAGCTTCGAGACGTAAAGGCAGAGGACTCAACTCCTCCTGTCTATTTTTTTTTTTTAATTTTTAATGTTTATTTTTGAGAGTGAAAGAGAGACTGAGCATGAGCAGGGGAGGGACAGAGAGAGAGGGAGACACAGAATCCGAAGCAGGCTCCAGGCTCTGAGCTGTCTGCACAGAGCCCAATGTGGGGCTCGAACTCACGATTTGCAAGTTCACAACCTGAGCCAAAGTCGGACACTCAACTGACTGAGCCCCCCAGGCGCCCCTCCTCCAGTCCATTCTTTTTTTCTCTTTTTATGTTTTTTATTTATTTTTGAGAGAGTGGGAGCAGGGGAGGGTCAGAGAGAGAGGGAGATACAAAATTTGAAACAGGCGCCAGGCTCTGAGGCCGATGCGGGGCTCGAATCCACGAACCGCGAGATCATGACCTGAGCCACCCAGGCGCTCCTCCAGTCCTTTCTTGATGGCATCCTCTCTGGTACTGTTGAAGGAGACTGAGGACCCAATGACCGAAATGGCCCAGGCTTTGCTGCAACTTCCTACAGAGAGGGAGGTTCTCTTTGAAGTTTTAAGGTGGATTAAAATAGAATCTGTCTGCCCTCCCACCTGCCCGCTAGGCGGCAGCAACACTCAGGCTTTCTCCTGCCCATGACTCCCCTTCTGGGCTTCTGGAACTCCGTGGAGCTCCACCCCACGTTCCCATGATTACTCAGAGCACAGGGCCTGTTTCTGAGAGGGTTAACGCTTCCTCCTTAGATCCGAGGCCATAGCTACTACCCCCACACCTTGTTAAAGAGCCGCACTCGCCCTGTGGGCCGCTTCTGCCAGGGGCTGGCCTGGGTGGGGGTGCTGACTACTCACCCCGGGCAGGAGGCAGAGGTGTGTGTCTCTCTCCCCCTTGATCTCTGAGTGACACGTGACAGATGATCTTTTCCCCGAGTAACGCGAGCATGAAATAGCTTAGTTTGAAGGAAATAAGATATGGCTTTAGGGAAAATTAATTAGGTCAGCGGGCCAAGAGAGGAGCCCGGAAGAGTGCCACGGGGGAGTTAAGATCAGCCTGAAATCCAGAATTCCATCGTAACATCATTTACCCTCTCAGCCTCTCTTCTTGCAGTGCACATGCTGGGCGTTGTCGTATTTTTCTCTCTCCCTCTGATTCTAACTACTAACCACCCCTCCCCCAACCCAGCCCCTTGCTGCCTGTTGCAGTCACTTGACAAGCAGGGCCTGACCTCCCTCCGTAGCCCCTGAGAGCTCCCTATGGCCTGAGAACTAACAGCTCCAGTGGCGCTGCTTGCTCGGGCTGGGCTCCGGGGCCCCGTGAGCTTAGTCCCCGCCACGACCTCCTGCTCTCCTGAGTCTCTGAGCCCTCCGGGAGCTCACCCGGGGAAACTGTGTCTTCTTCTTCCCCCTGGAGGGAAGCAGGATCCCGGGGCCGCTCCAAACTCTGGGCCCTGGAGTGTGGGTGTTGGGCAGCCTTCCACGGTCCTCGGCTCACTTCCGGATCTGGTGGGCATCCGTCCCATCCTGCAGCCTACTCGCTCACCCCCTCAGCAGCTCCCACAGACAACTGCAGGTCTCTGGGGGCTGGAACAAGAACCCAAGGGCGAGGTTTTCTGCACCTGACGACTAAGGCTGGGGCCTGCGGGGAGGGGGGGGGACCCTGGAGGGAAATCTCGTGGGTTGCTAGGGTTTTGCTGGCAGGGCTGGCAATTGCTTATGGCCCCACTTTTGTCCCCAATTAAAAGACACCGTGCTTTTTTAAAAAAAAATGGACGATGCGCTGCGTCAGCGGGCAGCTGCCTGGTGGTTTCCGGGACCCACCGGGCGGTCGACAGCAGGTTGGGGCCTTCCAGATGGGGCTGAGGACGGGAAGCAGGTTTGCTGCGTCTCCTCTGGGCAGATAATGGCCAACGAGATGCGCGTAGGCTGGCAAATGGGGCGCGAATGTCCCCTGTCCCGTGCCATTAGCTCTCCCCTAGCCTCTCGCGCCAGCTGGGCCTCACTTCCCTGCTGGGCCGACTCCCATCTGCCACCGGATAAAGGCCCTGTGGGCTCTAGGTGCTGCCGTTCCAGTAACCTGGGGTGACGGGTAGGGGGCAAGGGGGGAACAGTGAAACCAGCCCCTCTCTGGAGAGTCTGCATCCCTCCCACCCCTCCTTCTCCCCAAGGTGGAGTCCAGGGTCAGGGTGACCCAGAAAGGACCAGGAGGCAAGCTGAGGCTTGAGTGAAATTGAAATCCCAGTGCTCACCCTAAAGGGGCACCTGGTCCTGCCCCCCACCCGCACCACCCCACTCCAGGAGCGAGTGGAGAGGATGTCAGGGAGAAGAGCGGCCGCTGAGGAGCCCATGAGGCAGCCGTTGGGGGGCAGCTGTTCGGCACCCCTTCCTTCTCCCCTTTGCATCTCCTTGTTGCCCCCATTTGGCCTCCCGTCCTGCCTGCCATGCCCTGACCCCATCGCCTCACCCTCTGGACTCCCTATCCTGGCCTCAGCCCCTGCCCCTGCCCTGCACCCCTCATTTTCTCCGATCCCCAATCTCTCCCTCTATTCTCTCTGCCGCAGTTGCATTTTGTCTGCCTCTGGGGGACACCCTTCAGAGGACGTTGGGTGTCTCAGCCCTGGCGGTGACCTGTGGTGCTGAAGGGGCTGCCCAGTACCCCTCTAGCACCCTCTGATGGAAGGCTCTGAGGCTACCCTGGGAGTCTGCGGCTCACCTCCTCTTGAGGCATCAAGGTCACTGTCCTAAAGGGCTTCAGCCTGGAGACTGTTTAACCTTGGTGCTCTTAACTCGAACTCGGCCAAATTGCTAGGGGCTCTTGAGGGTTCCCAGCGGAGGTGGTGGTGGCGTCCCTCCAAGTTGCTCTTCAAGCACAGATCCCTTGTCCTGTTGGTCTGGGGCTTGGGATCTTAGAGCAGGGCCACCCCGGTCAGATTTCCCTGGGAGGAACTCACCCGCCTCCCTCGTGAGACAAGGCAGGCTCGGGGGGCCTGGGGTCCCCAGAGGCTGTCTGACGGGCCGTCTCCTGTCTCCTGTTCTGTTCTCCCAGACGGCGACCTCACAGATACCGTCAGCGGGCCCCGCTCCACCGCCTCGGACCCGACCAGCGGCAAGACCTCCACCAAGAGCCCCACCCAGCGCCACAACCCCTTCAGCGAGGACCAGGCAGAGACCGTGTCCTCCTCCGACACCACCCCTGTGCACGCCACGTCCCAGGAGAAGGCGGAATCCCGCGCTCTCGACCTGTCAGACGCCTGCACGGAGCTCGAGGTCATCAGGTCAGTGGGGAGGGGCCCCGAGAGCCGTTGGGTGAGTGTCTTGGCATCCATCCTGTCGGCTCAGACGTCACATTTCAGTCCACACAAACTGCGGCCACGCCCAAATCTGGAGGGGCAGATGGACATCTGCCCGGAGACTAAGCGGTTCTCCGGTAGTCGTTTGAGCAAGAAGACCCAGAGGGCCCGAGCCCGGAAGACGGCGTGACACAGGCAACGACCGTGGCTGGCGTCTGGGGCCACACCTGGGCGGCCGGGGGATTTGTCAGGTCCATCCAGGGCCAGAAAGCACCTTCAGACTGGGATCCTTCCCCAGGGGGTTCTTGGATGTCACTGTCCCGTTTCTGAGGTCTGTGCCGGCTCTAGTTCAGCACGGCTCCTTGAAAGAAAAGGGTCTCCAGGATAGCGACAGGGACCTGCACCGAAGAGAGGAAGCGCGTGACAGATTGGGCTCCCTGACCGCCTCGGGCTCCCTCCTGCCTCTGAGCTCTCAGCCCTGGACAAGAAGATGTGCGTGTCCTACTCCCCCCCCCCTCCCCGAGGCCTGGCTCCCCAGGGACTGGCGTCAGGGTCCCACCTGGGGGCTGGTTCAAGCAGCCAAGGAACTTGAACCCAAAAGACTTTGAGTCTGCTCCTGGTTGAATTATCCACGGTGACACCTAATAGGAAGTGAGGTCTGCTCAGGGTCCCCTGGCCACACCCTAAGAGGAGGGCTGAGTAGAGGCACCATCGCTCTGACCGACGTCCCCCAGAGCACAGCTAGCTCAGTTGTGTCATCAGCTAGAATTCATGGGACCTGCTCAGGGGTTCCTCTGGTGCCTGCCCCTGCCAGGAGCGGGGGCAGGGGGTCCCTCAGGGCCTGAGCTGCTCTGTCCCCCCGGCCTAGGGCCTCCCAGCCAGTGCTGCCCTGGACCAGCGAAGCTTGGCTGTGCCCTCAGAGGTCATGTGACCAGAATCACCTCTTCTGACCCTGCCCGCCTAATTCCCCAGCTCCATGGCGCCCAGATGGTAAATCTCTCCCCATCGCTACTGTCCCAGGGTCCCCAAGAAGAAGAAAACTGGCAAGAAGAAGAAGACCAGATCGGATGAGGAAGCTAGTCCACTCCACCCTTCCTCCGCCCAGGACAGCTGCACCAGGCGGGGCGACGGTGACAGCCTCGTCAGCAGCCCAGGCCTCGGGCGGGCCTCGCCGGACGCTACCTTCACTTCCCCCCAGGAGGAGGGAGAGGGGCCCAGCAGCACAGCCGAGAGCAGCGAGCTCTCGGAGCCCGGCCAGGTGGGCCTGCTCATCCCCGAAATGAAGGACACCTCCATGGAGCGCCTGGGGCAGCCCCTGAGTAAGGTCATTGACCAGCTCAACGGGCAGCTGGACCCCAGCACCTGGCGCTCCCACGTCCAGTCCCCAGAGCAGTCCTTTCGGACCGGCTCTCCCGGGGATGCCCCGGAGAAGCCGCCATTTTGCGACTTTAGTGAGGGGCTTCCAGCCCCAATGGACTTCTACCGCTTTACCGTCGAGAGTCCAAGCACTCTTACATCAGGTGGCGGCGACCATGACCCTGCAGGGCCTGGCCAACCGCTGCATGTTCCTGGTGGCCCTGCGACTGCTGGCCAAGAAGAGGGAGGAGGAGGACGAGAGGGACAGGCGCCTGGGCCCCTAGAGGCCACCCCGGGGGAGGCCCAGGAGCCGGAGACCCGGGGACCGGAGACGCGGTTGCCCCCTGCGGGGGACGGACCTGGGGACGGACCTGGGCCCGAACTGGAGCCCGCCACCCACGAGGCTCTCTGCCAGCCCAAGCGAGACCAGCCCAGCCCATGTCTGAGCAGCGCTGAGGACTCGGGGGTGGACGAGGGGCAGGGGAGCCCTTCTGAGATGACCCACGCGGCAGAGTTCAGGTGAGCGAGGTGGCCCCCCCAGGCTCCTCACAGCAGGGCACCGTGGGCGTCCCTCCTCCAGAGGAACCAGCCTGGGAGGGGAGCTGGGACGGGGCGGATGTCTCCCCTCCCTCACTTTGGCTCATGGGCAGGAGCAAAGCCGCCATGGGCCTGTGTGGCCACCCACCCCCCTCCTGGCCTGACAGGCTCCCCACACTTGTCCCTCTCACAGGGTAGACAACAATCACTTACTCCTGCTGATGATCCACGTGTTTCGAGAAAACGAAGAGCAGCTCTTCAAAGTCAGTCCTGGGAGCTCAGTGTTGGCGGGGGTAGGGGGGGAGGTGCACTGCTGCCCTGGGCAGGGGTGGGAGCCGGGCGCCTGACCGGCACCCCCCTCCCCCCATCCCGGCCCCTCAGATGATCCGGATGAGCACCGGGCACATGGAGGGCACCCTGCAGTTGCTGTACGTGCTGCTCACGGACTGCTATGTCTACCTGCTCCGGAAAGGTGCCCGCCGCCCCCGGGCTGGGCCAGGGCAGCTGCTGAGAGCGGGTCGAGGATGACACTGACCCCCCCCCGCCCCCGTGCCCCCCGCCCCTGGCTCTCGGCTGCCTGGCGTGTGGTGGCGAAAACACTCCACCCTGCCCTAAGACGAGCCCGGGGGCCTGCCCGTCACAACCCCCCCCTTCACTGTCCTACTCTGTCACCTCAGGTCGCAGGACAAGGACAGGTCCTCGCTGAAAGGGAGGGGCCAGCTCTTAGGAAATGGGGCAGAGGAAGGGAAGAGAGGCCACTGAGAGTTATAGGCATTGGGGTCTCCTCTCTCAGGGGCCGCGGAGAAGCCATACCTGGTGGAGGAGGCCGTTTCTTACAATGAACTTGACTATGTGTCGGTGAGTGCAGGCTCCGCAGTTGGCATAGGCCGAGGACAGGGCTCCTCCGGCCGCCCACCCTGGGAGCTCAGAGCAAGGCCTGTCCCTGCTCCATTGCCCCCAGGGCTGGGCGTCAGCTCCTCTCACAGCGGCTTCAACACCTGATGTGGGGATAAGAACCAGGCCAATTTCTGACCATCCCTCCCTGCCTAACTCACACCTGGGCCCCAGGCCTCGGGGGGCTTTACCTCCCAGGGTCTGCCTGCTCCCTCCCCAGCCGGCCCTGGGTCTGGCCATGGCCACCCCTTCCAGCAGGCAGCAGCCACGCCCCGTGTGCATGTGAAGGTGTCGTTTCTGGCAGGTGGGCCTCGACCAGCAGACGGTGAAGCTGGTGTGCACCAACCGCAGGAAGCAGTTTCTGCTGGACACGGCCGACGTGGCCCTGGCTGAGTGAGTGACACTCCCCCCACAGTCTCCCCCCACACACCCCCACCTCCCCATTCCTGTAGGACTGGAGAGTGCCCCTGGCCTGGATGCCCCTCCCCCCAGGGGAGGAAGGTGACAAGTGGGACACAAGCGAGTGCCGAGCGGCTGTGTTCCCTCTGGCACCTGCAGGGAAACGCACGCCCACTGATTCAGCACAGGTGACCTCAGACCCTGTGTGGCCTGCAGAGAGGAAGGGGGCTGGTGCGAGTTACCCACCCGGAAAGAGACCCGAGCCCCTGCTGCTGGACCTCGTGCTTTCATACAGAAAGTACATGCGATAAGATCGGGCCACTGTAGGGACTCAGGTCCCCTCCGATGTGCTGCACCCCCCCCCCCGTTTTCCCTCCTTGCCCCACCTGCTGCCCTGAGCTCTGGTTCCAGCCGTCCCTCCCCGAGGTTCCTGGGACTCCTCCAGCCCAGGGTCCTGTCCAGTTGAGGGGTGGGGGTCCCCCAGGCCTCTGACAGCAAACCCCACTCCCTCGAGTAGGTTCTTCTTGGCTTCTTTGAAGTCCGCCATGATCAAAGGCTGCCGGGAACCACCATACCCCAGCGTCCTGACTGATGCCACCATGGAGAAGCTGGCACTAGCCAAATTTGTGGCCCAGGAATCTAAATGTGAGGTAAGAGGCAGCAGTGGAGGGGGGAGGTATTGTGGTGTCAGAGGCCAGCCGGGGCAAACAGGTGTCTTTAGGACCCCTCCATCACCCACCTGGGAGGGGCTGTCCTACCCTCCCACAGGGAGGGTCCTGTCCCCGCCCCACTTGGGGCATGGCCTTGCTTTCTCGGTGGCCATTCCTGGTGCCCAGGCCTCACCGCTCTGTCTGCCACCCCTCCCAGGCCACCGCTGTCACTGTGCACTTCTACGGGCTTGTGCACTGGGAGGACCCCCTGGACGAGTCCCTGGGTCCAGTCCCCTGCCACTGCTCACCCCCCGAGGGTGCCATCACCAAAGAAGGCATGCTGCATTACAAGGCGGGCACCTCGTACTTGGGCAAAGAGCACTGGAAGGCTTGCTTCGTGGTACTCAGGTGGGCGCCCGTGGTACCCAGGTGGGCACACCCCCCTCGGGCCAGGAGAGCTCCTGTGTACAGCCGGCCATATCTGGGGCTTGAGGATCCTGGGGCACATCAGGTGCGGGTCTGGGCTGGGCTGCTGCCAAGGCTTTCACTGTCCCCAGGCCTGCTGGGGGACAGCACGCCCTCCTGGGCCTCTGCAGTCCCTTCTCCGCCTTCACTTCCACAGAGGGCGGGCCCCTTGGCCTCTGGGGCTTAAGCTCCCAGCTTGCAGGCCCCCCTGGGATCTGGGCCCCACCTGGCCTTGGGACAGGCCTCACCCCTGCCCTGTTGTGCCCCTGCAGCAACGGGATCCTCTATCAGTATCCCGACCGCACTGATGTCACCCCTCTGCTCTCGGTGAACATGGGGTGAGTGTCCCAGCCATGGGGGGCTGGCCAGGTGGGAGGCCCGGCGGCGCTGCCCTGTCTGAGCCTGGGACCCAGGGCTCCTGTTCTGCCCGGCTGGAGCTCACACCCCCTCGTGTCGGTCCCTTCGGCCTGTTCCCAGTCTGCCCCACCCCGTGCCCTGACCGCTGCCCTGGGGTTGGCTGAACTCTGAGGCTACGGCACCCCAAGCAAGGGAAGGCTGGGCAGCGTCCTGTCAGGGGGAGCAAGAGGAACTCCTTGCAGAAGAGGGTTTGCCCGGGCAGAGGAGGCGGTCCCTCTGCTGGGAGGCTCCTGACCTGACGGAAGATGAACACACAGGTGCTTGGAGGAACCCTGGGCCCAGAGAGGCCATGGGAATGAATGTGCCCTGGTGCCCAGAGGGCCAGAGCTAAGTAAGAGCAGGTCCTCACCCCTTGCCTGGCCAGGTTTAGCTATCTAGAAGGATCTTGGCAATTCTGGAGAGAAAATTGTCGCACGGAAAGGGCTGGGCTCGCCTGGCAGCTTTAAGTCTCTCCTGGGGGCCGAAGGGGTCCGCACACCTTCCAGTGTCCTCCGGCCCCTGGGACCATGGGTGCAGGCATGCCCGTGTCCGCACGCCCCGAGCCACCCCTGCCTCCTTGCTCCCCTTTCACCCCTCCTCCTCTGGCCCAGGGGGGAGCAGTGCGGTGGCTGTCGGAGAGCCAACACCACGGATCGGCCCCACGCCTTCCAGGTCATCCTCGCCGACCGGCCCTGCCTGGAGCTGAGCGCCGACAGCGAGGCCGAGATGGCCGACTGGATGCAGCTTCTCTGCCAGGCTGTGTCCAAAGGGGTGAGACCCCGTCCAGCACCCCGAGCTCCCTTCTCCAGGCCCACACGCACTCACAGAGCAGCCTGTGAGGACCAAGACGGGGACCTCCAGGGGACAGCTCAGGGGCGGACCCTAGGGCTCCAGGCTGCCTGTGGGCTGGACACTCCCGCTGTCACCCCTGGCCCCACCTCCACTTCTGACCTCTGGAAGGGGGAGCCGAAGGGCGAGCTGGGCCCCTGGAGGGGGAGTTCTGGTGCTGCCGGCGCCCCTGGAGAGCTCCAGCTTGCCTCTCCCCTCCCCTCTGCCAATGCCCTTCAGGTCATCCCGCAGGGGGTGACCCCCAGTCCCTGCATCCCCTGCTGCCTAGTGATTACCAATGACCGCCTCTTCACGTGCCACGAGGACTGCCAGACCAGCTTCTTCCGCTCCCTGGGCACCGCCCGGCTGGCTGACGTCAGCGCTGTCTCCACGGAACCCGGCAAGGAGTACTGCATCTTGGTGAGCCGGGCGGGGGTGAGGGTGGGGGCGACAGAGGCAGGAACCCGCAAGCTGCGTCTGCTCACCGGGGGACCCACTCTCCCCAGGAGTTTTCCCAGGACAGCCAGCAGGCCCTGCCCCCCTGGGTCATCTACTTGAGCTGCACATCTGAACTGGACCGATTCCTGTCTGCACTGAGCTCCGGGTGGAAAACCATCTACCAGGTGCCAAGCCGCCCAGGACCCCGTGGCACAGAGGCAGGAGCCAGGGGCCTGGGGCTAGCCCTGTACCAGTAGCTCTGGAACAGGCTCAAACATTTGGGACCAAAAGGGCAAGACTCTGCCCCTCACGCAGCCGAGGACACGCTGCCCCTTCTGGGTCCCCTTGCGTGGAGGGAGAGCTGGGCCCTGGGCCGCAGCCCTCACTGGCCCCCTCCTCGCCCCCACACAGGTGGACCTCCCCCACAAGGCCACCCAGGACGCCTCCAGCAAGAAGTTTGAGGACGCCCTGAGCCTCATCCACAGCGCCTGGCAGCGGAGCGACAGCCTGTGCCGGGGTAGAGCCTCCCGAGACCCCTGGTGCTGAGACCGAGCTGGCCGGACCCCTCCCACCCCCGGTGGGGCAAGAAAGGCGAGCAGCACGGCACGCACTGTCGCTGAGGGTCGTCCTGCTGCTCGGGGCCCGGCTTCCACCCCTGTTCCACAGCCCAGTCCACCCTGGGGGACAGCACCACCGGCCGGAGCTTGAGACAGGGTCTCTCCCCTCCCTGGGATCCAGATTGGGGGCTCTGCACCCCCTTGGGCACCCTGCCCAGTCAGCAGTGCCCGGAGAGGGCTGGGGCAGTCGGTCTGAGCCCTATGGGCTCTGTGTATGCGGCACATCCCGATGGTTCTGCATCTCTTCAGGATGGCAGTGAGCGTGGGATCAGCTCTGAGGGGAGCGGCAGGACTGAGAAGGCCGCAGACCCCTCTTCCTCTCCTGGGGGAGGGGTCTGGGCAGAGACCCGGCCGGTCTTGTTCATTTTTGAACGTTGAGCCGGCTGTGCAGGGAGGCCAGGCACTAAGGTCTCGGTGCCTGTTTCCTCCTCACTGACTCCGGCCCCCGGCGCACTGCTGCCTGCCTTGCCAGGGCCCACAGCTGGGGGCCAGGGCCGGTGGCCGGGCTGGCCCTCCCTGGCTGCCCAGCGCCCCTGCATGTCCACGCCTCCCCCTGAACCGCAGCGGCCGGAGGCCCCAGGAAGCAGGCTGTCTCGTTTGCAGGGAGCAAAGGGGAGGGAGGAGGGCTCGGCGGGGAGCGGAGCCCACCAGCCTGGCATCCCGTAGGTGCCTCCTGACCACCCCCTGCTTGGCTGGAGCCGGGCCCTTCCGGAGAGTTCTGTCAAGGGCCTGCTGGGAGAAGGGGTCAGATGGTCTGGGTTTTGTTTTGTTTTGTTTTTTAAATAAAATAGACACGTTATATTGCCAAGATTTGTCACTGGCCCTTTATGACCAGGGCAGAGGAGAGGGGTCTCCGGCCTCCCCTCTAAAGCCCCTTGGCCATTCATTCTTCATTCAGTCCACAGTTCTCTGCCCTGAACTGCTCTGAGCTGACACGGGGAACACGATCGCCCACCGCTCCCCTGGAGCCCTGGAGTTCAGTCCCTTAGGGTTTCTTGGCCTGACCTTTGCCCTCCCTTCTGTTTCCCCGCAGTGGCCAGGGGAGTGCGGCCACCGCTCCAGTCCCAGGGCTCCTCTCTGCGGCCAGCCTTCCCAGCCTCCCCAGCTCTGGGGGCAAGTGCCGGTCATGTGGGATAGACCCGAGCGAGTCCAAGCTGCCCCCAGATCGCTGGGCACAGGCCACAGGGCACCAAGCCTGCCAGGCCCAGGCCCTGTTTGGGGTGGAGGTGGGGGGAGGTGATCTGGGACCTCAAGCCCTCAGCGCTGCCACTTCTGGGTCCTCACATGTGGGGGGAGAGGAGTGGGTACTGGGAATGGTGGGTGTGGAGGCCGTAGAGGTGGGCTTGCACGCAGGGTGGCTCCGCCCTCTGGTTCTGTTTGGAACTTGGGTGACTCGGGGTGTCCATGGCGGGAGAGAGCTGCCCGGGGTTGGGCGGTGGGGGCAGAAGCCGAGGTGGGCAGAGTGGTGCCAGCTCCCAGCCTGAGCAGACTAGCACCCCAAATTCCCAGGGGCGTGAGCTCCCTTCTCACAAAGGACCACGTACGGCGCGCCTGGGTGGCTCAGTCAGTTAAGTGGCCGACTCGATTTTGGCTCAGGTCACGATCTCAAGGTAGTGAGATGGAGCCCAGCGTCGGGCTCTGAGCTACACTTGGAGCCTGCTTAAGATTCATTCTCTCTCTCGCTCTCTCTCGTTCTCTGAAAAAAACAACAAAATAGAACAAAGACAAAGGGCCATTTCTATGCCAGGGCCCCTCCAGAAACCTGTAGCCCAGAACAGGGAGCTGTGGGAGACAAAGGGCCAGGAGAAAGGAGCTGGAAGCAGGGCCGGGGGAGGGCTGTGGGCATTTTCTGGGCGAAGCCATGTGCTAAGTTCTCCACACACCTCTATTTTTGAGAGACAGAGAGAGACAGCACGAGCAGGGGAGGGTCAGAGAGAGAAGAAGACACAGAATCTGAAGCAGGCTCCAGGCTCTGAGCTAGCTGTCAGCACAGAGCCCGATGCAGGGCTCGAACCCACGAACTGTGCGATCATGTCCTGAGCCAAAGCCGGACATTTAACCGACTGAGCCACCCAGGTGCGCCTCCACACACCTCTAATCCTCCCAAACACCTCTGAAGTAGGGACTGATATCCCCATTTTGCAAATCGACTGACGCTAAGAGAGAGGAAGTGACTTGCCCAGGGTCACATATGATAGCAGAGCCTGGGATTCAAAATCAGTTCCACAGGGGGCTCGAGAATCCCTTCTCTACCTCTGCTCTCAGTGGGACCATAGACTGTGGAAGCCAGATTGGAAGACTGAGGCCGGGAACAGAGAAGCCACAGAGACGATGGCAGGGTGGTTGCCTGGGCAGGGTTTCAGGAGCCTCCCCTGCCAGTTGCTTCCTGCCCAGGGCTCTGAGCTGCCACAGGACTGGCTAAACCAGAGGCGGGGCAGGGGCACCAGCCCTTTGCCCCAGCGCCACAGGGAGGGCAGGAGGGTAAGAAAAGCAGGAGGAGGTGTTTCAGCTGATTGACACCTTCTCCCCGCCCCCAACCTCCCTCCTGCCCCCAGTGACCTTTTCCCCACATCCCAGGGTTCAGGCCCACCCCCTGGGGGAGGTGTGGGGAACAGAGGCAGCGGGGATTGGTCAGAGCCGGGAGGGGCGTGTCCCGGACTCCCGCAGCCCCAGCGGCCGAGCCGAGCAGGTGGACTCCGGAGATAGACCAGCGGCCACCCGGCCTGTCTGACCTGGACGTCTGCCCTCCAGACATGGCCCCAGGCCCCCTTAGTCCTCAGCCCTGCGGCCCTGCGGGGGCGCAGACAGCCTAGGCACCGCCACCCCAGGGCCTGTGCCCATGGCCCTGCCCGGGACTTCACGGGCCTCAGGAACAGAGGCCACGGAGACCGTTGCCCCCGCTGTGGACCTGGTGCTGGGCGCCTCGGCCTGCTGCCTGGCCTGTGTCTTCACTAACCCCCTAGAGGTGGTGAAGACGCGGCTGCAGCTGCAGGGGGAGCTGCAGGCCCGGGGCACCTACCCACGGCCCTACAGGGGCTTTTTGGCCTCGGTGGCCGCCGTGGTCCGGGCAGATGGGCTGTGTGGCCTGCAGAAGGGGCTGGGCGCCGGCCTCCTGTACCAGGGCCTCATGAACGGCGTCCGCTTCTACTGCTACAGCCTGGCATGCCAGGCTGGCCTCACCCAGCAGCCTGGTGGCACCGTGGTCGCTGGCGCCGTGGCCGGGGCACTGGGAGCCTTCGTGGGGAGCCCTGCCTACTTGGTGAGTGCCTTGTCTCCATCCTCTGGCACCCTGTGACCCGGCTCCCTTGGGGGGCCTCTGGAGCTGCCTAGGCTGGCCCTGCAGACCAGGACGGGTGGGGCTGGCTAGGCGGGAACATCCCTGCCCAGGATTGGAATCTGCCCCTTGGCTCAAAGCACCAGAGCCTTATCCTGCTCCTCATCCTCCTGGGCTCCCTGCCCCACCGGCCCGAGCCAGGGGAGGGGGCGGCAGGACGTGTGCTCACTCTACCCCAGGGTGGTCCTCGTTAAGAATAAGCAAGGCCCCGGCGTCCTCGGCTGGATGTCCTCCTGTCTTCATCCTACTTAGTCCTCAGAACAGCTTGTCAGGCATGAGCCGAGGGGCCTGGAGACCGTTAAGTAACTTGCCCCGGGTCACACCAAGATGCAGTCCTGGGCTGACTTCAGAGCCTTACCCCCAGCCCTATTCCACGCCCCCCAAGCTGTGGGGGCGGGCCGTGGAGCTCTGGGTGTCCGGCTGTGCTGGTCCAGGCCCTCTCTCACGTCTGCTCTCACAGGTCAAAACACAGCTGCAGGCCCAGACGGTGGCCGCGATGGCCGTGGGGCACCAGCACCATCACCAGGTAGGAGCCATCCCTCACCAGAGCTCCCTGGGCTGGATGGGCTCCTGGGCCCGCAGGCCTCTCAGTGACCCGGTATCTTCTCCCCGCAGAATGTTCTGGGGGCCTTGGAGACCATCTGGCGGCAGCAAGGCCTGGCAGGACTCTGGCGGGGCGTGGGTGGGGCCGTGCCCAGGGTCATGGTCGGCTCAGCCGCCCAGCTGGCCACCTTTGCCTCTGCCAAGGCCTGGGTGCAGAAGCAGCAGGTGAGGAGCGGGGGACGCCTGTGCCCACCCACAGACACCCTGAAGTCAGGGCCATCTGCCTCCTTTCTCCCAGTCTGGGCCCTCATCACACCCTAACGTCTCCAGCCAGACCCCCACCTAGAAAAGCCAAGGGGGAGGTGACAGACAGGGCCCCTGAAGAGAGCTGAGGACCTTGGCTCTGTACTTAGGGTCATGTCCACGGCCTTTGTGCCCAGCAGGAGTGGGGGCCAGCAGTGAGCCCTGTAGCTGTGAAGGAGTTGGGGTGCGGGGTGGCTGGAGGTGGAGGGGCCTGGTCTGCTCCCCTTCCCCTGGGTCTCCCGGCCCCCCACATGCTGGGAGGGGAGAGCAGGCGCCCTCTGAATGGGGGGAGGGCACCTGCAGGCCTCAGAGCCTGTGCTGTCCCCACAGTGGCTCCCGGAGGACAGCTGGCTGGTAGCTTTGGCCGGAGGCATGGTCAGCAGCGTCGCCGTGGCTGCCGTCATGACCCCCTTCGACGTGGTCAGCACGCGGCTATACAATCAGCCCGTGGACGGAACTGGCAAAGTGAGCAGGGGCCGCTGTCGGGGGGAGGCGGGGAGCTAGAGAGCATCCACCACACACACACAGCCGGAGACGCGCAGACACGTGGCATGCCCGCGAGCACCGTGTCCCAGGCTTGGGCTGAGCATCTTCACATCTGGGTTTTATTCTGTCCTCACACTCACCTTCCTTTTCCCGATGAGGAAATGGACGCTCAGCGAGATCTGGTGACTTGCCCACGGTCACCCCGCTGATCAGTGGCAGAGCCTGAGTCAGTATCCAGGCCTGACCCCACGGCCCCGCAGACACGCACAGGCCATCATGTACCCCTGTGGCAGGTTGTGCTGCCACACACAAAGGTGCCCTCCACAGACGGAGGTAGGGCTGGAATCCACCTGTTCCAGGGCTGGGGCTGCCTGGAGGAAGAGGCTTCTTAAATCTCACAGCCGACAGGGCCACCTTTCTATAATTTGCCCCGCTTGGCTCAACGTGAGTCTACTGGTGTGCCACAGTAGCTCCGACCCACAGATACCCCTGGTTGTGCCAGCCAGGGCCCCACGACTGCTGTAGTGACATCCTCCCTGTGTCTGTCCCCAGGGCCAGCTGTATGGCGGCCTCGCCGACTGCCTGGTGAAGATCTGGCGGCAGGAGGGCCCCCTGGCACTCTACAAGGGCCTGGGCCCCGCCTACCTGCGCCTGGGCCCCCACACCATCCTCAGCATGCTCTTCTGGGATGAACTCCGGAAACTGGCTGGGCGGGGCCTGCGCCAGGGCACCTAGGGGGCTGCCCTCACCCCCATATCCCGACACAGCCCGGCATTTGGCAGGAAGTAACGCCCGTGCGAGCTGGGAGTGGCCGGCTCAGAGCAGGCCACAGGCCCGGACCCTGCCACAGGTCTGAAGAGAGTGCGGACAGTGCTGGTCCCCCCAGACCCACGGCCCCCCGGGGCCAGAGCCCCTGTTCTGGATGGCCAGCCACTCTGTTCTTCAGCAAATTCTCTTCCCTCTCTGTACTGGCTTTACCTTATCCCAGATATCAGGGTGATAATCGCTCTCGGGGAAATGGCCATCACCTTGAGCTGGTCACTTACCTGCATCAGCTTGCTTCGTCCTCAGTGCGAGACGGTAAAACCTTCTTTTACCAAGAGGAAGCTGAGGACTCAGAGAAGTGAAGTGCTTTGACCAAAGCCACACAGCTCTGAAACGACCGAACGAGGCCTGGGAGTTGGCTCTGTCCAGCCCAGGCTGGTGCCGCTGGCCAGAGCCAGGACCACGAGGAGGGCCCCAGGGTCACTGCAAGGCACTGAGAGGCCGGAGCGCGCCTCCGACAAGATGGGTTAAACCACAGACACTGTCTCACCACGTGGAGGCTGGACGTCTGACATCAAGGCATCAGTGGGGTTGGTTTCTTCTGAAGCCTCCCCCACCCTCTCTCTCTCTCTGGCACGTGGATGGCTGTCTTCTCCGCGTGTCTTCACGTGGTCTTCCGTCTGTGTCTGTGTCCTAGTCTTTTCTTATAAGGCCCCTGGTCATGTTGGGTGAGCACCTACCCTAATGTCCTCATTTTAACTGAATTGCCTCTTTAGAGAACCCATCTCCAAGTCACATGTGGGGGGTTAGAACTTCAGTATATGAATGGGGGGGGCACATAATGCAGCCTACAACACCGGGAGCTTTTACGGAGGGCCTTCCTAGGGGCCCGGCACCGTGGGCGTTTGGACAAATCCTCACGACCCTTCTGAAAGGGATCTCTTGAGATGCCCATTCTTCAGATGAGGAGGCTAAGGCCCAGGGTGGGGGAGTGACAGCTCAAGGTGGGTAGCAGAGCTGCGTGTCCTCACCCTGGGCCCTTCCCCAGCTGCAGGCACACTCTTCCCAGTGAGTATGTTCCTAAGGCCCGCGCTGACCGTTAGGCTCCAGAGATGGACGGCGAGTCCCTGGAAGGGGGAGGACCGGCCCAGGTCAGGCGGAGCCTAAACCAGCTGCCCCACCGTAGCCCGTGTCTGCTGCTCCCCAGGGGCCCCCCTACCACACACTCCAAACCAATAAAGTTTTCTATTTTGTTTACTTCAACGACTCCCTTTGACTGCAGCCTTGGTCTCCCCCACTCCTGAACCCTCCCCTCCCACTTGGCTCTCTCTCCTTCGTCTGGGAAAGGAGGGTCCAGAAGATGTGCCGCACCCCACTGCATCCAAGCCAACTGAGGCCTGCCACCTAGTGGACGTGGGGAGGATCGTCGAGGCAGGCTGCCCAGTGGCCGAGGGAGAGGGGCCCAGAACTGGATCTCAGCTTCAGGCTGTGGGGGGACAGACCCCCTTCCAGAACTGGGACTGAGGGGGCTGAGCCTCAGGATGTGGGGACACAGACACCCCCTTCTGGAGCTGGGGCTGAGGAGGCCGAGCCTCAGGCTGTGAGGACACAGACACCCACTTCCAGAACTGGGGCTGAGGAGGCTGAGCCCAGATGCAAGGCTGGGGGCTGGGAAGGAGCAACAGATAAGGCCTCGGGCTTCAGGAAGGCCCTGTGGGGCAAGGTCTAGGGTAGGCTGAGAAAAATGGGCACCCGACTTGAGCAGTGACAGAGGCCAGAGACCAGTGCTGGTCTCATGCTGCCCAAATGCGGAGCCCCTGGGCAGGGGTTGGCTCCCAAGGCTCGTAACCCTGCGGCCCTGAAGGTGTAAGGCCCCTGCCTCTCCTCCCTTCCCCTCCCCTGCCCTGAGCTTCGGATCCCTCCCTGCCCCTCCCCTCCTTCCACTGACACCTTTGCCCCGTGACGTTGGTCTCTCTGGTGCGGACCTGGCCAGAGGTGGGGGCTGATCCCGGCAGCGGCCATGTTCTCCCTGCCGTCCCTGCCCTCCTGGCTCCCCGGCCTCCCCTCCCTCCAGTGGGGCTCCGGCCTCCTAGACTCTGTCCTGCAAGGTGAGCGCCACCTCCCTCTCCCGCGCAGCCCCACCCCCTCCGGCAGCTCTGGGCAGCTGCAGGGTGGATTCCCCACGTGGGTCTCCCACCACCTCTGCCCCTGCCAAACTGCCTGCCCTCCCGCCTGCCCCTCAGGCCTCATCGGGGCCAGTGGAGTCTCGGTCCTGAACAGCCTCCTGAAGGTCTACTTCTTTGTGAACTGTGCCAAGTGAGTGCCTGCCAACCCAGCCCACTCCTGGGCCCCGAGCTGACTGGCCTCCGAGGGCAGGCCTGGAGGGAAGGGAGCCCCGTCCCCAGCCCGCGTGTCTGGGGGCACGCCCCTGCCCACGCCCCTGCCCACGTCCACTCTGCCCCACAGCGACCCTGAGCGGCAGCTGGAAAAGCGCCGGCTGCAGGCCCAGTGGGCCTCGCTGGAGACCCTGCACCTGGCCGGGCTGGCCCTGATCCTGACCGTCGTGGGGACCCGGGTGGCCGCCCTGGTGGTGCTGGAGTTCTCCCTGCGGGCCGTCTCCACGCTGCTCTCCCTGGGCAAGGTAAGGCTCCCGAGGTGCTGGGTGAGGCACCGCCCGGGCCTGGGCCCTACTTTTCACCCCGGAGCCCCCTGTCTCCTCACTACCCCCTCTCTGTAAGACGGAGGCTGGAGGGTGCAGGTGGCCCCCTGGGGTTGCGAAGGCCAGTGCAGTCCCTGCCTGTAGCGGACGCAGCCCAGCCCCAAGAAGAGGGTGGTGGCAGCTCCTGGATCCCCAGCTCCCTGCATGCCAGGCACTGTGCCAGGTCCTCTGAGTGCGTCATCACTTCGTGTATCCGCAGTCATAGCGGGGTGGAGCTCTGCTGTGATCCCCACTTCACAGATGGGAACACTAAGGCTCAGAGAGGGTAACTGGCTTGTCCCAGGTCAACAACCAGCAAGAACTAGAGTCAGGCTCTGAGCCCAGGTCTGTGAGGCTCTGAGCCACAAACCTTCGGCAAGCACGTGGGTCCCAAGTAACAATCGTGACTGAAATTAAGCAGAAAGAAATGATCCCAGGAGAGCTTGTCCTTGACAGCAATACCCCTTCTTTTTTTTTAAGTTTATGTATTTACTCATTCATTCATTCATTCATTCATTCATTGTGAGAGAGAGAGAGAATCCCAAGCAGGTTCCATGCTGTCCCAATGCAAGGATCGATCTCACAAACCATGAGATCATGACCTGAGCCGAAATCAAGAGTCAGATGCTTAACTGAGCCCCCAGGCGCCTCAGGGATTATTCCTTCTTTGGGAGCGACCCCCAGGGTTCCCTCGGCTCCAGCCTCCTACAGAGTAGAGCCTCTGACCTTCGAGGCCCCTTCACCCCGCTCAGGTGAGGGGCAGCCTGAGCCCCCAGCGCCGCGGCGCCCCTTCTCCCCCCTCCCCCGCCCAGGGCTCCCAGAGCTCCGAGACGCTGCGGCTGCACCTGCTGGGCCAGTACTCCCTGGGCTGCGGGCTGACCTGCGGCCTGAGCTTCCTGCAGGAGGGCGCCCCGCACCGCACCCTGAACCTGCTGCTGGGCCTCGGGCTGGCGGCGCTGCTCCGCTCGGGCGCCGGGCGCCTCTGCCGCCACGTCTGCCGGCTCTACGAGCTGCACAGCGGCCAGCGCTACTGCGGGCTCTGCCTGGGCCTGCTGGCCGGCGCGCACGGCCTCCCCCGGCTGCTGACCCGCGCCCTGGCCGTGGCCTTTGCCGTGGGCGACCTGGCAGCCGTGGCCCTCATCAACCGGGACTTCCTGAGCACGTCGGACGCCGTGCGCTTCTGGACGCCGCTCGTCATCTGCTACACCCTGCTGGTCATCTACATGCAGGGTAAGGGCCGCGGGCGGGGTCCTGGGTGGGTGCCCGGGGAAGTCGCATCCCACTGTCCGACCTGGGCACGGCGTCGTGCTTGGCCCTGGGGAGGCCAACAACAGCCAGACCACACCCCCGCCGCCCCAGGGCGCCCAGTCTAGTGACAGAAGCCGGATGGGGCCACTAATGGGAGGGTGCGGTGTGCAGTGGGAGCTTGAGGAGATGGGGCTTGAACTGGGTTCTGAAGGAAAGGAGGAGAGCTCCGGGAGAGGTGGTGAAGGGGGTGGGGGGGGGGGCGGGGAAGAGATCCCAGCAGAGGGAACCGTATATGCTGAAGCCCAGAGGTGAGAGGAGCCATGGCTGCTGTGAAACAACGGAAGAAAGTGGAGTGTGGCTGTCACCGCAGGGCCGTGGGGAGGGGATGAGGCCGGCCAGGTCGATGGAGGCCTGGTGGGGACCCCTCAGCAGCCCAGTGTCGGCAGCTGGCTTTCAGCAGCAGAGAGTGACCTGGTCAGGTACAGGCTGTAGGGAGGGGCAGTCAGGCAGAGAGCAGCGGGTGCAAAGGCCCTGAGGTGGGAGCGAGTCTGACATGCTGGGGAGTAGAAAGAACGGGGGCGAGTCAGAGGTGAAACGAGGGTACGGCTCCAACCAGGCAGGACATCACAAACAAGGTGAGGAATTTGGAGTTTACGCCAAGTGCTGCATAAAGTCCTGGGAGGAAACAAAGGAATGATTTCATCTCATCACTGGGTTTAGAGGGTCACTCGCTGCTGAGGAGACATGGAGGAGACACTTGACCTACAAGGTCAAGAACAGCAGCCAGGGGCCCAGGCTGGTGGGGCAGCTGGAGTGGGGAGGTGGGCTCAGGTGGGGATCTATTTGGCAGAAAGAGTCCCTGGGGCTTACGGACGGATGAGAGGCGGGAGTGAAGTCAGGACGATGCCCGCAGCTCGGAGCTGGGGTGCTCCCCCCACCCCCTCCTGAAGGCAGAGCACAGACCTGGGGAGGCCTGGGGGTGGACGGCGAGACCCCGTTAGGAAGCCGTGCCTGGTACCAGGCAGGGGCTCAGAGAGGGGGGACGGGGGACAGGAGAGGGGGGATGGAGGAGGCTGCAAGGGGGGGAGGCTCACACCACGGAAGGTTGGAGGGCAGCGGGGAGTCCAGACCCCATCCCAGCTGGACCTCAGGGGCGCCCT
The DNA here is from genome assembly GCA_004023785.1 of Mungos mungo. Classification (NCBI taxonomy): domain Eukaryota; kingdom Metazoa; phylum Chordata; class Mammalia; order Carnivora; family Herpestidae; genus Mungos; species Mungos mungo. The sequence continues at coordinate 139,455 of PISW01001967.1, forward strand.
GCCCCCACAGAGGAGCAGCGGCAGAGCCCCGGCCTGCAGAGCCAGGTCCAGACGGTGCTGGTCCGCATGGGCGGCCTCTTTGTGCTGCTGTTGACTGTGGGCAGCTGGCTGGACCTCCTGGGAGTCCTCATGTCCCTGCTGGGCGAGCTCTGGTGCCTGACCCGAATCCGCACCCTGCTGGACCTTTGCCAGAAACAGGTGGGAGCCGAAGCCGCTGCTCCAGACGGGCCCAAGGAGCCTCGGCAGCCCCGAGTTCAAGAAGAGCTGGGGTGACCTCTCTTGGGGTGGAGGCGGAAGGAGCAGACATCCCCTCTTCCACCTGGTGTGAACCGTTGACCCCTCAGAGGTCCTGGGTGGGAGGCAGGGCCTGGGTCACAGGGGACCTAAAGCGCCCCACCAAAGGAAGGGGGAACTGAGTGGTCTCCTGCATTTTCCCACCCCCCTACCTTCCCTCAGGATTTTCCAGCCCAGAGGCCTTCAGCCCCAAGGCAACCGCAGCCGCAGCCCTCAGCACCTGGCCAGCCCCAGGGGGCAGCCCCCTCCTGACCTGCCGGAGCAAGGACTTGGAGTCTGTCTCGGGCCCACCCAGGCTCACCGGGAGGTCTTGACCCCAAGACTAGCTGGGGGCAGGCTGGCCCCCACCTGGAATTCAAGGGGCTCTTGGGAGGGAAAGGAGGGTTTGGGCTAGGGCCCTCCGAAGGGGGCACCTGGAGGCCGCTGGGTGAACCCCTATTTTTCTCAGGATGGACATCGGATACAGCTCCCTCAGACCTGCCTTCCCGGGGTGAGGGGCCCTTGGGGGGATGGGGGAGCACTGCATTCTCAGAACGGCTTCCCCTATTCTGGCCTCCCTCGTCCTCTCCATGAACAATAAAGATGATTTTCTCAGCCTGCCTTAGCATCAAGACCACACAGAGAAGGAAAGAGGCTTTTCTGAGGCCACACAGCGCCTCTGGCTGTGGCAGGTCCCGGGGATACACACCGGGCTGGGTCCCCTGGGGTTTGGGAGTTCAGTATTGAGGTGGCCAAGGAAGTGATGGGGATGTGGTGGCCTGGACATGTGGTCTAGCACCCACCTTCGCCCATGGGCAGCTGGTGCCCGTGTTCTGTTCCGTCCCAGGCTGAGAAACAGCTGCAGGGAGGCTCCTGTAAGACCGGGAGGATCCTCACCATTTCAGCTTCTTTCAGCCTCGAATTCCCTGCAGGGCCCAGCCCAGGGAGGCGACAGAGCGTCTGGGAAAAGGTTGGGTACCAGCCCCTCTGCTTACTTGCTGTGTGCCCTTGGTGCTTCGCTGCCACTCTCTAAGCCTGCCATCTGTGGGGTGCTTACTGTGTGCCAAGCACTATGCCGGGCACATTTATAATCTCATTTCATTCAGCCTCAAGAGGCAGGTACTGTTATCTCTTTTTACAGATCCAGAAACAGGCTCAGAGAGGTTATGTAACTTGCTCAGGGTCACAGAGCTAGTGAGTGGCTAAGTCAGGATTTGAATCCAGGTGGCCTGACCCCTAGAGCTCATGTGCTTTGCCTGCTTCCTGCTACCCTCTTCTTGTTGAAGAACTGGGGCTGGGGAAAGCACCTAAAATATGGCAGGTCCACTCCTGGAAGGTTCTGGAATCTGATTCCAGCCACCTTGTGAGCAGGGTAGCCTGATGCTCCATCACAGCCATGTTACCCTGGCTCGGGCACCCAGCCCACAGGGCAGTTTCCACAAGGACTGAAGGCCCAACCCAGGGCCCTTTCCCAGGAGGGGCTCCACAAGCCAAAGGAGACTCCCGGCTTCCAGGCTTCCTGGGGGTTGTGACGGTCAGGTTGTCTGTGGTGAAGGCAGCAAGGAGGAGGTAGGGGAGAAGGTTCTTGAAGGATTCCAGATTCGGCAAGCCCCGCTTCTCAGCAAAGGCTACCATGGTCACCCAAAGGCTTCAGGACAGAGTCTGGTGTAGGATTCTCCGCTCCCCACCCTGGGTCACACTGGGGACATGGGGCAGGCTCACCCCCAGCCCGGACAATGTGGGTTCAGCTCATTCTTCCAGAAATGGCCATCCAACTGACAGTTCAAGCCCAATCCCGGATCCCTTGCTCTCTGTGCCTTACCCCCAGGAAGGCCTCTCAGCCCCAAAGTAGCTGAGGTGGGGGAAATGCCTGTGGCTGCCCCCTCCCCCAATCCAGGAGCTGGCCCTCTTCTGGCTGGGAGTGTGTTCAGTTCCCTCCGGGCAGGAAACTTGTCCCAGTCTGGGAGGAAATGGCTCAGTTAGTTGGGCACCCAGCCAGCCCTTGCCAGACCCAGACTGGGCACCAGGTTCCAACTTGGGCCTCATGTTTTTGCTGGAAAGTTCTCTGGCCTCCGGGCCCCTAGCACAGCCTGGGACCCGGTGGGGACAGGGCTGGGAGCGGGTTGGATTTGGAAGTCCTTTCCTTTTTATGGATACAGGGACCATTTCCAAACAAAAATTGGGCCACGTGGGTTGGAATAGGATTCTTTTCTTATCTATTAAATTATTTTGATGAAAAAGTCTGACAATCGTATAAAAATTAGATCACTCTAAGCGAGGCATTTAGCAAATCTCCATACCAAACACAGAAAAACAGGCCTGAAGTCCAGAGCGCAGAGCAAATCCAGGAGGTATGGTCTGGAATGGGGTGAAGCCGGGACTTCTCTGAGAGACCAGGAGAGCTCCGACCCAGGGCCCTGACCAACATCCTCCTGAAGAGGAGGGAGGCCAGGGCCCCCAGTCTCTGCTAAGAGGGGATGGTAACCTCCAGGGCAGCTGGGATTGGGGTGAGCCCCCTCCCTCCTGACCCTCCCGCTTCTGCCTCTTCTGAGCTATGGCATGGTCCCTTTGGGCATTGTCCCCTATTCACTCATTCACAAGTAGTTACTGAACATCGGCACGGGGCCAGGCTCTGGGCTGGAAAAAATGCACAGGTAGTAACTGGACTGTAAGGAAAAGTAAAGCTGGGTAAGGGGAACAAAGCAGCAGGAGACGGGCTAGCTAAGGTGAGTGTATTTGTGACCCACAGCTGTGTAACAAACAGCCCCAAAACTCAGCAGCTTAAAACAACAGACATTTATTGTCTCACTTTTTCTGTGGGTCCCACAGCCTGGCTGGGTCCTCTGGTTCAGGGTCTCCTCACAGGCCACAGTCCAGATGTTGGCCAAGGCTCCGGTGCCATTGTGACACTTGGCCGGGGTAGGGTCCCCTTCCAAGCTCACTCACATGGCTGGTGACAGGATTCAGTTTCTTGCAGGCTACTGGGCTGAGAGTCTCAGTTGCTTTCTGGCTGTCGGCCAGGGGTCTCCCTTGGTTCCTCGCCATGCGGGCCCTTCCATAGACCCATGTTCCTTCACAACATGGAAACTGGTGTCCCCCAGAGTGAGCCAGTGAGGGACAGAGAGAGAGAAAAGGCGGGCAGAAGTCACAGTCTTTTTGTAGCCCATTTTTTTTTTAAATTTTTAAATTTATTTTTGAGAGAGAAGACAGAGCACAAGCAGGGGAGAGGAGAGAGAGAAGGAGACACAGAATCTGAAGCAGGTTCCAGGCTCTGAGCTGTCAGCACAGAGCCCGACGCGGGGCTCGAACTCACAAATGACAAGTTCATGACCTGAGCGGTAGTCAGACGCTCAACCGACGGAGCCACCCAGGCACCCCACATGCTGTACATTTTTAAAGGATTCCTCTCCTTGCTGTTTGTAGGACAGACAGCGCAGAAACAAGTAAACCAGTTTGGAAGCGTTTGGAATGACCCAGGCGAGATGATAATACCCTGGTAATAACACAGGGCTTCGACCAAAATGGTCGCCACGGGGGTAATCAGAAGCAGCTGTTGGATATGGATATAGTTTGAAGAGTTCATAGGACTTCCTGATCCATGAGATGGGGGTTTGATAGAAAGAGAAGAATCCAGGACTCTTGGCTTTTTGGCCTGAAGAGCTGGGCCAGTGAGATGGGAGGCATCTGGGGCAGAGCAGGGCACCTGACGCAGGTGCGGTTGGCGTGGACGGGAAGGCCAGGTGTGAGGACGTGTGTGATGTGGGTTCAGGGAGGCCTAACTGACAAGGAGCTCTTGGCACTGAATTCTGAACGTTGGGGGTGGGGGGGGAGTGGTGTGGAAGCCCAGGTGCTAAGCTGTCTGAGGGACTAAAGAAAGATCCCTGTGGCTGAGCAGAGGGCGCGAGGGACACAGCAGTGGGAGATGCTGTCGCCAAGGCTGCCTGTGGCCAGATGGCCCGGTCACTGGACGGCTTGGCATTCCTCCTCTGCCACCTGCCCCCCCCCAGCTGCTGGAAGCAGCAGGGGGCTCAGAGGGGCTGGGGGGTGGGTGGCTGTGAGGATCACATGCTGCTCTGGTGAGATGGTCTGGCCATCAGGGTGGACATGGGTTATAAAGAGTAAGAGCGGGGCCAGTCCGATTTTAAAGGCCCCCTTTAGGAAGAAGAATACAAAATTTGCATTGAAGTGACTAGTGATAGAACAATAAAGAAAAGCATAACAAATCGCTGGGGGTCTGGGGACTTGGGTGCCTCCTTCTGACATCTCCCTGGGCGGTGTGCCAAGGGCAGTTCATGGAAAATGCTTCCTGAGCGTGAGCTGGTCGCCTTCCCTCCTAGGACGTTCTGTAACTCCCAGCAACCCTCACAGGGGCCCCCACCACTGAGGGGCCTGCACTCACAGCAAACGCACCTTGGCTAAGGGAGAAGTAGGGAGGCCAGCTGGGGGAGAGGAGGGGTCTCAGGAACTGGGGGTGCTGAGTAAGATGAAGCCAAGGGTGGGGGCTCCCGGTGGGGGTGGGGGCTCAAGCAGGGGGACGGGATCAGTGAGGTGTTTGAATGGGGGCTCAGCCTCGGCGAGCAGCCAAGGGCTTGGGGCAACCTCACGGACCTCCAAAGTGACCGACATCAGGATTTCCTCCTCTCTGCCCAGAGAAGGGGCTCTGACCTTCAAGGCCAGGGACAAAGAGGGGCCTTTCCAGCTGAGCCTCTAGCCCCTCCATGGAGCCTGTGCTGATTTGAGAAGCAATGGTCTGACCGTGGGAACCAACAAGCCCAGACAGTGTCAGCTCAGGCCCCCGGCCGAGGAGGGGATTAAGACCCAGACCATGTTGTCACAGCCAGGTCTGGGAGGCTGGGCCCTGCATGGCCCAAGCGGACACAGGCTTGGGGCCTGAGAGGAGGGGAATTTATGCGGCCATGATGTGGCCCAGTTTGCTCCCCTTTGGGTTTTGTTGTTGTTGTTGTTGTTGTTGTTTTAAAGAATCTATTTTTTAAATTTTTAAATATTTTTATTTATTTTTGAGAGGGACACAGAGTTCTAGCAGGGTAGGGGCAGAGAGAGAGAGACAGAGAGACTGAGAGATATAGAATCTGAAACAGGCTCCAGGCTCTAAACTGCCAGCACAGAGCCCAACCTGGGGCTCAAACTCCGAGATCATGACCTGAGCCAAAGTCAGATGTTTAACTGACTGAGCCACCTAGGCGCCCTTCCCCTTTGGTTTTTGTTTATTTTTAAGTTTATTTATTTTTGAGAGAGACAGAGCAAGCTGGGGAGGGGCAGAGAGAGAAAGAACCCCAAACAGGCTCTGCACGGTCAGCATGGGGCCCGACATGGGCTCGAACCCCTCAACCATGAAATCATGACCTGAGCTGAAACCAAGTCAGAGGCTTAACCACCTGAGCCACCCAGGTGCTCCTCCCCCTTGGTTTTTAACCATTTTCCCTACACACTGCGTCTTAGTAAAGCTGCCTGGAGCCAGCCAACCTGAGTTCAAATGAAGCTCGTTTACTAATGAGTGCGACCTTGAGGGCGTTGCTCTCCGAGTTCGAGTGCACTGAACAGCTGGTGGAGGCGGCGCATGGAGCCCAGAGGCTGACCGTGGGCTCTGGCCCCCCACCCCCACCCGGCCGAGGGACTGTAACCGAGTCTCAATCATGCCTTCTGATGTGAAGGCCCAGTGAACACATCTGAGTAAGGGGATGGGGAGGGAGGCACCGAATCAGGTGGCGAAGAAGGGACCGCAGAGACCCATCTCAGGGGAGGAAGGGACTGAAGAGCCCCCCCTCCCCCATCTTGTCCACGAGACTTTCCCCGGATACAGAAAGATGAGCACGTGTGCATTTCACTTGCAAAGAGCTGTTAATATGCTAATTCTCCACCGAGGAATTATAACGCTGTGCTATGCAGTTTTCTTGCATCATCTGCGCCCCCCCCCCTCCATGAGGAGTTGATTGGTTTCTCTGTCTCTGCAGGAGAAAACCCAAGGTAAAGAGAGATTCCGTGACTTGCTCAAGGTCACAGAGCTAACAAGCGGGAGAGCCAAGATCCAAAATCAAATAGGTCTGATTCCAAAGCCCAAGTTCTTAACCTCTGACAACCCGCGATTTGTATATGCAGCTACCTAAGACCTCCAACCCCAACTTGTGCATTTTGTAGGAATTACTGAGTCCTGACATGCCAAGCACGATGCTGAGTGCTGGTGACCCAGAAAGGAATGAGTTGCAGGGGCGCCTGGGTGGCTCAGTTGGTTAAGCGTCTGACTTCGGCTCAGGTCATGGTCTCGGTGTTCATGACTTTGAGCCCCATGTCGGGCTCTGTGCTGACAGCTCAGAGCCTGGAGCCTGCTCGGATTCTGTGTCTCCCTCTCTCTCTGTCCCTCCCCTACTCGTGCTCTGTCTCTCAAAAATGAACATTAAAAAAAAAAAGTAATGAGACGTAGCCCCGGTGCAGTCTCATGGGGAAAGCGTAGTGGTGCAACCCTGCAAACTCGGGATAGACAAGACTCCTACGCCTACCTGGAGAAACCAGGGCAAGCTTCTCAAAAGTGACAGGGGTATAGAGTTTACTAGAAGGAGGAGGTGATCCAGACCCATGGGGCCTCACCAGTCTTCATCATGACTCTGCTTTAAGCAATTGAAACACAATTTTAACCTGTGGAAGACAAGGCAAGAAAAAAGAGAATGCATTGGCTCTGGAGATCCAGAGGGAAAACTCCAGGCATGGCTGGATCCAGCAACGTAAGTGATGAGACCAGTTACCTCTCCTTCTTTGTCATTTTGCTCCCTTGCCCTCTGTGTTGGTCCAAGTGCTCATAAAAATGATGCCAAACTTGTGTTCTGGGAGCCTCTTTCTAAACAGTTACAGTCAGACACCAGAGTGGGGGTGAAGTCGCTTAGGCAGAACTTGGATGTTACCAGAGTAACATCCTGTTACCAGAATCCAGGAAAGTGATGCCGGCTGGCAGGCACCATGATGTCCCTTAGATTCTCAAATGGACCCAAGCCTCTGCCTTACCTTCAGAGCTTTGTTCATTTCGCAGTAATATCTCCAGACCTCCGTCCTCTACCTGACGAGAAGAGCGAAGAAACTCATCTCTGAACACCTGCTAAGCACCAGGCATATTTATCCACATTCATCCATCCAATCCTCACAGCGAAGCCACAGGGAAGTAGTCCTACCCCCGCCCCCGCCCCGGGTTACAAGAGGCTCAGAGAGAAGTGATTTGTCCAAGGTAACAGGCTGACACTAGCAGAGCCAAAGTCATTCACAGATCTGGGCTTGCCCCTGCCCCTGCCCCTGCCCCTGTCCCTGCTACAGTGTGGGGGAGCTCTTGCTTCCCCATACTGCTCCGCCCCCCGCCCAGCCCTGCACACAGTAGGTACTCAGGAAATAAGCGTGGAATTGATCTGACTCCAAGCAGGCAGAGGATGGAGGAAGGGACGGGGCAGAGCCAGGACTGGGGGGCTTCTGAGGCTGTTTGCCAAGAAGTGAACCATCTACCCCAAACTGGAGGCACGACTTCACGCAGCTGTACTTCTGGGCACCCGCCCCCACCCCGCCCCGGGCTGGGGCTGACAGTCCTGTGCTGAGCTGGCCCAGGCAGAGCCTGTCCAGGGGAAGGGCCACAGAGCCGACAGATGCTTCCCTTCCTCGAGGTCTCTGGGCAGTGAGGGTGGTGGCGCAGGAAATTTGCCCCTGTTCCTGGATCTCGTTGCGGAGCACATGGACTTTGTGGACCGAGGTCTCTGGAGACCAGGCGAGGGCGATCGGAGAAGAGCCGTTGCTACTTGGTGGCACTCACTACGGGTCAGGCCCTGCGGGTGCCCTTTCAGTGCCTCTGTCCCCAATAGGTCTGCAAAGGGAAGCATTCATGTCCCCATCTGAGGGTATCCAGTGCAGCACCTCTACTTTGTTGTTTTTTTAAGATTTCACTTTGGGGGCACCCACCTGGGTGGCTCAGTCAGTTGAGTGTCCAGCTCTGGCTCAGGTCATGATCTCACGGCTCGTGCTTCGAGCCCCACATGGGGTCACTGCTGTTAGCACGGAGCCTGCTTCGGATCCTCTGTTCCCCTCTCTCCGCCCCTCCCCTGCTTGGGCGCTCTCTCTCTCTCAAAAATAAATAAACATTAATTTATGTTCATCATTATTATTTTAAATTTGTTAAGGTTTATTTATTTATTAATTTTTAATTTTTTAATGTTTTTTATTTATTTTTGAGAGACAGCGAGAGACAGTGTGAGCAGGAGAGGGTCAGAGAGAGGGGGAGACACAGAATCGGAAGCAGGCTCCAGGCTCTGAGCTGTCAGCACAAAGCTCGATGTGGGGCCCAAACCTATGAACTACAAGATCATGACCAGAGCCAAAGTCAGACGCTTAACTGACTGAGTCACCCAGGTGCCCCTAATTTACGTTTATTATTATGTGCTAAAAGCACAGAGCCCAAACGAGGCTTGAACTCACGAACTGTGAGAGCATGACCTGAACTGAAGTCAGCCACTTAACTGACTGAACCACCAGGTAGGTGCCCCAAATAAATAAAACTTAAAAAATAAATTTTAAGAGCACCTTGGGTGGCTCAGTGGTTGAATGTCCGACTTCGGCTCAAGTCATGATCTCACAGTTTGTGGGTTCGAGCCTTGCATTGGGCTCTGTGCTGACAGCTCAGAGCCTGGAGCCTGCTTCAGATTCTCTGTCTCTTTTTCTCTCTCTGCCCCTCCCCTGCTCACACTCTGTCTCTCAAAATAAATAAATGTTTTTAAAAAAGGTTAAAAATTATATGTGCATATATATATATTTATTTATTTATTTATTTATTTTTAAGTAATCTTTACACCCAGTGTGGAGCTCAAACTCATGACCCCAAAATCAAGAGGTCTGTGCTCCACCGACTGAGCCAGCCAGGGACCCCTCCCCTAAGTGATAGGCGAGGAAACGGAGCCTCAGAGAGGGAAGGAGTTTGCCCAAGGTCAGGATGCTGGGAGTTAAGCTGAAGTCTGACCTCGAAGCCCATGTATTTCTTACTGCCTCCCTGTCCCTGGAGTGTCCCCCCCTGTTCTTCTCATGACTGGCTCTTCCTCATCTCAGCCCATGTGTCACCTGCTCCCCAGAGAGGCCTCCCCTGCCCCCACCTGTCCCCTTACTGTCTCAGCCCCTTGCTCATTCACCTGGCACACATCACCATTATATTATGGTCACCATGAAGAACGGCAGTTATTATATTAATTTGTGTTACACGTTCATCTCTCCCAACTCCCTGTAAGTTCCGTGGGGACAAGGATTATTTGCGTCCGACGTGATTCCCTTGGGCTCCTCCACTCGTTCTTAGCACATAGTAGGTGCCCAACCATGTTTGTTGCCTCAGAGCCCTCCTCTGTGGGCAGTGGGTGCCATGCTCCCCTCCGAGGGGGCAGCACACGTCCACACTGCCCTGGGTCTTTCCCCCCTGACCTCTCTCCCATCCCTCCCCTGCCACCTGGGTCGCAGCTGCCACAGCCCTAGTAACAGGTGGCACCTTCTTGCTCAGTCGCTTGGGAGAGAGCTGGTCCAAGGCTGGCGGGCTGGAGGAGGGGAGCAGGGCCTCTCTGAGCTGGCGGACAAAGGGCGTGTGTTCCCATCCAGCACACTTCCTGGGTTTCCACTGCAGGAAGCCTGGCACCTGCCAAGGTGACACTGACGCCACCTGGGCTGGTGTGGGACAGCCTTAACCAGGACACTCCTCTCCGCCCGGGAGCAGAGATGCAGGTGGAACGGGCGGCCGGGGGTGCTGGACAGCAGGTAGGTGGTGGCGGCTGGGCCTCCACATCCCCCTTCCCCCTTCCCCCTTCCCCAGCCAGCCTTAACCCAGAGCAGATGTGCAGAGGTCTGGGCCCCAGATGGAGTTGGTGTGACTTTGGACAAGGCCCCAGATCAACCCTTTGGGGCCTCATTGTCCCATCTGGGGGTGCAGTGAGCTGGCTCAGGGAAGATCATGAAGATGAAGCCCCATTTTTACCTGTTTTAAATAAGCTTCTGGGTCACAAAGCACTGGAAAAGGGGGTTCTAGGGCCCAAACTATCTGCAAACCCTGGATCGCACCTTTCTCCATGAGGTCCTCCTGTCTCTGGCAGTCAGCAGCTCCTTCCTTCCTCCTGGGGAAGCTAGCGCTGCAGGCCGGGGAATGAGCCGGCTCCAGGCCCCAGGCAGCCTGGAGTCCAAGTCCCCTCTGCCACAAAGTGTGTACAAGCCGTGACTCCCGCATCTGTGAGGGCGGCGGGTGCAGGGCCTCAGGACCAGCACGGTGGCATGTGCACCCGGGGCACTGGCTGGTGTGGGTTTGAACCCAGCTCTGCCACTTGCCCCTCGTGTGGCCTTACACCCCTCTGAGCCTCAGTTTGCTCAACTGTAAAGCAGAAAGACCCAGCCCTGTCACTGGGACAGTCCTGGAGATTCAGCACAGAGGTCTGAAGGTCGGGCACCTGCAGATGGGCAGCCTCTCCATCAGCAGCTCCTGTGATGCTGTGATTGCGGTGTGGCTGAGGGGGCCCATCAAAGGGGATGACAAAAAGTGGGTGAGGGGTTTAGAGAGGCTGGGAGGAGGAGCGGGAGGAGGAGCAGGAGGAGGAGGAGGAGAGGCGAGGGATCCAGGTGCTCCCTCATGACCCCCATGAGCTTGAGCTGCCCCCAGGGAGCAGTGCCTGAGCCATCCTGGCCAGGGCGACTGTAGCTTTGGCCACAAGGGAAAGCTAGACCCTGCCTGGCCTCCCCCCCCCTCCCCCTCCCATGGCGCTGGGTCCAGCACTCCTCTGGCCTCAGCCACTGTGGCTTTAATCAAAAGAACAATCTGTTTGCCTCTGAATCAGACCCAGATTCCTTTTCCCAGCAATGTTCCCGAGGCCTCCAGGGACCCAGGCGGCTCATCCCGGCTCCATCAACTGCCCCAGGGCCCAGGCTCTGTTTCCTCCTCCCGGCTCTAAGTTCTATCTACTCTGGCTTGGGAGGGGGGAGTGCAGGAGGTGGGAGAGAGTCAGAGACGAAAACCCCCATGGCAAAGCAGGTGACCTGATTGCCTGCTGGGCCCTGCCTATCAGGTTTCCTGGAGGTGCCTGTGTGGGCCCCCCCCCTCCCTGGGGGGACACTGGGACTCAAAGGCTTCCAGATCCACACAAGCAGGGATGACAGCAAACTGAGATGCCCTCAATTATCTTTTATCCTCAGGCTGACCCCAAGAGGTAGCAGCCATCACTCCCATTTTACAGACAAGAAACTGAGGCTCCAGGAAGCGGAGCGACTGCTCAGGATCACTCGGTTAGTGAATAACCTTGGAATCCAGATCCACCCGACTCTTAGGACCTGGGAACTCTCAGGCCAAACTCGGATGGAAGTACCCCGTCCCCCTTCCAACCGACAAGGCAGGTGGGGCCACCAACCCAGGTGACCTAGGGAAGGAGGAGGGAGCAAGGATCACGTAGGGCACACAAAAGGCCCGGGGGTGGGGCAGCGGGGGGAGGCCTCCCACCCCGGGCCTGGGCCCCGGAGACGGGAGGAGGGGTCGAGGGAACAAAGGGCGGGCGGCGGGGGCGGCGCGGGGCGAGGCCGGGCAGGTGGGGGGGCAGGTAGCGGCCGCTTCCGCCGGCGGGAATCCCGGGCCCCCTCCCCCTAAGCTTCACCTTTTATGGTAAGACGGCCGGGGCGGCGAGGCGGAGGGAGCCGAGGGGGCGGGGAGGGCGGAGGGGGCGGGAGGCGCGGCGCCGCTCCCGGCTCGGCTCGCTCGGGCGTCGGACCGGAGCCGCTGGGGGCGCGGGCGACGCAGGTAAGCGGGGAGGGGGAGGGAGGAGACCCCGTCCCTCCGTCCCTGCCCCGGCCGCACGCAGGTGACAGCGCGGGCAGCCCGGGGCCGGAGCCCCCGCCCCCCGCCCCCCTCCCCCGGGCCGGGACCCCAGCCCCGGCGCTCCTGGCGGGGCCCCCCCGGGGGTCCGCCTCCCGTCCCAGCCCCGGGCCTCTGTCCCCGGAGCCGCGGGAGGACCGGAGTCCCTGCTCGGGAGCAGGGGCGCCGGGGGAAGAGGTGGGCAGGGCGGAAGCTCCCGCACAAAGAGGACAGCGTCCCGCACATGGATCGAATTAAAGTCCCCGGCGGCGCCCCACCGTGACCCGGCCAGTTGCCCAGCTCGGCTGCCTTCGGGAGGGCGCCGGGTTTCCGGAGCTCCGGGCCCCTTCACCCAGCCCGGGTCAGGCGAGGGGAGAGGAGGGACCCCAGGGCCGCCCCTCTCTGGGCCTCGAGTCCCTGTGGGGGGCTGGGGAGGGGTGTGCCGAGGGGCGTCTCGGCGCGGATCCCCCTCCAGCGCTGCCCCGAGGACCCCGGGAAGAACCTGGGCAGCGCCCAGATTCCTGCTCCTAAGGACGGAGGCCAAGCCCGTCCTCCCAGGCCCCCCAGGACAGCCCAGCCGCGGGGGGCTTCTCCTCATCAGGGACTTGGGTGACCAGCTGCCTTCTCTTGGCACCGAGGTCTTGCGCCCCTCTCTCCTCTATCCTGTCAGCCAACCACCTCTCAGGACAGACCTTTTAATTCTCACTTTGTGGGGAAACTGAGGCCCAGAGAGGGCCAGTGACCTGCTCAGGGTCACCCAGCAGGAAAGAGGTGGGGCCCGGTGTGAATCCAGTTCCGTGTGCTTCCTTGGGTTCCCTGAGGTGGGAGAAGGGGAAGGGGACCCTCTACCCAAGGCTGTGGGGTCCTCTGCAGCAGGGTTGGGCACCGCCCCATTCCCCCCCACCCCCAAAGTGTGATTCTGAACCAAGCATAGATTGTGGGTCCAAGTATTAACGAACAAAGCTTACAGGTGGCTGCAGAGGTTTTCAGAGCGGGTTAGAAGGAGTAGGAAGGAAGGGAAGGAGGGCAGCACTCCCGGGCGGCTCTCCCGCTCAGGCAGCCTGTCCCCTGCCCTGGGCTGCAGCCTGAAGCCCGGCTGGCTGGCTGGATCTCAGCCTCCTTCCTTCCTCTTGACAGGAAATGACTTTCTTTCCCTTTGTTCCCACTTTCTCCGCTTACCCAACTGGATCTCAGATTCGCCCTCTGCAGGAGGAAGGATGGGGGTGGAGGGTCCCCTGGGTGCGGCTGCCAGTTGCCCCACAGGGAGCTTTCTCACACAACCCCCCCTCGCCTGCCCTGCCACCGCTCCAGGGTGACCCCAGGGGTTAGTGGGACCAGAGGGGGGCTGGGCTTCCTCTCCTAGGAGCCCTGGGTCCTGGCTGACAGGCTTTTGAAAATCTCTAGCTCAGGCGCCTTCCCCTGGGGCCCCCAAGAAGTCCCTGCAGGAACCGCGGGGAGGGGTGGGGGGGGTGGAGCTGACCAGCTGTGAACATCTGGACTCACAGGACGTTTGCCTTGGATGTTTTCCGAGAAACCCTCAGATCTGACTTCCCGGAGGGGTGAGCTGGGGTGGGGTGGGGGTAAGAGCAGGGTAGGAGGGAGGCGGGGATGAGTCCAGAATGCATTGACCACAAGACCATGGATCTGGATTGGGCCATTCTGGGGTGAGAACTAGCCTGAGGATTTGGAGGCCCCGGTAACCATCCAGGGAAGGAAAAGTGTGTCATCTCAGGTACAAGGACAGCCCCGGAACTCAGGTGAACTGGTGCTCAGTTAGAATTCTGGGTCTGCTGAGATGGCCTGGAAAAATCACTTAACCTCTCTGGGCCTCACATGAATTCTGGGTCTGCTGAGATGGCCTGGAAAAATCACTTAACCTCTCTGGGCCTCACATGGCCCTCTACCTGTTGGGGGCGTAACGGGCTGTGTTGTGAATCAGGTGCATTTTGAGACTCAGAAAGATGTACCACAGTGCGTGGCACACAGTAAATGCCGTTCTTGTTGTTTCCTGGATTTAAATCCCTGAAAACTACTACAAAACAGACTCTTAAACTTGTAACAAAGTGTAAAGCCAAAGTATAAAGCCATATGGATTTGTATGACTGGGATAGTCAACATAAGCAAGTCTATATACTTCCAAACATCACTTGGAGAACAGGAAACAGAAGGAGAGTACTTTTACTTATTTTTTTTAAGTTGATTTATCTATTTTGAGAGAGAGAGAGAGGATCCCAAGCGGACTCTACACTGTCATCACAGAGCCTGATGTGGGGCTCGAACTCACAGAACTGTGAGATCATGACCTGAGCCGAAACCGAGTCGGACGCTTAACCGACTGAGCCACCCAGGTGCCCCAAAAGGAAAGTGCTTTAAAGAATTTTTAAACTCTCTTCCTATGTTGGATTCCTTATTCGGAACGATTATTTTTATTAATCAGACAGAGCTATGTGTTTTAACCAAATGTGTAAACCAGTTTAAGAGGAACTGAAGGGGTGTGGTGTGTTTGTTATGTCACTCCTTCAGTCACCAAGAGAGTCCCAGGTGGCCAGTGGCCTTTGAGATACAGAGGGGCCTGTGAGTGGCCACTGGGGCTCCAGGTCCACCTGCTCAGCTCGACTTCTTGAGATTCACTCTTGGGGTCCCTGTTTACTCTCCTCCCCACGTTACCTGGGCTATGGAGCCAGGTCAGGGTTGTTCGGCCACAGAGCGAGTTAGAAAGAAGGGACACTTTTCACCCCTGGGCACAAGCCCTGGGAGCCCAGGGAAGAGTCCTCCTGGCTGAATGTGGTCCACTTGCCTCCCCCCCACCCGCATGGCCCCACTCTGCCTTGACCTTGGAGGTTACTGTTTGCAGACACAACCTGGTGGATGGAAAACAGGCCCCTTGACATCAGGAATGCCGCCCTGCTCCCAGGCCCATGCTCTGATGCCGACACCAGACTCGGGTCGTGAAGATTGTGGGCATAGCTGAAGTCACATGCAGTCGCTTGGGGAGTAGGAGCAGACACAGTGACAGTGAGCCAGTGTGTCCCGTGATGGGCTGTCGTCAGACGGCTGCCCCGGGACAGGGTCAGGAGTCAGAGGTGATGTCTGAGCTAAAAAAACCTGACATTCCCCCTGGGGTGGGAGCAGGGGAAGAAAACCAAGGGGTAGAAACACTCCAGGGCAAGTAAGAGAGAAAGTCAAGAGAGGGTGAATGGACCAGAGTGGTCCAAAAAGAAGTTGAAGCCAGAGGAGTTTGCTAGTAGGAAGCCATGGAAGGCTTTTGAGTAGGAGGGAGACAGATTTATGCTCTAGAAAAATCACTCCAGGGACAGGGCAGGAGGCTGGATCGGAGACCACTGCGGCTCCCACCCCTACCTTACCCTGCGGCCAGAACCAGGGCCTGGTTTTGGAGATGGGACAGAGAGATTCTGACGATAGAATCAAGCCTGTTGATCTGGAGGCTGATACAGAGAAAAGGATGAGGGCTTGTGGGCTGGGCTGGGACAGGGTGGCAGAGCCAAGTGGCCAAGAGCCTGGGCCCTGGATCCGAGTCCCAGCTCCACTGCTGTGTGACCCGGAACAAGTGACTTCACCTCTCTGAACCTTCATTTCTTCATCTGTCAGGATAGTAATAGTGCCTCTTCCCCAGCAGCGGGGAGGGTTCAGAAGTGAGCGGTCAGGGTAGGTCTTGATAAACGGTAGCCCAATTGTCCTTGCGTCCCCTCTGCCTCCTGGAACCCGCCCCATGCTCTGACCATTGACACCATCTCCCTCTCACAGCACAGCTGGCCTGCACCCCCAGGACTTGGGCTGTCCCTGGAGAATTGGATCCCGGGGTGGGGGGGTGACCGGGTAACTGGGGTGTGGCCCAGTGGCAGGCCGGGCCCTGGGCTGGGGCCAGCAGGTGGCCGCACTGGGGGTGGGGAGCCAGAGGACCTGCAGGAGCCTCACTCTTGAGGAAGATTAATCATTTGTGAGGTGAGCAGGGCAGGGCTGCCCTTTGCTCCCCCAGGTGAGCAGGCGGGGTGGCCAGAGGTGGCTGTGACCAAGTCACCTGGTGGACACCGCCCTCCCCCACAGGACATCCCCAGGCCCTTTGTCTCCGGTGGGGCCAGGCCACCGCTGTCTGTCTGGGCGGAGCGCATCCCTGTGTCCTAAGCCCTGCCCCACTCTGTCCCCAGCCCCACCGGGAACGGAGAGGATGGCCGCGAAGCCCGAGAAGAGGGTCGCCTCGTCTGTCTTCATCACGCTGGCACCGCCGCGTCGAGACGAGGCTGTGGCTGCGGAAATGCGACGGGCGGCTTGCGAGGCCCGGCCCGGCCGCTCCCGGGGGCCTCCCGCTCCCACCGAGGCTCCCGGCCCTCGGACCCCGCCTGCCCCAGCGGTTCCGCCTCAGCTCTCCAACGGAGGTGAGAGGGGGAGGGGGCTGGGCAGACGGCTGGCTCAGAGGCCTCAGAGATGGGGAGGGAGGGGCTGACCCTGAGGTCGTTCATTCAAGCACTAAGCACCTACTATGTGCCAGGCAGATGCAACCCCACCTGCCTGGGTTTGAATCCTGGCTCTTCTCTATTCCTCAGTTTCCTGATCCAAAAAGCGGGCGTAATCACAGCACCTTCCTCAGAGGGTTGTTGTGAGGACTGGAGGAAATAAAACATACGTTTAGGCCAGCGCCTGTCACATAGAAAGTGTTAAATGTGTTACCTGCTGTTACTATTCTGGGCCAGGCCCTGGGGATGAGTAAAGAAAGACAAGGCTTTCAGCCTACATGAAACTTAACTCTTAGCAGGGGAAACAGATGACAAAATTATATAATGTTGGGGAGACACGAGGGCTGTACAGGAATAAAACACGGTGAAGAGGTGGGAGGAACAACTTTTTCATGGGGCAGTCAGAATGGCTTCTCCGAGGAGATGACATTTCAGCTCCACTAAGACCTGAAGGACAGGATAGAGCTGGCCAGTGGGGACAGCAAGTGCAAAGGCCCTGAGACCTGAGGGACAGGATAGAGCTGGCCAGTGGGAACAGCAAGTGCAAAGGCCCTGAGGCAGGAATAAATTGGGCATTTGAAGGACCTCAGAGGTGGTTTTATTCTCTCATGGCCTCTGCCACTCACGTGCTGTGTGGTCTTATGCAAGCTGTTTCTTCACTTGGTTTCTTGCTCTGGAAAGTGGACATTTGGTCATTCATGTATGTGATGTGTCCATCACAGAATGGATCAACGTCATAAATGGCTGTTCTTTACCTTCTGCTTGGCCCTGCTGTTGTGGTGACAGGGCAGGAGGCCGGATTGGAGGCCACGGGGGCTCCCACCCCCACCTTACCCCTCGGCCTGAACCAGGGCCTGGTTTTGGAGATGGGAGAGATTCTGATAGAATCAAGACTTGATTGGATCTGGAGGCTGCCGCAGAGAAAAGGATGAGGGCTTGTGGGCTGGGCTGGGACAGGGTGGCAGAGCCAAGTGGCCAAGAGCCTGGGCCCTGGATCTGAGCCCCGGCTCCACTGCTGTGTGACCCGGAACAAGTGACTTCACCTCTCTGAACCTTCATTTCTTCATCTGTCAGGATAGTAATAGTGCCTCTCCCCTAGCAGCAGGGAGGGTTCAGAAGTGAGCGGTCAGGGTAGGTCTTGATAAACGGTAGCCCAATTGTCCTTGTGTCCCCTCTGCCTTCTGGAAGCCGCCCCTATGCTCTGACCATTGACGCCGTCTCCCTCCCACAGCACAACCTTCCAGTTCTCTCTCCCTGCCACTCCATGGAGTCTTAGCTGTTGGTTGGGTAGAAACGAGGAAGAAGGACCATCTAGGGGCCCGGGGCAGGGGCAGGTCTTGACTAATGGGACACCAGGTGGAATCTGGAGGCAAAGAGACATCAAGGACAAGCCCCCTGAGGTCCCCCAGGGACCTGCCGTCCCCGAGCAAGGCTAGGGCAGCCCTGTGCGTTCATCACCACACAAACCACCCAAAGACCAGCCGAACTGTCAGTTCCTGGAGGCCAGAAAGGGGCAGGACAAAGGGCCACGTGTATACATATGTGGGAATGCACGGTCATTGGGGGACCATGCCTCTTCCTATGACCCAGACTTGTAAACCGATCTTTCCTTCCCAGCCACACATCTTAAGAACACAGCCTCTTCCGGGTGCTTCCGTGTAGAACCAGGACCGCGAGGACCAGAATTCACACATTAGTATGTGTGATTCAGTGGGGAAAAATGACGTCCCTGGTGGGTTAGAGAGGGAGTCCAGGAAATATAGTTTAGGTGCCCAAAGGCCAACATTTCCTGGACCTTTTCGGGGGTCACCAGATCCCGAGAGTATGGTAACAAAATCAGAGCTCTGCTGTAAGGGGGCGCCCAGCAGTGGCTGGCCAGCCATTTTGCTTGCCAAGCTGGCAAATGGGCAGAGCGCGGGGAATCGTGGGGTTCAGGGTCACTTGAGTGAGACAGGTTCTAGGCGAGCAGCTGGGTCGTGAGTCTGCTCCGAGCACAGAACACAAGGTGGGCGCCGTTTCTGCTGCAGGCTGTCCCCTGACGCCCCACCCAGCACTGGTCCCCTGGGCAGTCCACACACGTTTCTTTGGCCCTTGGATCCTGGCAGCGGCCCCCACCTTTCCCTTGCGGGTCCCCGTGGCCGTCTAGATGCTCGCGCATGCGCACTGACACGGACGCACCAGCTCCTGTTCAGAAGTCAGTTTCCCTCTTGGCTTCTCTCTGCTTCTGCTCCTCCTGCTCTTGGCCATTTGAACACAGTCGCCGTCTTCAGCCCGGGCCCCTCTGCACCCCCGCCTGTGGCCTCAAGCCCCTCTCTGTCTTGAGTTTCTGTCCTGGCTGGGAACAGAAGGCAGGTCCTGGGAGAGGCCTGAGCGCGCCTGCTGCTTCTCTGGGATCCGGTTCCTGACTCACTTGAGCTCATCCGGAGGGAGCTTCTCACCCTGGAGCAGTCGCTTCTGAGGGGCTTGTTCAAACACCGCCGGGGGCCCCCACCCTGGGTGTTTCTGAGTCAGCAGGCCTGCGGTGGGGCCAGAGATCCGCACTTATTACACATTTCCAGGTAATGCTGATGCTTCCGTGCGGACCACACTGGAGAACTACTGTTGTAGCCCAAAGGCCATAAGCAGGTGAAGCGTGGCGAGTGGAGACTGGTTTTCTTTCTTTCTTTCCTTTTTTTTTTTTTTAAGTATATTTATTTAGTTTGAAAGAGAGAGAGCTGGGGAGGCTCAGAGAGAGAGAGAGAGAGAGAGAGAGAGAGAGAATCCCAAGCAGGCTCTGCACTGTAAGCACAGAACCGATGAGGGGCTCTAACTCACGAACCGTGAGATCATGACCTGACCCAACATCAGGGGTCGGACACTTGACCGACTGAGCCACCCAAGCACCCTTGAAAGACTAGTATTCAAAGTGTGGCCTTTGTGGGGAGCCTGGGGGGCTCAGTCAGTCAAACATCTGATTACTCTTGGTTTTGGCTCAGGTCATGAGCTCATGGTTTGTTGAGTTCAAACCCCGTGTCTGACTCTGTGCTGACAGTGCGGAGCCTGCTTGGGATTCTGTCTCTCTCTCCGTCTCTCTCTACTCCTCTGCCACTTGCGCCGTCTCTGTTTCTCTCAAAATAAATTTTAAAATAAAAAACAAAAACGAAGTGTGGCCTTTGAACCAGCAGCTTCACCTGGGAACTTTTCAAAAATGGAAATTATCAGACACCTTCCCCCCAAGCCTGCTGAGTCAGAGGCTCTGGGGGTGGGGCCGTTTGAGCAAACCCCCAGATGATTCTGTGGCTTACTCACAGTTCTAGAATAATCTTCCCATCTGTACAGTCCCTCAGTCCTTAGGAGAAAGCGGAAGGGGCTCATTATCTTTCTTGAATGGACAAGAAACCTGAAGAGGTGCCCCAGTGAATCAGCAGGGAAGGGGACAGAGCCCCGGTCTGTAGGGGGCTGGGCCTCAGGCACTTCCCATCTGCTTCCCTTGGGTGTGAGGGCCTCTGACCTTGTGAGGCCTGGCCTGCCTCGTGCCCCAGACATAGGAGGGGACGGAGGGCAGTCTTGGTCCAGACTTCGTGCCCTCTCTCCCTGGAGCACTAAGAATAGCGCTCTCCCCGCACAGAGGATTTTCAGGGCCCGACCCCCAGTTGCCTCCTCCAGGGAATGGGCAGGGCCTCGACAGGACAGCATGGTGGCGGGGGAGTCACGCCCACAGTCCGGTGAGCATTCCTGCCGAGCCGAGCCTGGGGCTGAGGCAGGACCTGGGGGAGACCCAGCCTTCCTCACACCCCCGCCACCGGTCTATGGGCCTCAGCCTTCCCTGCAGGTTTGAAGCTGCACGAACCTTGAACAGGACTTGGGGCCAGGGTGCTTTTCTTGGATATGTAGTAGTGTTTGCTATTGTTGTTGTTGTTGTTTAAAGTTTTTTAATTTTATTTTTGAGAGAGAGAGAGAGAGAGAGAGAGACAGTATGAGCAGGGGAGAGTCAGAGAGAGACGAAGGAAGACACAGAATCTGAAGCAGGCTCCAGGCTGTGAGCTGTCAGCACAGAGCCCGATACGGGGCTCAAACCCACAAACTATGAGATCATGACCTGAGCCGAAGTCGGACGCTTAACCGACTGAGCCCCCCAGGCGCCCCTGTTGTTGTTTTTTTTAATGAAACTTTCAAACATCCACAGATAGAGAGCAGTAAGAGGAATCCTGTTTACCCTGCATTGGTTCCAACAGATGCTAAGATTTTGCTGAATTTGTATTGTCTCTTCCACTTCTGTTTTCTTTTTACTTTTCTTTTGTGGAGGGATTTATTTTTAAATTTATTTTTTACATTTTATTTAAATCCAAGTTAGTTAGCATATAAGATTAAAAAAAAATTTTTTTAATGTTTATTATTGGAACAGAAACAGAGCATGAGCGGGGGAGGGGCTGAGAGAGAGGGAGACACAGATTCCAAAGCAGGCTCCAGCAGGCTGAGCTGTCAGCACAGAGCCTGATGTGGGGCTCGAACCCACAAACCATGAGATCATGACCTGAGCCGAAGCTGGACGCTCAACTGACTGAGCCACTCAGGTGCCCCCAAGTTAGTTAGCATATAGTGTAACAATGGTTTCAGGAGTAGAATTTAGTGATTCATCACTTATGTGTAACACCCAGTGCTCATCCCAACAAGTGCCTTCCTTAATGCCCATCCCCCATTTAGCCCATTCCCCCCACCACCCACCTCCCCTGCAGCCACTAAGAGTCTCTTGTGGTTTGGGGCACCTGGGAGGCTCACTTGGTTGAGCATCTGACTTCAGCTCAGGTCATGATCTCGTAGTTCGTGAGTTTGAGCCCCACAGCAGCCTCGCTGATATCAGCACGGAGCTCGCTTCGGGTCCTCTGTCACCCCCTCTCTCTGCACCTCCCCCACTTGTGCTCTCTCTCTCAAAAATAAACATTAAAAATTTTTAGAAAAAGAAAGAGTCTCTTATGGTTTGCCTCCCTCTAGGTTTTTATCTTATTTTTCCTTCCTTTCTCTGACTTACTCTTTTCACTTGGCATAATACCCTCTTGTTCCATCCACGTCGTTGCAAATGGCAAGATTTCATTCTTTTTCGTCCCCAGTAATATTCCATTGTGTATATACCACATCTTTATCCATTCATCAGCCGATGGACATTTGGACTCCTTCCATACTTTGGCTCTTGTTGATAACTTTTGTGAGGTAATTTAAAGGAGACCCTAGTAATGGGGCCATTTCAGCCCCCACATCTTCAGGGTGCATCTCCAAAGATGGCCATTATCTAATACTCTCTCCACTCTTAATGTTCCCTGACATGCCATAAAAATACCTTTCAAGTGTTGGACTGCGGCAGAATGAAGGGTTTGTATTCTGTATATTTGTGTTGTATTTTGTATATATTTCTGGCATATCTGGTGGAACAGTTCACTCTTCCTCGTCTATAAAACAAAAATTCATGAGATGATCTTTTGAATCAGGATCCAGAAAAAGTCTATATCAGCACTGGCCAATGTAATACAACGCGGGTCACAAATGCAAGCCCCATATGTAACTTAAAATGTTCTAGGGCCACCCGGGTGGCTCAGTCCATTGAATATCTGACTTCGGCTCAGGTCATAATCTTGCGGCTCGTGGGTTCGAGCCCCGCGTCGGGCTCTGTGCTGACAGCTAGCTCAGAGCCTGGAGCCTGCTTCGGATTCTGTGTCTCCTTCTCTCTCTGCTCCTCCCCTGCTCACACTGTCTCTCTCTGTCTCTCAAAAATAAATAAAAAACATTAAAAAAAAAAAGAAAACATTAAAGATAAATAGACATTTAAAAAATTAAAAAAATAAAATAAATGTTCTAGTATCCACATGGAAAAAAAAGTAAAAAGGAATAAGTGGTACTAATGTTTTAGTACATTTCTTAATGTTTTTATTTACTTTTGAGAGAGAAAGCAAGTGGAAAAGGGACAGAGAGAGAGAGGGAGACACAGAATCCAAAGCAGGCTCTAGGCTCTGAGCTGTCAGCACAGAACCCAACGTGGGGCATGAACCCACGGACCGTGAGATCATGAGCTGAGCCGAAGTCAGATGCTTAACCAACTGAACCACCCAGGCGCCCCTTTCTAGAGGGTTCTGGCAGGCGCTGTTTTCGGAGCCCGCACTATCTCACCTGCACCACCTCACTTAACCCTCACAACAGCCTGAAGAGATTGATAGCCATTTTTCAACTAAGCAAACAGACCCAGAGAGATTGAGTCTCTTGCCTAAGGACCCACAGCAAGTCAGTGGCAGAGCCAGAGGCAGAACCCAGGTCTCGGGGACCCTAGGCTCTCAGCCCCCAGGCTGGGGAAGTGGACGCCTCTTCTGTCCACCTGCACAGAGAGTCTCCGGCCGAGCCCGCCTCCCCTTTTGGTTGCAGGGTGTTCTCCCCCCCCACCCCCCCTGGATGGCGAGGACGCACTCCCGGACCTGGACCTCCTCCCACCTCCGCCGCCGTCCCCGGATGAGGAGCCCCCTGCCTCGATGGGGGCCTCCCTCATTTCGGACTTAGAGCAGCTGCACCTGCCCCCACCCCCGCCACCGCCGCAGGTACTGCCAGCCCCACAAACAGCCCGAGGGGCCGGGCCGGGCCAGGGAGGGCCAGGGAGGGTGAGGGAGGGCCAGGGAGGGCCAGGGTCAGTCTGGGCCTTTTAGGGACTTAAGCCTGGAGGTTGCTCCTGCTTGAGGGCTGTCCCTCTTTCAAGCTTTGAAGCTACTAAAATTTGGTCATGCTTTTCAAGGTCCCTGGAGAAAGTGCTCCCCATCTTCTTCCCCAGCAGGTACCCCTTTCAGCTCTGAGAAGATATTTTTAAATTTTTTTAAATGTTTATTTGTTTTTGAGAGAGAGAGTGCGCATGAGCAAGTGGGGGAGGATCAGAGAGAGAGGGAGACACAGAATCGGAAGCAGGCTCCAGGCTCTGAGCAGTCAGCATAGAACCCGGTGCAGGGCTCGAACTCACGAACTGTGAGATCATGACCTGAGCTGAAGGCAGCCACTTAATGGCCTGAGCCCCCCAGGCGCCCCGACTAAGAAGATATTTTTAATCCTCTGCCCTTAACAGAGACCATTGTAGAAATGGGAGGGATTCCAGGCGATTCCTCAGAAGGAAGTCATTTCGGGCCCGGCTGTTACCTTCCTACTGAGTCACGTTAGGTCCCGTGCTTCCCTGCACCTCGGTTTCCTCCTCTGAGCAGTGGGGCTAATAGTGCCCAGTGCCGTCAGAGGAGGCGCGGAGCTGAGGGGCCCGTGTGGGGTCTGCACCGGATGTCACCTCTCCTGCCCTCCCTCCATGTCCCCACAGTCCCTGGAAGAGAGGCCTCCCCTCCAGCCGCGGCCCAGTCCTCCCGGCCCCGCGCAGGAAGAGCTGCTGCCTCTCCCCGAAGACCCTGCTGGCTTCCATAAGAGAGAGGCGTCCACAGGTAGGGGTCGGGGCTGGGAGGCTCCGGGGTGGCCCCAGGGGCCCCCACGGGACCAGCATGAGCTCCGGTGGGAAAGCGGGAGAGCAGCGCCCCTGAATCTGTCTCCACTCACGGTTCAGTGACGGGTGGGGCTTCAAACTGTGTGTCGATTTTATTTTTACTGAAGTCCATTTAAATATCCATCAGCAAGGGACACCTGGGTGACTCAGTCAGTTGAGTATCTGACCCTTGGTTTCGGCTCAGGTCACGGTCTCACAGTTCGTGGGTTCGAGCCCCACTTCGGGCTCAGCATTGCTGGTGCAGAGCCTGTTTGGGTTTCTCTCTCCCTCTCTCTCTGCTGCTCCTCTGCTCACTCTCTCAAAAATAAAAAAAGTAAACTTTAAATAAATAAACAGGGGCGGCTGGGTGGCACAGTTGGTTGAGCGTCCGACTTCGGCTCAGGTCATGATCTCATGGTTTGTGGGTTCGAGCCCGGTGCCGGGCTGTCTGCTGTCAGCCCAGAGCCTGCATCAGATCCTCTGTCCCCTTCGCTCTCTGTCCCTCCCCGGCTTGTGCTCGCTATCTCTTTCTCCCTCACTCTCAAAAATACACATTTAAAAATAAATAAATAAATATGGATCTGCAAAATGTGCTCTGATAGCAGAATGGCTTGAATTGTTTCACTGTTTAATTTTTTTTAAATTTTTTTTACATTTATTTATTATTGAGAGACAGAGAGAGAGCATGAATGGGTTAGGGGCAGAGAAAGAAGGAGACACAGAATCCAAAGCAAGCTCAAGGCTCTGAGCAAGCTGTCCGCACAGAGCCTGACATGGGGCCTGAACCCACAAACCGTGAGATCATGACCTGAGCCAAAGTCAGTCGCTCAACCAACTGAGCCACCCAGGTGCCCCTTTCACTGTTTAATTTTTTGAACACATGATGTTCTCATGTAGACAAAACAAAAGCATGAAAAGATGTACCGTGAAAAGCGTCCCCTTTGCCCCCGGCCCTGTGTCACCCACTTCCTTGCCAGATCGGCAGCCTCTTGTGAAGGTTTCGCATGTCCTCCCAGAGATGTGTTCCGCGTGTGCAAGCAAATTCATGTGTGTGCAACGCCCCCCTCCCCGCCACCGGCCCCCAATCATTTTCCCACAAATAGCAGCAAACTCTGTGCTGTTGCTCTTAGCTTTCTGCGAGCTCATTCGCCCTCGGAACGTAAAGTGGCTCCTCCCCTTTTCACAGGCGCAGCATATTGTGTTTCAGGGCCCTGCCGTGTGCGTTCGTCCAGCCGCCTGCAGATGGGCACTGTCTCTCTCTCTCTCTCTTGCTGTTGACAAATAAGGCTGAGCCGAATTGCCCAGCACACAGGTCATTTTGCCTGGGTGCAAGTGTGTGAGAGAAATTTCTAGGAGAGGAAATACTGTGGGCAAAGGTTAGGTGCATTTGTAACTTTGATCTTCTTGCTAAACTGCCCGTTGTGGCCCCTCCTGATACGCGTCCCATGACTGCCGCGGCCTCCCTGGCCCCGTGTGTTCCCCATTTAATTAGTAGCTATTAAGTGCTTACAAGGCACCAAAAGCCTTCTCTTTCCCAAGGTTATAAAATAAGTCTCTGTTTTCTTCTAGTTCGGTGGTTTCATTTTTCACACTCAGATCTCTGACATGTTTGGAATTGTCTGGGTGTAAATGTGTTCCTCCTTTAGATGTTTGCAGATGGCCACCCATTTGTCCTGACTCTGTGTTCTTTTTTTTTTTTTTAATGTTTATTCATTTAGAGAGAGAGAGAGAGAGAGAGAGAGAGAGAGGAGGGGGAGGAGTAGAGAGGGAGAGAGAATCCCAAGCAGGCTCTACCCTGTCAGTGCAAATCCCTGTGCGGGGCTTGAACTCACGAACTGTGAGACCATGACCTCAGACAAAATCAAGAACCAGACACTTAACTGACTGAGCCACCCACACACCCCTCGACACTGTGTTCTTTACTTTAGGCTTTATTTTTTAAGATTAAAAAATTTTCTTTTTAATGTTTATTTTTGAGAGAGAGATAGCGGAACAGAAGAGGGGCAGAGAGAGGGATACACAGAATCAGAAGCAGGCTCCAGGCTCTGAGCTGTCAGCACAGAGCCTGATGTGGGGCTTGACCTCGTGAACCGTGAGATCATGACCTGAGCCAAAGTCAGATGCTGAACCGAGTGAGCCACCCAGGTGCCCCTTTAAGATCTTAATTTTAAGTAATCTCTACAGCCAGTGTGGGGCTCAGACCCATAACCCCAAGGTCAAGAGTCACGTCCTCCACTGACGGAGCCAGCCAGGCGGCCCTGATTTAGACTTTCAGAGGCTGTTCACACTCCTTCTTACTGTTACCCCTGAAAGGAGACCACACTCACACCCCCAGGGGCTTGTTCTGCATGGCGCCTGGTGCGGTACTCATACCCTGTGTCTCTACCCCAGACGTCTGTGCCTTCTGCCACAAGCCCGTGTCCCCCCGAGAGCTGGCCGTGGAAGCCATGAAGAGGCAGTACCATGCCCAGTGCTTCACATGCCGCACGTGCCGCCGCCAGCTGGCCGGGCAGAGCTTCTACCAGAAGGATGGGCGCCCCCTCTGTGAATCCTGCTACCAGGTAACCCCCCTGCGGCCAGGCCTCTGGGTACCAGGCGCCGTGCTGAGCACATGGAACGTATCCCACTATTTCATTCCCCCCAGTAATCTTGGGAGGCAGGCACTACTGACCCATTTCACAGATGAGGAAGCTGAGGCTCAGCAAGAGGAAGGAGCTCAGCCAAGGTGTAATCGTTTCCTGTGGCCGCCCTAACAAATTACCACAAACTTGAGGGCTTCAAACAGCACACATTTATTCTCTTACAGTCCTGGAGGTCGGAAGTCCAAGGGCAAGTCCGCACTTCCTTCCAGAGGCTCTAGGGGAGAATCTGTTTCCTTACCTTTTCCGGCTTCGGAAGCTGCATCCCTTGCAGACTCTAATTTCTTTGCCCACCTTCCAGCAGGGTGGCGCCTTGCTTCAGCATCCTGTTTCCTTCTTCTGTGTCACGTCTCCTTCTGTGTCCCTCTTACAGGGACCCATGGGATGGCATTTAGGGCCCAACCAGGATAATCTCCCCATGTCAGGACCATTAACTCAATCAGATCTGCTGTCTTTTTTGCCATTGAAGGTAGTCAGGGATTAGGACCCGTATGTCTTGGGGACACGTACCCAACCTATCACATAAGGTCACAGCCCCGAAGGTGGTAGAGCTGGGATTCTCCCCCAGACCCATCTGGTTCTGGAGCCTGCCTGTGGTCTCCTGTCTCACCTAAAGCCACAGGCTCTGACGCACGGCCTCATGGCAATCTGTGTCACTTCTGGTACCAAATGCAGTCTGGGAGAGCTGGTTTGGATGCCATGATGTTAGAATCACTAACTCTCAGGGCGCCTGGGGGGCTCAGTCGGTTGAGCATCTGACTTTGGCTCAGGTCATGATCTCACAGTTTGTGGGTTCGAGTCCCACCTCGGGCTCTGTGCTGACAGCTCAGAGCCTGGAGCCTGCTTCAGATTCTGTGTCTCCTTCTCTCTCTGACCCTCACCTGCTCATGCACTGTGTCTCTCTCTCTCAAAAATTAAAAAACGTTAAAAAATTTAAAAAAAAAAGAATCGCTAACCGTCTGGTGTGTGGTGTGCATCTCACTCACAGACACGTCACCCGGGTGTGTGCGAGCCTCACCTTGTTCTCCTGGGTGGGTAGCACCTGGGGCCTGCATTTTTAACAAGTCTCTCAGGTGATTCTGATCCACATCGCAGTTTGAAAACTACTATTCAAGGAGTTAGAATGTTTGGAACTGGAATTATCTAGAAAAATCCGAATGATCTGATAATGGTCTCGAGACATTACCACAGCCAGCAGGGCACCGTGGGAGCAGCAAGGAGTCGGGCCATCCCCACCCCATCACCATGACGGTGGGGGACAGTCTTGTCCTCTTTCGTCGCCTTGCAGCCAGGCAGAGGTGAGGCACTAAGGGGAAGCAGGGGCCAGGGTGGGCTGACAGCTAGAAGCAGCAGGAACAAGACTCGGGCAGGGTTCTAGGAAGGGAAGGGCTCCCCCCCCACCCCGCACAAGGAGAAGGGACAGCGCTGTCCCCTCCATTTGTGAGCAGATTATAGGCAGCGTAGGCAAACGTCCCTGTCTGTCCAGACGAACTCAGGTTAAAGAACAGGAGCTCAGCCAGGAACGGAAGGGGCCTGTCTAGAAGAGAGGTGGGAGGGTGGACTGGCTGGAGGGTCTCTGCTCAGTAATCTCTCTCTCTCTCTCTCTCTCTCTCTCTCTCTCTCTCCCCCCCCCTCCTCTTTCCCACCCCCTTAATCCCCCTCATTCCAGAAGGGATTTGAGGCAGTTTATAAGAATGCACAAATACCTCTACCTATAGTAATGTTGTGTGCATAACCTTTAGTTGGGAGGGTAAATCTCATGTTAAATGTTCTTCCTGCAGTAAAATTTAAAAGATAGATAAAGAAATCAAAGGGGTATCTGGGTGGCTCCGTCGGTTAAGCGTCTGACTCTTGATTTAGGCTCAGGTCATGAGCTCACCATTCGTGGGACTGAGCCCCGCGCCAGGCTCTGCGCTGACAGTGCAGCCAACTTGGGATTCTTTCTCTCCCTCTCTCTCTCTGCCCCTCCCCTACTCTCTCAGAATACATAAATACACTTAAAAAAGAAAATCATGGGCACCTGGGTGGCTCAGTCGGTTAAGCATCCGACTTGAGCTCAGGTCATGATCTCACCGTTCATGAATTCACATCGGGCTCTGTGCTGTCAGCCCTGACCCCTCTTTGGATCCTCTGTCTCCCTCTCTCTGCCCCTCTCTGCTAACACTCATGAGCTCTCTCTCTCTCGCTCTCTCGCTCTCTCGCTCTCTCTCTCTCAAAAATAAATGTTAAATTAAAAAAAAAAGATAAAAATATCAGAAGAGAGGAAAGTCAAAGTAGAAAGTGTGATGAGCCCAGAGGGAAAGTTAGTGCCCAAATATATGAATAGAAGACCTGTGTAGTCATTCCTAAAGGGGGAACATGGAATTTGACTCGGAGCTTTCGAGTGGCCACATGGTAAAGGTTGAGTTTCAAGACTTATTGTCTATAAGATAAAAAGCATAGCAGCTCCTCCACAAATTCCTCTTCCTGACTCTGAGGTTTAAGAGAGATTTCTCGGGGCGCCTGGGTGGCTCGGTTGGTTGGGCATCTGACTTCGGCTCAGGTCATGATCTCACAGTCTGTGGGTTCGAGCCCCACATCGGGCTCTGTGCTGACAGCTCAGAGCCTGGAGCTGCTTCGCATTCTGTGTCTCCCTTTTTCTCTGCCCCACCCCCACTTACCCTCTGTCTCTCTACAACAATAAATAAACAATAAAAAAAATAAAAAAAAGAGAGAGATTTCTCCTGTGGGCCCTAGTGGACGCAGGCCTTAAGCAAGTCTTAGTAATAAAAAATGCAGCATAGCCTCTGGGCAGGATTTCTCACTGTAGGCCAAGGATACCATGCCCAGCTCGGTCCATTTTAAGCAACGGTAGAGATTTGGGGGGGTAATAGTTACAGGCGGAGCCCCTCTCCTGTACTCCTGCCCTTCTGGGCCTCTGTGGGCAGCCAGCCAGAAACCCCTTTTGGCTTGGAATGGGCACACCCATGGAATAGCTCTGAGGCAATGTCCCTCTGTCCCAGGACACGCTGGAGAAGTGTGGCAAGTGTGGCCAGGTGGTCCAGGAACACATCATCCGGGCGCTGGGCCAGGCCTTCCACCCCGCCTGCTTCACGTGCGTCACCTGTGCCCGCTGCATCGGCGACGAGAGCTTCGCCCTGGACAACCAGAACGAGGTGTACTGCCTGGACGACTTCTATAGGTACGAGGGGACTCCGCGCGCTGGGTGGCGCTCCGCCAGAGCAGAGGCACCCAGCCTGAGCTCTCGGGGCTCCCAGAGACCAGGCGGCCTGTTCTGCACGCCTGCTTGTCACTGACACTCTGGGTGCCTGCGCCAGGCCTGCTGCTCTCGTGGATTAGGCCCTGGAGCCCCCAGGCCTGCCCTGTCGGGCACGGACTATGCAGGGTCTGTTTTACAATGTGGAAACCGAGGCAGGCAGCAGACAGGTCTCCCAGCTGGTAAGTGTGAAGGTGCGATTCAAACCCCCAGACCCCAGAGCTCCCCTGGGGCCAGAGCTTCAGGAAGCAGCAGCCCCAGTGGCGCCCAGGCCCAGCCCCTGCTCTGGAGTTGCTCCCTGCCCAAGGGCAGCGGTGCCTGTGTGAAAGAAGGGGAACACCAAGGGGGGGGAAACCAGTGACCTACAATACGAGGTAACGAAATGGGATTCAGCCCCAATGGACACAACAGATTTCTCTGCTTTCTCAAATTCAAACACTCCCCCAGTCCCGTCCTTGGCCCCCCGCGGAAAGCCGGGTCTAGTTACACAAGTCTCTCTGGGAAGAAAGAGGCGTTTGTGGCCGGGGCTCCAGGTGCGGTCACATGGCAACGCGTCTGAAATAGCTCCGGAGGCGAAGCGGAGCCGCCCGGGCTCCCGCAGCTCGTGCCTGCGGCCCTGCGCTGAGCGTGGGTTCCCTTCTCTCTAGGAAATTCGCCCCCGTGTGCAGCATCTGTGAGAACCCCATCATCCCCCGAGACGGGAAGGATGCCTTCAAAATCGAGTGCATGGGGAGGAACTTCCATGAAAACTGCTACCGGTGCGAGGTGAGTGGGGCAGCGAGGAGTGAGGGACGCGCGGTCCGGACCCCCGGGAGCCCGCCGGGTGCCAGGCCTGCGCTGGGTCCCGGGACGTGGTGAGCAGTCAGGCTGGGGGGCTCTGCTCTCGATCGCTCACCCCCCAGTAGCAGAGACAAATAAGGACGGAGATCATTCCAAAAGCTCCGAGTTAGTGATACAACCCAGGCTCGTCCTCAAGAAGGGGAATCTCGTGGGAAGGCCGATGGTGGGGTTATTGAGGGGATAACCGGGGCTCGCTCTCCATCTCTCGGTTCTGCCTATTTTGTGTGTTTGCTTGATTTCCTCTTTGCGGGCCAGCGTCGGCTGTGAGCCGGCGGATACGTGCATGGTCGCCGATGGTCCGGTGTAGCGTCCTTCCAACTTGGAAACCGCCTCAGGGGAACCGGCACAGTCCCGGGGAGGCGTCTGATTGGTCCGGTTTGGGTCACGTGCCCATTCTGGACCAATCACTGCCCGGGGTTATGATGGGCAACCCCAGGGGCCAAGGAAGCAGAATCATTAGGAGGCAGAGAGGAGTTGCCACAGCCCTTAGGGAGGAAGGGATGCTGGGCAGCCACACGGCAGAGACATCCTCTCCGGGCGCTGGGGAAGGACCATGTGCAAATCAGCTTTGGGACAAAGAAGGCAGCAATCAAGTCCAACCAGGGTGGTGGAATCAAAGGCACTCTTGGGGAAGAGGCGATGCTTTACCTGGGTCCTGCAGGATGAGTAGGAGTTTGCCAGGCATTCGGGGAGGTGGGGGGTAGCTGTAAAGGGGAAGAAAGGCCAGAAAGAGGCGCAGGGCTGTAAAACTCCGCAGTGGCACAAACAAGCCTGAGGAATCCGAGAAGTGGAAGTTTTTAGGTTTGTCTGTAGTGGCGTGCGCCAAAGGGTGTAGTCACAATGAGGCCAGAGGAAAGAAAAGGGCCTCCCGTGCCAAGCTAAGGAGTCTGGACCTCAGGCTACAGGGTGGGGTGAGGCTGAGATGGGGAGGCTGCTTCAAGCCGGTGCCGTAGGCCCCGCAAGAAATACTCACCAAGTTGCACAGGGTCTCCCACTTGGTAGGGCCCCATGCTCGCTTCAGCGCTCGGATGTCACCCACGTGACATGCTTCCTCTTTGAACAAGGGACTCCACTTTGCACTTCACCCTGGACTCTGCGATTACGGAGTCAGTCCTGCTGGGGAGGCTCTCAGAGGCCTCCCCTGCCTCTTCTTCTGTCCCCCCCATGCCGCTGATGTATCTAGCTTCTCGGGATGGGGACAAAGGTAGCTACTTTTTGGGCACCATACGTGGGCTGTCCCAGAGGAAATCTCTTAGTCAGCCAGGGAGCAATCCCAAACATTTATTTTATTTTGTACTCATTTAAACCGATGCAGGGAGCCAAGAGGCTGTCTGCACTGCTGGGGACAAGGCGGCCTGGTGTTATGTTGTGCGTTGGTTATGGTTCAAGGTCCAGCTGGTAACACATCTTGCAAGAACAGTGATGTCATTCAAGAGCTGTTATCACCTCCCTAACCCTCATTCGGCCCAGCGGCGATTCACTTTTCCCTGAGCCTGGCTGGTGAGCAAACAGACCCTCCCTGCGTGCCCTGGGTCAGCCTGGCGAAGGTGGCCGTCTGCGTCACCCAGGCTGCTGCTAGCAGTCAGAGCTCAGACTCCGGCAGTTACATTTCATGGGAAGGGAAGGGAAATGAGCTTCAAGGTGCCATCTCAGGGGAGGGATGAAAGAGAAACTGAGGCAGAGAAAAGTGGTTCCAACCCTCGTCCATCTGGCCCGGATCTAGCCAGCCTTCCACCACCTCGCAGCTCGCTCACAGACTGTGACTTGGTCATAGTAGGGGGTGTTTCCTCACTTGATTCTAAATTAGGAGAGGTCAGGGGTGTCTGGCTGGCTCAGTCAGGGGGGTGTGTGACTCTTGATCTTGGGGTCATGAGTTCGAGCCCATGGTGGGTGTAGAGATTACATACATACATAAGGAATGGTCACATGTGCCCCTTTGGGACCTCACATTTGGCACTTGGTACTCTCGGAATGCCAAACAAGTGGCCAATAGAAATAGCACAGATCCTTGGCATTAAATTGCCTGGAGTCCCCTTGTGGGACTTGAGGTGCAGTTTCAGGGAAGAGACACATGAGGGCACCCTTCTCGATGGTAGCCAGGACCCAATAGGACCCAACTAGTCTCTCTGGGGACCCGCCCCTCTGGTCTGACCCATGGGGCTCCCAGAGGACACCAGCCATGCCTGGAGCAAGGTCTCTGGACATTAATTGTTCTCATTGTCAGTCTCCAGCGTGTGTGCAGATGAGGCCCCGATGAGGGGTGGGCTGTGGCAGAATGGTAAGGAGGGCGAAGTTTGGGCCCTGAATCCCCATCCTCCCTGGTCCAAAATCCTTTGGTGATTTGAAAAGTTGGAAATACTAAAGTTTGTACCAGTGTTGAAGCTGTGCAGACAGGGGAGCAAGAAGACGATCCCTGAACTCAGGCTGGAGACCTGTCCTGTCCCAGCTCTGGAGCCAGCGCGATGGCCTGGGGCAAGCCCGTCCTTCCCCAGACCTCAGTTTCCCCATCTGTAACCTGAGGGGACTGGACTAGATTCAGTTATTCACCCCGCAGATGTCTATTGTGTGCTTGTGGTGTCCCAGTGTCTGGTCTAGGTGGGGTCTAGCGGTAAATGGGGTTCCTGCCTCGCAGAGCGTGTGTTCTCAAAGGGCTGCCAGGTGGCCGTTCAGGCCCGTCTAGCTCTTTCCATGATCCCTCAGTGTCCGTGATCCTCCGAGTGTCCTCAACTCTCCCGTCCGCTGACTCTGCCTTCATTGCTCACACCTCCGCGTGGATGAAAGGCCATCTCGCATGTGCCCCTTGTCTTCCCTGCCCAAGACCTGGCCCGGGTATATTGGGACAATGGAAATGAGGAGCCACGTTCCTCACCCTTGGGGAGCACATTCACTCAGCGCATCTCATCAGCAAATGCTGGGGGAGTCCCCAGGCTGCGTGGGCTCCGGGCCGCAGTGCTCAGGCCCGGGTCCATCCACTTGTGCCTTGTCTCCCGCAGGACTGCAGGACCCTGCTGTCTGTGGAGCCCACAGACCAAGGCTGCTACCCGCTGAACAACCGTCTCTTCTGCAAGCCGTGCCATGTGGAGCGGAGTGCCGCCGGGTGCTGCTGAGGGCGCCCGCCGGGCCCTGGCCTGGGAGGGGGCGGGGGGGGGGGCCTTTCCTGACTCAGTTTGCTTTTCTGACCCACTTTTGCACACTTTTCCTTCTGAGCCATGACAAGGGCCAGCCTGCAGCTCTGCCCATCGTGTCCAGGATGCGGGGGGGCTGAGCCACCCCAGCCCCTTCCCAGCTCAGAGGCTGGCAGACAGAGCCCCTCAAAGTTTTCACTCCTTCTGCCCTCTGGGCTTTGGAAGGCTTCTGTACCATGAACATCACGGCCAGAGTTCCCATCCCCTGGGCTCTAGCCCCTCTCGAGCAGTGGCCTTGCCCCCCATTTCCATAGGTGAGTTGGGGTGAGTCTCTAGGGTACACTCTGTACCCCTAGAGCAACACTTGAGCTGTCCGCTAGGGGGCGCTAAGACCAGCCCTGGCTTGCCGGACTGAGCTGTTTGAGCAGAACACCAAGGTCCTCCTTAAAAAGCGCCCCCCCTTTTTTTATACTTTGAGATTTAAATCATGAGAAACATTCTTTGAATTTGGGGCGAGGTGGGGATCTTCATAAGAAATGTTTCATAACTGTACGAGAATCTGACCTAGTGGTGGCAGCCATGGACTTCTCACCGGGGGGACATATGCTGACATGTCATGGGCACCAGACCCAGGCATGACCTTGAACAGCGGGGGCAAGAGGAGAGGGTGCTGGATGCTGATGTCCAAGGACGCCCGCAGCCCCTCCGCCCTGCCTCTGGCGCTCCTCCCGGGTGCGACAGTGATTCAACAGGCATTGCTTAAGTGCCAGTCGTTTGCTGGGGAACAGGGTACCAGGAGCTCTGCGTGCTCCTCCTACAGCCTTGACCGGGGTCGTGCACACAGACCCCCCACATGCACGCACTCCTCCAAGGACAGTGCCAGGGCTGGCCATTCAGCCCCCCGTTTATCCCCCACCCCCAAGTCCGACTTGGACCCTCCGACCCAGGCTGCCTTGTGACCCCTGCTTCCTCAAGGCTGTACCTAGAAGCGTCTTCTTCCCTTTTAAGGAAAATCACTTTGTTGCTTTGTAACGTCTAAGACATTTTGTAGGGCACGAACAAACGAAACAAAAAGCGCTTCCCTCCCTGAGTCGTCTGGACGCCCCACACGCTCCCCTGTGGATGCCCTGGGCTCCGAGTACCGGGGGAGTTTCTCTGGAGAGCCCCTCAGGGGCCTCAGAGCAGAGCCCAGACTCTTGCTCAAAGCTTGGGGAGTGAGTCCCCCGACTCGGGGCCCTCCCATACCA
The DNA here is from genome assembly GCA_004023785.1 of Mungos mungo. Lineage (NCBI taxonomy): Eukaryota > Metazoa > Chordata > Mammalia > Carnivora > Herpestidae > Mungos > Mungos mungo. The sequence continues at coordinate 174,614 of PISW01001967.1, forward strand.
CCTCCACAATTTTTGTCCTAACCGAGGATCTCCTAGTCTCTTATTCCTTAATATTTTCTTTGATGCACACCTCCTTTTTAATTTTACTTACTTCAAACGTTAGTCTTGTGCTATGCAATATATCCTGCAGTCACATGTCGATGTGCTAGTTTTTTCCTGTTACACGTGAAAATAAACGCGTACCTAGTAGGAGTCCGTCTGTGTCCCCACTAAGATCTCACCCAGGTAAACACTGGCCTTCGGTTGTACCTGGGAAAACGTGTGTTGGGCATCTGCTCCCTGGGGCACGAGTGTCCAGGGGGTGTCTACACTTCCTGTCTCTCCTCATGCCCAGCAGGTTTGGCTGCAGGGTGCCCGGCGCAGAGCCTCTGCTGTGGGAGGCCGTCCGGGGCCGCCAGATCCTTCCACAGGGTCCACACTCACCCTCGGGACGTGCTGTCTGCATGTGAACAGGACTGCCGTCCCCGTGAGCAGCTCACCCTCAGTCCTCACACCGGCAACGAGCTTGCATCGTGAGCACAGCTCCAGGGAGAGAAATGTGCATGGCCGGAAGGAGCTCTGACCTTGGTTGTGCTCAGACCCGGCCTCTGCTGCTCAGGAGTGTGGACAAGTGATCCGTCCCGAGCCTTGATTTCCTCTCTTGTAAAATGAGAGCGATGCTGGCACCTGCCGCAGAGGACTGCTGCGCCAGAGAGAGAGAAGTGTTGGGCTGGTGAGGGTTCTCCTCCCGGGCCGGCCAGCAGCTCTCTGTTCCTCGCAGGTCCAGTGGATGCCTGTCAGTCAGAGGCCCCTGGGCACATCCCCACAGGCCACAAAGCTGGGTTTCTGGTCCGTGCTGCAGCCCTGGAGGCCACACCGCCTGGGGAACTGCAGGGCAGCTCAGTGCATGGGTGTTGGGGGGACACCGGCTGGGAATGAGGGATTTGGGGGAGGATTCAGAGCAGTGAGGGTTGCCCCCCACTTGTGCTGTCAGGAAGTAGAGCTGACGGACTGAGAGGCTTGATTCATTTATATCCAGGAGGTGGCATGACAGCAGAGGGTGCTGGCCCGGAGCCGCTGTGCTCAGGACGTGACTCCAGCGCACAGGGGGACCGGAGCACAGCATGGCCCAGCTCTGGGGGTGCCAGGGGCCACCTTGCTGTTTCAGGCTCCGGGTTTGGTTCAGTTCAGGTTTTCCTGTCATTAGTACATAACTTGTGCTGTGATGCCTCGTGCTCCAGCCTGTTTCTGGTTGGGTGTGTTTGGGGGGATGGGATGGGGATGAAATCCCGGGGATGCCTTTGTCTTCCAGGCTGCGCCCCTTCCCTCCAGAAGGGGACACTTCTTGGGAGCTCTCTGCAGTGTGAAATTAGCTGGTCCAGAAAGACAAATACTGTCTGATTCCGCTGCTGTGAGGTACTTAGGAGGGTGGTCGGTTAGGGGCAGGAGGGAGAGGGAAGAGGGAGTTACTTAACGAGCACAGACTTTCAGTTTGCAAGACAAAAAGTTCTGGAAATGATTGGAGGCCATGGTTGGACGACAGGTGAAGGTGATTTTAAAAAGCCACTGAACTCTGTACATACTTAGAAATGGTTACAATGATTCATTTAATGTTACGTATATGTTGCAATTAAATACGTATGTAAATATATTTAATGCTCAGAGACAGGGAGAGGGGCTGATGAAGTGATGTAGGAGTCTTGAGAGGCACCTGGGTGGCTCAGTCAGTTAAGCTTTGGACTCTTGGTTTCAGCTCAGGTCATGATCTCCCAGTTCCTGAGTTCGAGCCCTGCATCAGGCTCTGCTCTGACCACACGAAGTCTGCTTGGAATTCTCTCTCTGCCCTTCCCCTGCTCACTCTCTTTCTCTTTCTAGATCTCTTAAGAAAAAACTTTAAAGATTTAAAAAGTTAATCAAATGATATAGGAGTCCTCAGAGGCCATCCTCCCTATAGGGGTGCTCATGAAGGCTGGCGGTCGCTCTTTGCAAACCCAGGAAGATGCTAGGGGACGACTTCTTGGAGGCAGGTGCTGGGCCCTGCCACCAGAGGGCAGCATGGGCTAGCAAACCGGGCGTGCAGCCCTGGGGCACCGAGGTTCTCACGCCCCTGTGGAGTTGTTGGCTCCTCCAGACGAAATAATCCCTGCCCGCCCGCCGCACGCGGGTGGAGTGAGGACAGGAGGAGGTGAATCCGACAAGGAGACCGTGAGCGTGTGGCTCTGGAATTACTGTAACTGGAACACCCCCTCTTGGAGGGAGACCCTCGTCGGGAGACAATTCCTCATACGCCCACGCTGCCAGCCCTCCAAGGCGATGATGCCTGGGAGCCTGGACTCAGTAAGCACAGAGTCAGGACAGAGGACAGCGTGAGGTTGCCAGTAACATAGAACCTTTCTGCTGTCACTTCCCCCACAGGGTTCTCCTTACCCAACGGCCATAGGTGTCAAGAGGCACCAGCATGTGCCCGCCCTTCTGCAAAGTGCTGCCCCCTCCTCTGCTGGGGACACAAAAGGTGGAGATAGGGATTAATGGAGAAGAGAAGGGGATCAGGATGAAGGGGGAGAGAAGAGGCGGGGCTGATAAGGAAGAGACCCAGCAACCACAGGATATTTTCCAAGTAATGGTTTTATCAATTTAAAGTACAGTCCTTCGGGCGGCTGGGTGGTGCAGTGGGCTAAGCGTCTGACTCTTGATCTCGGCTCTCGTCATGATCTCACGGTTTGTGAGTTCGAGGCCTAGCGTCGGGCTCTGCGCTGATGGCACAGAGCCTGCTTGGGATTCTGACTCTCCTCTCTGCCCCTCCTCTGCTTGTGCACATGCTCTCTCTTTCTCAAAATAAATAAGCAAAAAAATTAAAAAGTAAAATAAAATACAGTTCTCATAAGGTGAGTGGCTACTCATTAACAAATAACCATCTATGAAGTGGGTACTATTAATGTCCCAGTTCAAAGACAAGGAAGCTGCACTTCAGAGAGTTGGTGTCATTACCCAGGGCTGCACAGCAGAGTCAGAGCCAAACCGGGTCCAGTGGCAACACAGGTCACACCACAAACACATTCTAGAATGTTCCAGAACCCATTGTGTAACACAGATGCCCAAATCCAGCTGAAAAACTGTGTGTCAACTAAAAAGAAAAAAAAAATCCAGGAGCGCCCAACTGGCTCAGTCAGTAGAGCATGTGACTCTTAATCTCAGGGTCACGAGTTTGAGCCCCATATTGGACATGGAGCCTACTTAAAAAAAAAAATCCTGCTGAAAAAAAACCCCTAACTGTCTTGGGCCCCTCATCGTTTAGGCTGCAGGCCTCTTACTTGCAAGTGAGAAGTAATTTCCCCGACTCTCAGAAAGGACCTTACATCATTCATAGTCTGTGACTCATACTCATCCGGTGAATGATCGTCAGATTAGAGACCACGGAGTGTACCTACTCGTGGCCCTCCTTCTGTAGAAAATGTGTGCTTCAGTGGAAAACTATGTCTGCACCCAGCACGCCCTTCCGGGGTATCAGATTCTAGCCTTTCACTACTATTATTTTTTTAATTTTAAGTAGGCTCCATGGCCAGTGTGGGGCTTGAACTCACAACCCTGACTTCAAGGGTGGCATGCTTTCTCTCCTGAGCCGGCCAGGCTCCCCTAGCCTGTCCTTATTAGGTTACAACTGTAAATTGTGGGTAACGGATCAGTTAATTCTGTCCTGTCTGGTACAGACCCCTTTACCCCCTTGTGAAAAACCAGTTTTGCCTCCATTTGCACATTTATGTCAATATTTCTGGCCTGTAAGTGTGAATGTTCTATTGCCTTTCTGAGCCAGTTACACCATCTGATACGTGTTCATTTTCTATCTGCATAGGAGCCATGATTTTACCTGTGTTTTGAAAACGATCTGTAGCACTTCCTTCATCAGGTGTTTGCAGGTAGCACCCTTAGGCCGGGGACGGGGCGGGGTCGCTGGCCGCATCTCATTCCCACAGAGTTAAGGTGCAGCACGTCTCTGGCCCCAGAGGAGTTTCCCAGTAAGTTGGGGAGCGGGGCTCTGCTCAGGGGGATGGAATAGGGTCTTAGCAAGTAGGTCAACTAGCTACTTGACCTTGAGACACAACCTCTTTAGGCCCAAGGGTAAGGAGGGGCAGTGAAAGCTGACTTACACCCTGAGTGCTTGTATGGGGTGAGGCTGAGGAGGTTGGGATGATTGATTATCTTGGGCTGGAAGCTGGGTCTCAGCGGGGTTAAGTAGCCTGCCTGGGGACTGGGGGGGGGGGGGGTCGGGCGCACCTAGGCAGAAGCGGACCTGAACGGGAACCATGCCCGCCTGGCTTGGAGACCCAGGCTGTGACCTGCCTGCCCCTCACCCTTACGGGCCAGAGGTCTGCTCCAACTACCAGCTGCCTGTCCCACAGAGTCCTCCCAACATCTCTGCAATCCCCATCTTACAGGTGAGGAGACTGAGGCCGAGGGGGATGCTGTGACTTGCCCAAGGACATACAGCCAGTGGCCACAGCGGGACTATACCCTAGGATTTCTGTTTGTCTTTAAGGGCCGAGTCAAAGCAAAGTCTGTGAGGCCTGTCTTGTCCCCCAATAAAGGTGCCCACAGGGTGAGTGGCAGAGGCTCACCTAAACATAATCCTTTTTCTAAAAATTTTTTTAAATGTTTTATTTATTTGTGATACAGAGAGAGACAGAGCATGAGAGGGGGAGGGACAGAGAGAGAAGGAGACACAGAACCGATAGCAGGCTCCAGGCTCTGAGCTAGCTGTCAACACAGCGCCTGACGCGGGGCTCGAACCCACGAACGTGAGATCTGACCTGAGCCGAAGTCAGAGGCTTAACCGACTGAGCCACCCAGGCACCCCACCTAAACATAATCCTTAACAGGGCGCCTGGCTGGCTCAGTCGGAAGAGCATGCAACTTGATCTTGGAGTTGTAAATTTGAGCCCCATGTTAGGTGTAGAGATTACTTTAATAAAAAATCTTAAACATAATCCTTAACAAAGAACCTGGAGTCTTGAGGAGATCTGGGCCTCTTCGTAATGATGGTGCTGGCGGTCATAATAACAGCAACTCCCATCCTGTGGGCAGGAAGATGCCTGCAGACGTGATCTCACTCCGCCTCATCCTGCCTTAAAGTGAACTGCCTGTGATCCCGTCCTCCAGATAAGCGGCCCATGGCCCGAAGCCGCACTGCGGGTGACTTCTGGCTCTAAATGTCACGTCTCCGGGCACCTGGGTGTCTCAGTCGGTTAAGCCTCTGACTCTTGATTTCAGCCCAGGTCATGATCTTGTGGTCTATGAGTTCAAACCCTGAGTTGGGCTCTGCACTGACAGCACAGAGCCTGCCTGGGATTCTCTCTCTCCCTCTCTCTCTGCCCCTCCACTGCTTTCTCTCTCTCTCTCTCTCTCTCTCTCTCTCTCTCTCTCTCTCTCTCTCTCTCTCTCTCTCTCTCTCTCTTTCAAAATCCCTCTCTCTCAAGTCCTAATCCCTCTCCACACTGCACCGGCCTCCGAGCTGTGACTGGGTGGGTCACTTACCTCCCCCAAGCTCTTCTTCTGTCACCTGTTAGACGGGAAACGTCTATACCTTTCACATCACATTTAAGGGGGATTAAATGGCATGTAACTAAAGGCAGTGTGATTCCCTGGATGGGATCCCGGGACAGGAAAAGGCCCTTAGTGGGAACACCGGTGAGACAGAATGAGGTCTGGAGTTCAGTGAACAGCATCACACCGGCCGGCCGGTTTCCTCCTTTTAACAAACACACCGTGGTTTTGTAAGATGCTAACAAAAGGGAAACCGGTGAAGAGTGGAACGAAACTCTATGATCTTTGTAACATTTCTGTAGATTTGAACCTATTCCCAAATTAAAAGTTTCTTCTTAAAAAGGTAAACGAACAAAGAGGGAGCAGCTGTGAGTTCCAGGGAGGGGGCGGGACACTGCCTGTCATGGACAAGAGGACACGCAGGCCTCAGATACTTCTGGGAATGGGCACGTGCTGAGAGCTGGGGGAGGAGGTTCCCTGGGGGAGGCCTCACTGATGGAGGCCAGAGAGAGGTGGATTTGCAATTGTTCTCAGGACTGGAGCCTGCCCCCCTGCCCCCCCCCCCCGGGGCCCCAGATGGCTATGACCAGGCAGGCAGTATAAACAAGTGCCTTAGAGCTGGCATTCCCTCACCCGGGTTGTCTGGGAGCCTGGGAGTGGGGTGGGGTGGGGAAAATCCTAGGGCTCCCCTCCACCCCAGCACCCCTGAGACAGATGTCAAATGAGGGGTGGGGGGAGGGAGGGGTCGCAGAAAATCAGGGTGACCCTTAGCCAGCATGTAATGGCAGATAATCACCCTTTCTGTAAACAAAGCAAGGATTCCTCAGGAAAACACAATACAGCCAAGGACTCCTGAGCTGGTTTTTTAAAGCCAGTGTGGATCAGGAGTTCATGGGAAGAGACGGAGAGAGCAGGAGAGAAACCGAGAGGTATTAGCCCTGAAGGCCTGATCAGAGGCCTGATCAGAAGGCAGATTCGGGAAGGGAAGGCGCAGGAGGGCTGAGAAAACTCTGGGGCCCGTGAGTCATGGGCCAGGCAGCTGGGGCTGGGGCGTGGCCAGAACCCAGCTGAAACCACCCTCGAAAATCTGCCCCCCTCCTCCGACCAGCACCTCATCCTGGGCTGGGCAGAGCTCTGGGGTGGCCGCACGAGGCCCGCTGTGGAGAAAGCAAACCACAGCACCCTTTACCTAGAGCTTCCATTCCATTCATTTGTTCTCTCCTTCCTTCATAAAACATTCTCTGCCCCCTCCGTGTGCAGGTGCCTGCCCTCAGTTAAGAGCTAAGTTTAATGGGGAAGAGAGATAAGAGAACAGTGCTGCCGCAGGACGTGCGTGCTGGCAGGCCTGGAGAGGAAGGCCCAAGAAAGAGTGTCCACCAAGCTGGAGCCCAATGGATGAGCAGGCGTCAGCCAGTGAAGGTGCTGTACCGAGAGCATTCCCCGGCGCTTTGCTCTCTTAGCTGGGCCCAGCTGAACGCTGCTGGGGGTGTGTGGGAAGACGGAGGATGAGATTCCCAGCCGCAGGATCAAATCAGCAAGGGCCTCTTGGGCTGAGTGGAGAGGGTGGGACTTTTTTCCTGAGGGCAATGACCAGCCGGAGAATTCCCAGGCCCTGGTAGAATTCCAGAGCCTAGGGAAGGAGAGCACACGGAGTCCAGCTTCCCGTTCTCGCAGAAGTGGAGACTGGAGCCCAGAGAGGCTGTGAGAGCTGGCAGGCCCACACAGCGGGCTCGTGGCAGAGCCCAGGTGTCCTGACTTGCAGAGCAGGGTTCCCCCACCACTCCCACTGCCTCTATTATCTGCTAAGACCTACTTTTAGACCCAGGCAGGCACCTGCAAACATCTCAACACCTCCACACACAGGCGGAGGAGGAGGACAAAGAGCGTGGGCCGATCGGGGTCAGTGTCATGAATAGGCTGACCCAGCGGGATGATCCCGGGGTTGGGGCGGGGGAGGCAGGCAGGCTTCCGGCAGGGGTGAGAGTTGACTTGCCCCAGATGGGTGAAGTGAGTCACTGAGAGCCATGTTCACACTTCCTCCTTCCTCTGGGCTTTGATCCAGCTCCCTGGAGGGAGGCACAGCCCAGATTCCCGGGGCAGCCATCCTCCTCCTCTCTCCAGACTGGGGTGCCGGCTGTCTGCACCCCCGACTCCTCCACACATCCTTTCTGAGGCCCTGGTAAGTTTCCATTTTGGCCCTGGCCGTCTGACTCAGGCTTGACCCATCCTGTGGGATGTCGGCTGCAGAAAGTTGTAACCTTCCCTCTCCTGCTGCTGAGCTTGGCCATGCATTTCAGTGCCCTGAGCCACGTCGGCCCCTCCTCTCCCCGGCGGGATGATCAGACATGACAATGAACCCATGGCTGCCCGGCCACTGGAACAAAATAGATGACCTCAGGGTGGGTCTCCCCAGAGACCATGTTCCCAGGGAGCCCTGGGCTGCAGACCAGAGACAATAAGCCCAGTGGCTGTCCTCGATTGAGGGCCTACTACGTGCCAGGGTCTAATGCAGCCAATATTACTGCAACCATTTTACAGAGGAGGCGTGCAACAGTCACGGGGCGTGAATGACCGTGGGGTCTGGCAGCGCTGAGGGCCCAGTGGGGACACATATCATGAATTCAAAGTGGTTTTTTTCTCTGCCACATGCAGCTGGCCAGGTGGAGGTGCAAAGCAGACAGAGAGTTGGTTTAACCAGTACGGGGGTTTTGAGAGGCTGGCATGAGGATGGGGAGGTGAAAGAGGTAGCTGGTGATGAGAGGGGGATGGGGGGTGGGCAGTGAGCAGGGCTGGGTTCCCTGGATGGGGAGCGCTTGGGGTACCAGAGGGAAAGGAAGGAGGTGAGGGTTTAATGTCAGGGGTGGAAACTCTGCAGCCATGGAGGCACTGGTTGTGGGGCTCTGGATACTGGGGTGGCCGTTGCTCATAGGATGGGAGGTTTGCTTCACGTGGAGTCCTCACCCCACGGGCGGCTCGGAACAGGCCCTCAGTGAGTGTTTATGGTGTGAATGAGTAGCTACTTGGGGGCAGGATGACCTAAACGGTATTTTACTTTCTTCTACCTTTCTTTTTTTTTTTTTTAGAACAGCTTTATTGAGGTGTAAGTCACATACCATAAAATTCACCCTTTTAAGGGTTTTTTTCACACGTAACTTTTGGCATATTCGCAGAGTTGGGCAGCCATGACCACTGTCTAATTTCAGATCATCTTGATCGCCCCAAAAGGAAGCCCGACACCCTCCCCGCCCCAGAAAAGGAAACCCACCACCCATGACTAGTCCCTTACCGTTTCCCCACCCACCAGCCCCTGGCAACCACTAGTCTACTTTCTGTTTCGTTGGGTTTGCCTCATCTGGATGTTTCTATCAATGGAATCGTACGTGGTGTTTCAGGGCCGGCTTCTTTCTCAGCATGCTTGCAAGGCGGGCACCACGCTGTAGCACTTATCTGGACTTTGTCCTTTGGAATTGCCAAATACTTCATTGCATGAACACTCCGTTTTGTTTATCCATTCCCTGGAGGATGGACACGGGTTATTTCCATTATCCCCAGCGGATGGACACTTGGGTTATTTCCATTTTGGGCTATTACAAACTGTGCTGCTGTCGACACTCCTGCACAGGTGTTGTGTGTGACCTAGATTTTCCTTTCTCTTGAGTAGATAGATACCGAAGAGTGGAGTGGTGGGGGCCACTTTTATGTGGTTTGAATTCTTTCCAATAAGCACATCTTATTCTTTTATACTAAACCAATATTTTAAAAATCCTGTTTTCTAAAAAGACGAGCTGAATCCATAGAAAAAAATAGTGGCCCAAACTTTGAGCCTGGGAAGGAAGGACTGGCTGAGAGCCAGTGCTGAGGCCACCAGCAGGTGGGTGTGTAACTGAGCAAATTATAGCCCTTCTCAGGGTCTCACCTGTGACGTGGGGTCGCGGGGGGGGGGGCGGGCGCAGGACAGCAGCTGAGCTGGAATGAAGATGTCTCAGGCCCTTCCCAGCCCTGACAGCTCAAGATCTGAAGGCAGCCTAGATTCCCACACCTGGTTTGAGAAACAGATCAGGGAAATGACCCGGTCTTGTGAGTTCTCCCTAACAGGACGAGTAGACCGCATTCAACCCAGAGGAATGGTTTAGGTCCCTGCCTCTTCGATCTCTAATTGAGATGTGCAGAGATAGTTAACTCTATCTGCCATGGAATCTTCCACTTTAAACCAGTGTTTCTCAGACTGACATGTGCCCACGAATCTTGGGGGTCCTGTTAATATGCAAGTGTGGAACCAATGGGTCTGAAGTGGGATGGCAATTCTGTCCTTCTGACAAGCTCCCAGGTGAAGTCGGGGCTGCAGGTCCCCGGATCACAATCTAAACAGCAAGGCTCCGCCCCTTGCTGTTGGAGCAAGGCACTCCACAGATTTTGCTCTTCTGCTCATTAGGGAACTCCGTCTCTACTGAACGTATTTTAACGGCTGTCTCATAACTGTTTGATGAGTAGATGGATGTAAGAACAAAATGCCTCTGTTCCAGGAAGAACGTGGGGAAAATTGATGTTGCGTGATCCTCGCGATAACCCCGCGAGATTAGAGGGTGCCCCGTCTTGCAGACGGGGAAGTTCGGGAGAGCAGGCAAACGGCAGAGCTGCGGTTTGTTCCCCAGCGCGGATCCAAACCCGGTGCTCACTCCCGGCCCTGCAGCTCCCCTCCTCGCGCTGCCCCCCACGTCCTGACATTCCCTAGACCCCCCTTTCAGTTGTGGCTATGGCAACAGATGCCAGCCCTGCAAAGAACAGATCTCCTCCTCTGGACATGCAAATTTAAGGCACAAAGATGGTCTTTGCGACATCACTGGTAACAGAAAGGCTGAAGTTGGATGCTTAACCGACTGAGCCACCCAGGCGCCCCAAAAAGTAAATGTTTTTTAAAAGAATAACCATCAAAGGTGTGACTGGCTGGATCGGTCTATGGAATCTGTGACTCTTAATCTTGGAGTTGTGGATCAAGCCCCACGCTGGAGGTAGAGATTGCTTAAAAGTAAAATCTTTAAGAGGCACCTGGGTGGCTCAGTCGGTTGAGCGTCCGACTTCAGATCAGGTCATGATCTCGCGGTTTGTGGGTTCGAGCCCCGTGTCCAGCTCTGGGCTGACAGCTTGAAGCCTGCTTTGGATTCTGTATCTCCCTCTCTCTCTGCCTCTCCCCTGCTCACACTCTAACTCTCTGTCTCTCAAAAATAAATAAATGTTAAAATAAATAAGATAAAATCTTTAAGGGTTGCCTGGGTGGCTCAGTCAGTTAGACATCTGACTTCAGCTCAGGTCATGATCTCGTGGATTGTGAGTTTGAGCCCTGCATCTGGCTCTGAGCTGTCAGCACAGAGCCTAGAGTTGCTTCAAATTCTGTGTTTCCCGCTCTCTGCCCCTCCCCCGCTCATGCCTCTGTCTCTCTCTCTGTCACTCTCACCTGGGTGGCTTAGTCAGCTAAGAGTCTTACTCTTGATTTTGGCTCAGGTCATGATCTCATGGTCCATGAGATTGAGCTCTGTGTCAGGCTCCTCACTGACGATGTGGAGACTGCTTGGGACTCTCTCTCTCTCTCTTTCTCTCTCTCTCTCTCTCTCTGCCCCTCACCCACTTGCTCTCCCTCTTTCTCTCTCACTCTCTCTCTCTCTCTCAAAATAAACAAACTTAAGAAGAAGAAGAGCCCCCAGAGAGACCCCTCACCCCCTCCTCCACATGAGGTTATAACAAAAAAACACGTGTCTGTGAACTAGGAAGCACGCCCTCACCAGACACTGAACCTGCTGGGGCGCTGTTCGTAGACCTCCCACTGTCCAGAACTGTGAGAACATAAATTTCTTTCTTTTTTTTTTTAATGTTTATTTATTTATTTATTTAGAGAGTAAGAGCACGTGAGCAGGGGAATGACAGAGAGAGGGGGAGACAGAGGATCCGAAGCGGGCTCTGCGCTGGCAGCAGAAAGCTTGACACGGGGCCCGAACTCAAGAACCGTGAGATCACGACCCGAGCCGAAGTCAGGGACTTAACCGACTAAGCTCCCTAGGCGCCCCAGAAAATAAATTTCTGTTGCTTATAAGCTCTCTGGTCTGTGCTATTTCCTTACAACAGCCCAGATGGACTAAGATAAACATGTATGTGTATAACTGAATACAAAAAACAAATCGGGGCACGTGCAGGCTAGCCGGCTTGTGACTCCGAGCAGCCCGCCCCTGGCTCCCCTCCGGCCCACAGCAGGTGCCACTGCACCCGGCCAGGCCTCTTTGTATGGTCCTCTCCCACCCGGCAGACGCACAGTGGAGATAGTGTCTGACCTCTGGGACCAGCAGTGCAAAAAGAGGCAATCTGCTTCAGAGACCAAGTGCCTTCAACGCCGTGCTGTCTCCGCAGGGGCACGTGAGGGTGGCCCCTGCTGATCCCAGGGGCTTGTCCCTGAGGTCAGCCCGTCACCTCCCAACCATCTCTGGAGGCCGGGGACTCTCTCCCTGGCTTGAAGCTCACGGGCGCCCAGGACAGGGTAAACAAAATCCCTGGAGGAAGGCAGCTGGGGGTGTTCTCCGATGACCTTCTGGGGACCTAAGTCCCAGGGCCGGCTGGCTGTTGGGTGATTAATCCGCCTCATTATCCCACACGGGCTAGAGGGCACGGTGGTGCGCTTCTCTTGGATCACAGTCTCCCCGACAGATCTAAATGCAGCTGTGGGCAGAGCATTAGGACTTCCTCCTGCTTTTGCAGACCTGATACATACCCCAAATTAGGGTCCCGTACAGACTCCGAGGACTCTGGAATGCTTCCATGGTTGGGGGTCTGGGGGGGGAGCGTGGTCCCAGTGCGTTACCAAATGAAGAAATGCTAAAATGGCTTTACAAACACTATAGTGCATTTTATAAATTTTTTTAATGTTTTATTTACTTTTGACAGAGTGCAAGCAGGGGAAGGGCAAAGAGAGGGGGACAGCGGGCTCTGTGCTGACAGCCCCAGTGTGGGGCTCGAACTCATGAACCTTGAGATCATGACCTGAGCCGAAAGTCATTCAACCAGCTGGGCCACCCAGTGCCCTTAAAATTACAGTACATTTATTTATTTATTTATTTGAGAGACAACTTGAGCAGGGGAGGGTCAGAGACAGAGGGGGAGACACAGAATCTGAAGACAGGTTCCAGGCTCTGAGCTATCTGTCAGCCCAGAGCCCGACGCGGGGCTCGAACCCATGAGCCATGAGATCATGACCTAAGCCAAAGCCAGACGCTCAACCGACTAAGCCACCCAGGCACCCCTACAGTACATTTTAAATGTTTACATTAAACAAATTAACCCCTTTACGACACACACAAATCACAATGTGTTTCAGCTAATCAGAAGATGATTAGAAAGTATTCTAAAAATACTCACACACAACAGATCACAGGCTTGTGAGGCCTGGTAAGGGGACGGGAGATTAAGGCTGTCTGCTGGGTGTCCTCTCCCACTCCTGTCTGAGGCGAAGCCACAGCGCGTGAGGGTTGGTGCCTACCACTCTCTGTCACATCACACACCTACTGTGTTTTCATCTCCACACTTCTGTGCCACGAGACCGCAGCCTTCTCTGTGCATGTCACCGCTGTCTGGTACGTGGTAGGCACTCCATAAATTTTGGTTCAGTGAGCGGACATGTGATCTTGGTTAGGTGAGATCGGGTGCACACACATACACCACGGGGTTTTGTGATAAGAAATAGTGCGCGATGGTTCCCAGGAAAGCAACTTTTTTTTTTAATGTTTTATTTATTTTTCAGAAAGAGAGAGATAGATGAGCAGGGGAGGGTTAGAGAGAGAGGGAGACACAGAGTCTGAAGACAGGTTCCAGGCTCTGAGCTATCAGCACAGAGCCTGATGCGGGGCTCGAACCCACAGACCATGAAATCATGACCTGAGCTGAAGTCAGACGCTTAACCGACGGAGCCCCCAGGCGCCCCAGGATTTTTCAAAAGCTCCTCAGGTGATTCTCGTGTGCAGCAGAGTTCACAATCTCTGTCCTAAGATATGTTTTGATTTGTTTTTGGTGGAGCTAATGTATCAATTCTTTCCTTCGTGGTCTGTGTTGCTTTTGTTTGTTGTGTTTTTTTGTTTTATTTTTAAAAAATATTTATTTATTTTTGAGAGAGAGAGAGAGAGAGAGAGAGAGAGAGAGAGAGAGAGAATGAATGAGCTGTGGAGGGCCAGAGAGAGGGGGAGGACAGAGGATCTGAAGCAGGCTCTGCCCTGACAGCACAGAGCCTGACGCAGGGCTCGAACTCATAAATGGCGAGATCATGACCCGAGCTGAAGTTGGATGCTTAATGAACTGAGCCACTCAGGTACCCCTGTTTTTTTGTTTTTAATTTTAAGAAAGTCTTCTTTACCCTGAGCTCATAGCAGTCATCCTGTATTTTTCTGTAAGTTGTAAAGTTTTGTTTTCACATTTAATATCTGGATTGGTGTGTGTAGCAAAGTCCCATTGCATATCTTTCCAAATGGGCTACAGATGATCCCAGTACCATTCCGTGTCATGCTGCAGGTCTTCTCTGGGAGTCTTTCCTGCTCTAGCCAGTAGGCTTTCTTTCCCGTAATTAATATTTATGACTCGTGTGACGTGTTTCATTTTTTTCCGTGAAAAAAAAAAAAACCCACTCCTCTTAAGAAAGGCTATGAAACTCATTCACCCAGACGGTGATTGCTAATGGCATTAAAATAACACCACTCCCAAGGCATCTCTGAATTGAACAGGGATCACACTTTAAGCAAAGGAGAGACATTCTAGCAGTGACATTTCGGCTGAGCTAGCCACTGGGTGGGGTGGGATGGGCAGGAGGCCAGCAGCAGCGCCCAGGAGCCCCTGAAATCATGCCGCCCAGGAAGCAACCCCTGTTGGACACATAGGTCATTCCTGGCACATGGGTAAACATTTCACAGAACTGGGCAGGGGGAATCTAAGGAATTTGCTGACTTCTCTAGTGGACGGAAGGGGAGACTGGAGGGCAGGGAGATTAGAGAAGGGTTTGGCTGGCCCCTGCCGCTTATCCGGGATTCCTGGCATCAGAAGAATCCTTATCATACCTGACCCTTTCTCCAGGGCCAAATGCAGCCTTTGCAAGACGGAGTGAACTCTACTTGGAATGTCAGGTTGTTTTAGACGAATGACGGTCTCCCTTAGGGAAACAGAGCACTAGACCTTTTGGACACTAAACACCAGGGTTAAGGAGCCTCTGCAACCCTCGGAACCAAATTCAAGTTTTAGTTTCTCCCTTTATTAGAGTTATGGTAATGCTGCTTCCGTCAAAAACTTCTAATGAGCAGAAGTCTTGGAAAAGGCTTTCTTTTTTTTTTTAATTTGTTTTTAATGTTTTATTTATTTTTGATACAGAGAGAGACAGAGCAGGAGAGGGGGAGGGGTAGAGAGAGAGGGAGACACAGAATCCGAAACAGGCTCCAGGTTCTGAGCTAGCTGTCAGCACAGAGCCTGACGCGGGGCTCGAACCCAAGAACATGAGATCTGACCTGAGCCGAAGTTGGAGGCTTAACCAATTGGGCCACCCAGGCGCCCCTGGAAAGGGCTTTCTAAGCGGCACAACTCCTGCCAAGTGTTAGCTGCGTGGATGAGAGGCCCGTCCAGTCTCTAGTTGAATGTCATCCTGAATGATTATGCTCTGAGCCTCTCCTAAGGGAGAAAAAAAAAAGAGAGGTATTTGAGTTGATGTTTTGTAATTCACTTACCCTAAATAACAGTGGGCAAGAGCTGAATCACAACACATGAATTATAGCCTGGACATAAGATTGTTGGAAACATTCCCCAACATGTTTAGCCAAAATGTCGTTCATTTCTCAATGTTCTCCTTCTGTATCCCACTCCCAGCCAAGAACGGACTCAGCCTTAAGGCAGAAGCAGCCTGAATTCAACAACATTGTATGTTGCATCTTTATTTTTTCAGTGTATTTATTTATTTTAAGTAGACTCCACACCCAGTGTGGGGCTGGAATTCATGACCCTGAGATCAAGAGTCAAACGCTCTTCCGACTGAACCAGCCAATCGCCCTGTGTTTAGCCTCTGTCTTATATTTCCACATTGAGCCAGACCTCTTCAGGTAAGGAGGGCTCCAGGACCAGAGGTCCTCAAAGGACCAAAGCTGAGGTTGTCAGAGATGTCATAAAGTGATTCAGGCATCACACGAGAGGCTGTAGTAAGAAGATAAACATCGAGATTCCTTCCAGTTCTGAAGTTGACGTGGGTGAGTTCCTGCCTTCTAGAAGCCGATGATCTGGTTAGGGAGATAAAGCACGAGCCACATGAGTATGTGTAGAAAGGCCAGAATGAATGACAATGAAGAAACCGTCCTGAGACCTCGGAGTCCAGTGGGGACGGGAGGGGGATGCATTCTTGGAGATGAATCTTGATGTGCCTGGGGTGGGGGGAGGCCTGGGAAGGGGAAAGGGAGGGGAAAAGACAGCTGTGGGAAGAGGCTGGAGTCCAGTCCAACTATCACTTACTGAACACATCTCTGAAGCAGATGCAAACGTAAACCGGAATTTCAGTCCTGAAGAAATTCTGAAATACTGTCTTGGGGTCGGACATGTGACATCTTCTTCAAGCTGAAACTGGTGGGTTCTATGGGCAACGGGCCAGGCTGTTCTTTGTTTCGTAGTAACGATCCACTGGAGTAAGGCGAACCCCGCCCAAGGATGGCCCATTAGCCTCGTGACAAGAGTGGGCTTCTGGCGGGCACCTGCTGGCTCAGCGGATAGAGCATGCAATGCTTGGTCTTGAGGTCGTGAGTTTGAGCCCCATGTTGGTGTGGAGTTTACTTAAATTAAAAAAAAAAAAAGTGGGCTTCTGAGTTCATTATTCTATTTGCTCCTCCAGCCCTCTCAACTCTTTCACAATCAACAGCCCACCAAAAACCCGCTTCTATTTTGGTGTACCTGGCTGGCTCAGTCAGGAGAGCATGTGACTCCTAATCTCTGGGTGGAGAGTTTGAGCCCCAGATCAGGGGTAGGATTTACTTTAAAAAAAATTACAGGTTGAAATAAGTATAAGGAAGAGAGATGAAGCAAGGGAAAGGAGTTCTTGATGGTACAAAGGGCCTAAGGAAGTGCTATTTGAAACCTGACTAATGTGGAGGAGGCTTCGTGTGCAGATCTGGAGGCAAAGCAGTAGAGGCAGAAGAAACAGCGGAGGTCAAGGCCTGAGCCAGGAATAGGCATCGTGAATCTGAATGATCACTGCAAGGAACGGTGGCTGTTTTTTACTGGGTGGGGTGTATGGATTTAACCCATCAAGGCACTCTCTTAGAGCTGACTACAGGACAGGCATGGCTCAATAAATCCACCTACATGATTTGGAACAACTAAGGTTGAAAGGTTTGGACCAGCTGTCACTCAAGGAAGGGTGGGTCCTTAGTCTGTAACTGCCAGTCAGCACGCTTGGATCTTAGGGCACCAACATAAGGACTATAGTTTGCTAGTCAGTGGGAGGCGACTAATCCAACCAGGCAAATGCTCCTTACATTCTGGACATTGCTGGGGCATTGCGGAGCTCACAGGCACTCCGACACCTTCTCTGCTCCGCACGGTGCACATCGGGGTCCTCTACCTCATATTGTAGATGAGGAAGCTGAAGGCAAATGACTTGCCTCTTACATGACAAGCTACAAGCTAGGCTGAGACCCAGTTTTCCTGCCCCCCCCACCCCCGCTCCCAATCAAGGGCTCATTCCTTTTTTTTTTTTTAATTTTTTTAATGTTTTATTTATTTTTGATACAGACAGAGACAGAGCATGAGAGGGGGAGAGGCAGAGAGAGAAGGAGACACAGAACCAGAAGCAGGCTCCAGGCTCTGAGCTAGCTGTCAGCACAGAGCCCGACGCGGGGCTCGAACCCACGAACGTGAGATCTGACCTGAGCCGAAGTCGGAGGCTTAACCGACTGAGCCACCCAGGCGCCCCAAGGGCTCATTCCTTAAAGGACCGGCACATGGACCCCAAGACGTGGGGGCCCAAACTCTGCAAAGCTGTTGAGTGGGGAACAGCCTGCTTCTTCCTTCTCTTACCCACCTTTGCATATTTAGTTATAAATACACCACTTTACATTTCCAGACACAATGTCTGGGCCTCTGTTCCTCTCCAAATTCATGTTCTATCACATCCTCAGTAATATTTACTGACAGTAAAGTTGAATGTATTATTTCGGATATAAGAATAGCATATTTGCATGAGGGATGAATTTTAAATCAATGTGGGGTGCCTGGGTGGCTTAATCGGTTTGGGCCTCTGACCCTTGATTTTAGTTCAGGTCATGATCTCAAAGTTCGTGGGACCAAGCCCCGCATCAGGCCCTGTGCTGACAGTGTGGAACCTGCTTGAGATCCTCTGTCTCCCTCTCTCTCTGCCCCTCTTCCCTATACTTATTTCAACCTGCAATCTTCTTAAGGTACCCCTTAAGTCAACTCTTAAAACTGTGGAAGATTAAACTGGAAGGACGCTCTGGGATTATCTAGTCTGGAAGCTGGCAAACTTCAGCTCCTGGGCCAGATCTGCCTCAGTGCCTGTTTTTCCTACAGCCTGAGAGCTAAACAAGCTTTTTTTTTTTTTTTTTTTTTACATTTTTAAATGGTTCAAAAATAACTGAAAGAAGAATAATGTTTCATGACATGGGAATATTACATGAAATTCAAATTTTAGTTTCCATAATAAAGTTTTATTGGAACATGTCCACCTTCATTTGCTCACACTTTGTCTGTGGCTGTTTTTGAGTGACAGTGGCAGAATTGAGTAGTGGCCACAGAGACCATATGGCCCATCAAGCCCAACATGGTATGATTCTGCCTTTTGCAGAAGTTGACTGACCCCTCGACTAGACCAGCAGCTCTCATTCTGTCGTTGGGGAATTGAGACATACAGAAACTGGGCTGAGGTCACACTGTCTGCCAACGGCCAGTTGAGAACTCTTGGCTCCCTGCCAGGGCTCTTTTTTTTTAATTTTTTAAAAATTTTTATTATTTTTTAAAATGTTATTATTATTATTTTTGAGAGAGAGAGAGAATGCGAGGGGGGTGGAGGAGGAGAGGGAAACACAGAATCTGAAGCAGGCTCCAGACTCTGAGCTGTCACCACAGAGCCCACAGCACAGAGCCTGACATGGGGCTTGAACCCATGAACCATGAGATCATGACCTGAACCAAAGTTGGACGCTTAACCGACTAAGCCCCCCCGTCAGGGCTCTATTTGCTACACGACCACATCAAAGCAGATAGGAAGCTTCTTGGTTTATCCTGACCATGACCACTTGGTCCTTGGCCCTTTTGTATGCCTTCTCTCTGCTCCTCACACATAGGCCTGATCTAGGCTTCAGAATGAGTGAGCAGGTACAGGGGCACCCAGGTGTCTCAGTCGGTTAAGCCTCCGACACTGATTCAGGTCATGATTTCATAGTTCGTGGGTTCAAGTCCCAAGTCAGACTCTGTGCTGACAGCTCAGATACGGATTCTGTATCTCCCTCTCTCTCTGCCCTTCCCTGCTCATGCTCTCTCTCTGTCTCTCAAAAATATGTAAATGAATAAAAAACAAATAAATGAACAAGACAAAATAAAAACACACCAAAACACTATTTTCTGGCTGTTGGGGGAGCACGGAGAGGAAATTAGTCCTCCGACAGCCCCAGGGGCAGTTTTAAGTAGGCGAGGGGAGCTGAGCTCATGACCCAAATTTCTCCTTGTTCTAAGTGGGCTGAAGAAAAGAACATCTCATTTGGGGAAGGCTAATCATAAGTGGGGCTCGTGGGGCTTGCAGCCTAGTATCAGTGAGGTATTTATGAAGTGTAATTAATGCTTGCGGCGGGCTTGGGGATCCTCCAGATTAAAAGGTGCCCAGTGCAGGGTAGACAGGTGTTACAGTGAAGGCAGATACAACTGTTGTTGTTTCCTGAGGCAGCGGGAGACAAAAGTAGGTTAAGACCATGTGGCACAATCCTTCAATGTGACCCAGAACAGGAAACCCGTGTAGGGAGACTATCACATCAGGTGGTGTAGAAAATGTCACCGGGAATGCATAAATCCCCAGAGGCAGAATGGTTGGCTTGAGGACACCCAGTCAGACCTAGAAGAAATCTGGTGGGGCTAATTGGAAAAACACATAAGGCTCTTCCAGCTTTACAAGGCGGGGGACTGAGCTGCATTACTCAGCAAATCTCTTTCCTCAGCCTGAGCGTGACTTCTGAGATTTTCTGAGAACTGAGTATTTTTTTCCAGGTAATCCTAAAAGGCCCAGTGCTGGGTAACAGCAGGAACTAGGCTGGAAGTCTAATTAAGCATCCCGTATTACAACGCTTAAAAACACTTATGGGATCCCGGTGAGTTCCTAACGTCTAATTCCTAAATATAATCTTCAACTGCTCCGCTGAATCCTCTCGGATGGCCATAGCTAATTATCTAATAGCGAATCACCAGAGATCATGACTTCTTGCAGATATCCTGTGAGAATCACAGAGAAGGGCTTCTCCCAGGGATAAAACCTTAGTGTGGGACTGGCTCAAGTCGATAGAGAGTGAGGCTCTTGATCTTGGGGTCATGAGTTCAAGCCCCATGTTGGGGGTAGAGTTTACTTAAAAAATACATATTAAAGACGAACAAACCAACCAACCACAGCATATAGGAAATTGCTTTAAAACTCCAGGAATCAAGTACATTATCTATTGTAATCCTGGTAAGAAAACAGTAACGCACTGGATGGGGAATTTTTTTTTTTCTTAGTTATTCTTATCAGCTAGAGCTTTGGTCCAGACCAGTTCTACAATATGTGTGAAGATCATATAGATTTATCATGAAAATAGGTCGGGGTACTTGGTGCATGTTGAGAAATTCTCAGCAGAGACATCAACAAACTTGAAACTTTACTGTTACCTAGAAAAGTAAATCCACGTCTCTAATTTGTATTTGCTTTGGAAATTATAATCTACTGAAACCCAAGGCAAAGCAAAGGAAGAAAGGAAGAAAAGGAAAGGTAATACAACATTACGATGTGCTCAGTATTATAAATGTAACTTGGAACTTTGGGACACTCACATCCAGCTGGCTGACTTAGATGGTTTCAGGTCTTTTTTGGTCTTTTTATTCTTTCTCACTTCTGTGACATTACATGGGTTAATAGGTAAAAGTTGACAAACCAGTTGACAGACACTTTAGGTTTTGCTCTATCCCTCTAAGAAAAAAAAGTCTATGGGGTGCCTGGGTGGCTCAGTTGGTGAGCGTCCGAATCTTTTTTTATTTTTTTTAATGTTTATTTATTTTTAAGAGAGAGAGACAGACAGCAGGCAGGGAAGGGGCAGAGAGAGAGGGAGACACAGAATCCAAAGCAGGCTCTAGGCTCTGAGCTGTCAGCACAGGGCCTGACATGGGGCTTGAACTCATCAACCGCGAGATCATGACCTGAGCTGAGGCTGGACACCTAACCACCCCAAGCATCCACCTCTTGATCTCAGCTCAGGTCATGATCTCACAGGTTGGTGAGTGAGCCCCGCATTGGGCTACATGCTGCCAGTGCGGAGCCTGCTTGGGATTCTCTCTCTCCCTCTCTCTGTCCCTGCCCTGCTCGCATATGCTCTCTCTCAGAGTAAAGAAATCAACTTTAAAAATTTTTAAAAAGCAAAAGAAAAGAAGTCTAAGTAACAATGACCATCTTTCCACATTTACATAAAACTTCTCATGTAAGGAGTCAGAAACCCCAGTGGACTTTATCCTAACTCTCCTGGACATAAACACCTTGGATTTGAATCACATTTCCCAGACTACAAAGCACTTTTACGTCCATTCTTTGTTTTACTGGATCTTCAAAACAACCCTGTTTTGAAATTAACTCAGTGAATGTTTATTGAACAACTACTGTTTGTCAGACATTAGTTTAGTTTAGTGGCAAAGTCATATAAAGATCCTGCCAGAAACGTTTAAGAGACAGGCCCAAGAACGTAGGAAATAAATCAAAACCTTCTGACGGGTGTGCTGTATCACTCTTCTCATACTCAGCCGGGGGAAACGAAGCACAGACAACTTCCCGGTCCTGACACCCCCTCTTAGTGCACTAGTAGCATTTCTTGTTCCGACTTGTTCAACCACATCTGCTTACCAGCATTTACACCGTGTGTTCCAGCTTTTGGTCTCTCACTGGAGGAACTATTTCTCTATCTATCGGTTTATTACTTTTGGACAGGAAGGAAGATTTACTGATAGGGTTGCATGAGGAGCGGCCATTGCCAAGATTCCCCAGAGGGCAGGGCACGCCATTTGTTCAAAGGGCCACCAGGGGGATGTGTTTGACCTTACAGCCACCTGGGGGGCTTTTCAGCCACTGTGTCTTTAAATCTGTCCACAATAAACTCAGTAAAATGCCACTTATTTATTTATTTTTTCTTTACAGAGAAATAAAGAGAAAGAGCATGAGCTGGGGAGGGACAGAGAGAGAGACACACAGAATCCAAAGGGTCTTCCAGGCTCCGAGTTGTCAGCACAGAGCCCGACAGGGGACTCCAACTCATAATCCGTGAGATCATGACCTGGGCTGAAGTCGGATGCTCAACCGACTGAGCCACCCAGGCGCCCCAAACCCCACTTCTTGAAGATGTGGATCTGCCAGCAGTCAGGGAACTTGAACTTGGCCCTGCTTAGAGCTTGAATCACATGCTCCTTTTTCTGCAGCTTGGTACGGATGGACATGAAGACTTGGCCAGTGTGGACCCTAGTCACTGTACCCTGAGGTTTTTCAAAGGTGGCTAGCTGCATACCTGTCTGGAGCCTAGATTGGAGACAGTATGAGGTCAGAAATGAATGGCCACTGTTTCTAAAGTCCCCAAAGGGAAATCATACAAGCAACAGGCTGTATCCACTACCCGAGAGGCTACTGTTTGCAGCCATCGCACACTGGCCCCCATGGGGAAAGTGTATGTTCCGTTTAATTGGCTGAGTCAGATGAGCCATTTTATATTCCTGTCCAAAGCCAGTTCCTGTCTGCACGCAGTCCTTCTCCCCTACTTAAGAACCCAGACCCAGTCAAACTCTCCTGCCCACATCACTTATCTACTGTATAAACAGTGTTATAAAAGAGTCTGGTAATTTCTTCCATCTTAAAAACAAGCAAACTTCTCTAGATCCCATTCTCCCCAGCTACTCATCCCTCACCAGCTGCCACTCCATTTTCCTGGTCTCATTTTACACCCAACTTTTCCCATTCTCTGATTTAAATGCCAATTAAATATTTATTGAACAAAGGCAAGGACAGTTCACACAAAGAATAAGGAAATTCAAATATTCAAAGGACTTGTTATTTAAAAAAAAAAACCAACACTGGTTCTGTTTTTCTCCAAAAGACAGACCTGTAATCAATGGTTAGAAACATCCAGCATGGAGGCACCTGAGTGGCTCACTCCAATAAGCATCTGACTCTTGGTTTCAGCTCAGGTCATGATCTCATGGTTCCTGTGAGCCCTGCATGGAGCTCTGCACTGACAGTGCGGGTCCTGCTTTGGATTCCCTCCCTCTCTGTTCCTCTCTCACTTGTGCTCTCTTTCTCTTTCTCTCTCAAAGTAAATAAACTTTAAAAAAAAATGGGGCACCTGGGTGGCTCAGTCGGTTAAGCCTCTGACTTCGGCTTAGGTCATGATCTCATGTTTGTGGGTTTGAGCCCCACGTGGGGCTCTGTGCTCAGAGCCTGGAGCCTGCTTCTGATTCTGGTCTCCCTCTCTCTCTCCCCCTCCCTGCTCATGCTCTGTCTCTCTCTGTCTCAAAAATAAATAAAATAAATTAAAAAAACCCCAAACATCCAGCATATTTGTACAAATAATTTCATTTTCTCCAATGATAGATGCTCTACTTTTTTTTTTTTTTTTAATTTAAAGAAAGGGTATGTGGGGTGCCTGGCTGGCTCAGTTAATACAGCATGCAACTCTTGATCTTGGGGTTGTGGGTTCAAGCCCCACATTGGGTATACCCAATAAAAAGTAAATAAATAAACAGGTAAGAAAAAAGGAGATATGTCTTTTTAAAAATATAGTAAGTCTTGGACCTCTCAAGGAAGTCAATTATTCATGATATATCCTCCATGCCAGCAACTGATATACTCATACCATTAGAAATAAATCTCAAGTCAACTAACCGGTTTGTGAAGAAAAAGACCTTTTGCCCCTCATCTGTATTTAAGTTCTACATCAGTGATTTTTCAGGAGGTGTGAGAAAGTCCCACAAGGCAGATGTATCAGAATGGCCTAGGATTCTGATATTCTGATAATCCATCGTAGGGAGACAGTCTTCCTTGGCCCCCAAATGGAAAAAGCACTGGGAAAATCAGGGTAACTGATGAAAGCATTGTGTGGGCTGGGAGAAGGGAAAAATGGTTTAAGACTACATAAGCTAGCCAGGGCAATGTCTCATGAGTATTAGAAAATATAAATTCAGGGGCGCCTGGGTGGCTCAGTCGGTTAAGCCTCCGACTTCGGCTCAGGTCAGATCTCACGTTCGTGGGTTCGAGCCCCGCGTCGGGCTCTGTGCCAGCAGCTAGCTCAGAGCCTGGAGCCTGCTTCCAGTTCTGTGTCTCCTTCTCTCTCTGCCCCTCCCCCTCTCATGCTCTGTCTCTCTCTGTATCAAAAATAAATAAAACATTAAAAAAAAATTTTTTTTAAAAAAGAAAAAAGAATAAATTCAATCATATAATATTTTAGGCTTCATCCAAATTGATAAATACTTCCAAATAAAGATGGTTTCAAAGGGGGCTATTCAGCATAAATGTTTCAGGAGAATATATACGGAATGCGTTATATCTGTATTTTATCACATGCTCCTATAAGAAACGATCAGGTAATACAACTGAAAATAAAAATGTTAATTGAACTATATTTATCAGTATACAGGACTCTCATGGTGGAGCTGAAGCCAGGATGAGAAATACGTTTTCAAATAAAGCACACGGCCAATCTAGTTAACGGTCATTCCCTAGAGGCTCCTATTAATAGCGCAGTCTCCAACATGACAAGTGCAGGAAACCTGTTGAAAGGGGCACTTTCCCATTCTTGTGATAGATTGCCATCATGGGTCTAGGCTTTTTACGGGAAGTTCAACAAAAGCTGCAGAATCATCAGGGATTATTGAGGTACACGCTTGAGAAATCAGGGCAAAGTCTGCTTTGTTGCATCTGTAAGCACTCCATGACTGGCTGAATCACCTCAGCCTGCTGGTGAGCACTGCTGGTTACATAAATTCCAGGAAAAGCTCTCTGCTAGATTCCTTGTCCTACTGACCAAGTTCTTCCAAGTACTGACCAAACTCCAAGTTCAGAATTTGCAGATTTTATAGGAAGTAGTAGTCTTTTGTATAACATTCACGTCATTATGGAACAGGGGCAAAGCTAAACGCTGACCATAGCTTGAGTGGGTTATAACTGTTCCAGAAGCCTAAATGGTTTGAGATCCTGATTCTTGCGCCGATCCAGGAACTCTCAGCAACGGAAGGGTACTTTCTACCACCACTGCCCCTGGCATCTTCCCCTCCGAATCCACAGTAGTGCTTTTCCCAACGTGACTCCAGACTCACTAATTTTTTTCTTCAATCTAGTCCAGGCAGGCTCCTGACCCACTGCTCCACCAAAACTTCTCTTGTCAAGGTCGCCAATGACCCTATGGTGCTCCAGCAGTTAATCCTGCCTCACCACAGCATTCCACAGTAGAGCACTCCCTCCTCCTGCAGTTTCTTCCTCGGACTTCCTGAACACTCCCCTCTCTTGGTTTTCCTCCTCCCTCACTGGTTTGCTCCTTCTCAGTTGCTTTGCAAGTTCCTCCTGACTTCTGAGATTCTCTTTCCTAAGTGTCAAATGCCCCAGGGCTTTCCAGGTTCTCTTCTCTTCTAGAACTACACTTAACTCCCTGGGTGATCTCATCCGGTTTCAGACTTTAAATTCCATTCCTATGCTGACAACTCCCAAACTCTCTCTCCCTCCCTCCCTCACATTTTTCCCACCCTCTCTCACACACAGTCCCACAGACACAATACATATACAATGTATCTCCTGAATAATATAGATCTTCAGAACGTCCTCCTGAACTTGAGACTCATAACCAGCTGCCTACCTAATGTCTCCATCTAATAAATATCTGAACCTGAGCTCTTCATATTCCTCTATAAAACTATTCTAGCCGGTGTTCCCTATTTCAGTTGTTTGCAACTCTGTCTTCTTAGTTGCTCAGGTCAAATACCCCAGGCTCATTTTCGACTCCTCTTTTTATCAACTCTATGTTCAAACCATCAGCAAGGCATTCTGGATTTACTTTCAAAATATATCTAGGATCCCTCAGAGCCTGAAGTCACCCCTACCTATCTCTTGGATTACTGAAATAGTCCCCTCATGGGCTCCTGCTTTTATCCTTAGTTTCTTAATTCTCAATAACTTTCAAAACCTAAGTCACCTATGCAACACCTCCATGTCAATTAAAAGCCAAAGTCCTCCCCCATGGCCTTCCAAGTTCTATAGATCTGCCCCTACTCGCCTGAGCTGACATCCATCTTCTTCTACACTCTCCCCATTGTTCATTCTGTTTCAGCCACAGTGATTTCCTTGCTAGATTTCAGATGTGCCAGTCATGCTCCTACCTGAGGACCTTAGCACTTCCTGTTCCCTCCCCCTGGAACCGCCTCCCTAAGTAGCCACAATTTGGTTCCTTAGTTTCTGCCAGTCTTTACTCAAATATCTTCTTTTCTGTTTTTAAGTTTTTATTTGAGAAAGAGAGAGAGCACGAGCACTTGCGAGAGGGGGAGAGGGACAGAGGGGGATATCTTAAGCAGACATAGGGCTCGATCCCATGACCCTGGTGTCATGACCTGAGCTGAAATCAAGAGTCAGATGCTCAGCCAAGTCACCCAGGCATCCCTCAGGTATCTTAATGAGGCCCACTCTGACCACCTCGTTTCAATTTCAACACACGCTTCATTTCTTAAGTGTCTTGATATTTTCACCATAGCATTTACTGCTCCAATTGTTTTCCTGGGGATTATATTGTCTCTTCTCCCCCTCCCACCACCACCCCTGCACCCCCTTTCCCAAACCAGCCAAGCTTCAGGAGAATAGCAATCTGACTGCTGTCTTCAGCAATATATCCTAAGGTCTCGGAATAGGATCTGGCACAAAGTTGATGCTCAAAACTTATTTGTTAAATAAACAAAGTACTAAAGAGCTTGCCATTCAGAAGCCTTTTTGATATATTGTCTATACAGGCCATTTATTTTATTTTTTATTTTTTCCTGTTTTTTATTTTTGAGAGACAGAGAGAGACAGTGTGAGTAGGGGAGGGTCAGAGAGAGAGGGAGACACAGAATCCGAAGCAGGTTCCAGGCTCTGAGCCAGCTGTCAGCACAAAGCCCATTGTGGGGCTCGAACCCACGAACCGCGAGATCATGAACTGAGCCGAAACTGGACGCTTAACAGACTGAGCCACCCAGGCGCCCCTATACAGGCCATTTAAACCATGATGCCAAGATGCTAAATCTATAGGTTCCACATAAACTGTACAGTATCAGGAATCTTGTTATATGGATGAACAGCTGTACCCCGGCAAGACAAATGTTGGGTTGTCCTGGGGGTCTGTTTTATTTTCATAGATGTGTTTCTATTTTTCTAAGAAACATACTGTTGGCTGCAAAGATTTGTTCTTTGAACTCCAGGACTTCTGAAGTGTTGAACTTCTGAGTTTTGCCTCATCGGGTAAGACTATTACAGCATGTGGGAGTGCTTCACTGCTGCCAAAAATATTTTGAAGAACTTCCTATATTACTAAAGTCTCTAAAAGAGCTTAGTTATCCTTACCAGGAAAAGGTTACAACTGTTATTGTTTTAAATTCCCTCCTATGCTAGAGTTTGGCCTGAAAAGCTGTCCTTTCCTGGAACAATGGCTAGAGATCTTCAGTCTTCCTATGCTGTTTAGAAAAGCTGCACACAATCTTCACCAAATGTCAAAAAAATAAGCCCAAGGGGCCTAGCACATACCACTTTGATTCTGCCCTGGCTGTCTCTAAGAATTTAGGTTTAATGAAACATTCTGGTGAACATCCAGTTTTTCTCAGGGAACACAAAACCGTACAAATTAAGCAGCTCAGTTTAAAAAGAAAGAAAAACTATAGGAACAATGGATTGGTGATTGTGGAATTCTCTAGTCCTGCACGGTTTGACAGAACAAAACCAGTCCTAGGACTTACATACAAAGCACTTTTACTCCAAGGGCAGATCATGAGAGATGGTTGTAATTCAGAATCTGATTATTTGAGCTTGGCTTGGCACGTTTAAAGCCCACCTGTTTGGGGCGCCTGGGTGGCTCAGTCAGTTAAGCGGCTGACTTAGGCTCAGGTCATAATCTCACAGTACGTGGGTTCGAGCCTCGCGTCAGGCTCTGTGCTGACAGCTCAGAGCCTGGAGCCTGTCTTCAGATCCTGTGACTCCTCTCTCTGACCCTCCCCTGCTCACGCTCTCTCTCTCTCTCTCAAAAATAAATAAAAACATTTAAAAAAGAAAAGCCCACCTGTTTAATACTGTTTGGCCTTTTGGCATAGGAAGTTGGAAAATGTTTTGAGACGAACATTAGGATGGGAGAGAAGTTTCCTCAATTTCTGTTCAACTGTTTTGCAAATGTATGGCACTGGTCATAAGGGAAAGGTGAATGAAGAGCGCAAAATACTATCCAGTCTACGAAAATACAAATTGCAAATATTTTATACAGTTAAAGGTGTGAAGAACATGTTTTAGAAATAAAAAAATTTGAGGAATCAGAATTTTTTTTTAAATGTTTATTCATTTTTGAGAGACAGCGTGCAAATGGGCAGGGGCAGAGAGAGAAGGAGACACAGAATCTGAAGCAGGTGCCAGGCTCTGAGCTGTCAGCACAGAGCCCGACTTGGGGCTTGAACCCATGAACCGCATGATCATGACCTGAGCAGAAGTCTGAAGTCAGCAGCTTAACGACTGAGCCACCAAGGTGCCCCAGAATCAGAATTGTTAAATAGATCCTTTTACAGCTGAACAAAGTGAAAGGACTGTGCAATCAGTCTCTAAATTTCAACTGCCTGGCTCTTAAAGGCATAACGTTTTGTCTGCCTTATTCTGACCTAATTCCCGATAAAACTAATAGTTTCATACTACTTGGTTGTACAGACAAAAAGTAAGGGTTTAAGAAAAATATAAGAATATAAGAAACAATGTATTTCATAAGTTCTCAATACCAAAAAAACATATTGTGCTGTACAGAATATTGAGAGAGATTATAAAAAATTAGAATTCCATGCAGTGCTTTTAGTCACACTGAAATGGAGACAAAATTTGGGCTCTAAGAGTTACTCCTAAAACGTTTCTTTCATCTGGAAGCCATCAAATCCTGATCTGTTCCCTCAACGATAATAAGTTTTTTAACTTTCCAACCTATCATTATGAGTTTAACTCTCTTATTACTGAAACAGATAACCACCCCCTTGTAATTATACATACGAAGAGGGGGAAAAAACCCCCTACTGTAGCTGTAACACCAAAAGACATGAGGACCTGAGCCAGAAAAGGCTGGCTCGGTTATGAATTCATGCTGCTGTGAAGAAAAACAAAACCTAAACCAAAACAAAACAATCCAAACTCATTAAACAAAAATACCTTGCACAAAAAGCAAAGACTGGAAGACAAATATAGAAGCATTACTCTTGAACTTCCTGGCTTTGTTGATTTCAGCCGCAAAATGAACGTTAAAATGCCAAGATTCATATTTTAATATTCCCTTGAAATCAGAAAAACAATAGCTCTTTCAGGATTTGAAATGACACTGGAAGGCACACAATATTTTATTGAGTCAATCTGCTATTTACATACTCATAAGGGGCTTGAAAAAGAAGTGAAATGGAAGCTGTTCTCAACAGACAGAAATAACATATTCCAATCTATTGTTCCAGTTTAGGGCTCAGCTCGAAATAATGGGCCTTAAAACCTATCAGAAACTGGTTGCGCAGTGCGAGCCTCGAGGCCAGCCAATGAACGGCAACGTCTCGGCTCTCCTCCTGCTGACAGCACTTCAAAGACACTTTTCTTTCTTTAAAGAGCCCGACCTCTCTGTTACGCTGGCGCTCGGCACCTTTGTCAGGTCTCCCGGCCCTCCTCTTTGCGAGCGCCACTACGGTTCAAGGCCGCGGCATCCGCCACCGAGCTGCCATCCCCACCCAACAAGGCTCCGGAAAGCACCTTCATTCTCAGGCTCAATCACGGCTTCCCACGGTGGCGTCTGGGCCACGGCCAAATAAAACGCACTCCCTTCCCCGAACGAGGGTACGGGTGACGAGCCCCGCTTTGGAAGGGCTCAGAGGGCAGAAGCGACTCGGGAGAGGGCACACGGCCTGCACACGGGGCGCCGCTCCGGGGCGGTGGAGCCCGAGCCCGGAGGCAAGGAACAAAGGCGGCGCGCTCGCCTTCGCGGCTGCGCGGCGGTTGGGGTGGGGGTTGCCGCTCCGGCGCCGACACCAACCTCGCCCCGCCCCCCCCGGCCGGCGGCGGCGGCGGCGCGCGCCCCGCCCCCTGCCCCCTCGGCCACGCGAAATGGCTGCCGCGCCACAAAATGGCAGCCACGCCAGGTCCCCAGCGGGCGCTGACGGACCGAGAAATGAAAAGTGCCGCGGACCTTCCCCCACCTTCCCAGCACGGCGATGCCCGCCGGGGCTTCCTTGTTCTGGTGGCTGTCGGGGGCGAGCCTCCCTGGGCACCGGCGCGCCTTCGCGCCCCACACCTCTCGCCGGCCGGGCGCTCCTCGACTCCGCAGACGAGGCGGCGCCTTTGTGCGTGTGCCGCCTTTGCGCTTCCAAACTTGCCCCGCTGCCGGAGGCTCTCACTTAAGGGAACAAAAACTGGAGAGAACTGAACGTCGCACAACAGCCAGGCGACCCCTGCCCGCCCAAGCCGCTCCTCGGGCTGGCGCGGGCAGGGAACACCCCTTTCCTAGTGTCTGCATCCCCGCAGCTTTAGCTCTTGGCCACCAAAGTGAAGACAGGAAGAGGGACCAAGGACACCCCCCCCCCAAATGAGGGGGGAATTGAGGAAACAGGGGTTAAGGAGTTGCCGAGCCAGCACTTCGGCGGCCGCGTAGAATCCCAGTGCGGAGCTCACGCCCGGGACCCAGAGAAGAGCCATGGGCAGCTCCAGAGGGCGGATGTCGGCTTTCACTCCACGCAAGCCTGCAGTGAGCGTTTTAGGTTTTTCATCGCTCCCCCTTGCCCTCTCCCTTCTCCCCGTGGTCAGGTGCCTTGGGGCTGGACCCAGGCAGAGGAAGGAGCGGCTGCTGCGGTCCCCAAGCTTTAACCCCCCGGTGTGAGGGTCTCGATGGTCTCGTGCTTTGCCTCGGCCATGACGTGAGGAATGGAAGCTGGGCGGTGTCGGTGTGTTTCGGATGTTTCGCTTTCTTTCTCTCAAACGGTGGCTTCCCTGTACTCCCCATCCCCCAGCTTCCCTTGGGCTCCGTCTTTCCAGAAACTTCTCAGGGAACCAGCGAAAAGCCGCAGACTCAGCCCCCACCTCCCTCCCGGGGCATGCGCGCCGGATTGGGCGGCAAGTTCGGCGCGCGCGTGTGCAAGTGTGAGAGTGGGGCGTGCGCGCGCGCCGTGCGGGGCGGGGCTGTTCGCTCTCACAATGAAGGGAACAGGTTTTCCTCCCCTCCCCCCACGTTCCACCGTCGCGCCAGCGCGTTGGGGCAACTCCCCTGGCCTTTGAGAGAAGTAGGGGGGAGGGGCGGGTGCGAAGCGCTCGCGTCGGTGAATCGCGCGCCTGCGCAGCAGGTTGTCTCCGCCGAGCTGCGTTCTCCGCGCAGCCTGCGCTAGCGTCTTTTTTCTGAAGTGCGTCTGAGCCCCTCGGTTGCGTCCTGCTCACTGTTTCCTCAGCTCCCACTCGGGGAAACTAGCGTCTTGAGGGGTTAACATTTCTGTCCGCCGGTTTCCGGGAGCTTAGACTTCTCCTTGTGCCGAAGGGATGAGGTCGGACTGTGCCTGGTTGGCTCCCTTCCACGCCTGCCTGCGCCATGTTTGGTCCGGCCCCTGACCGGATTCGGTGCCTGCAGTGTGGTGGAGCCTTCTCCAAACGGGGAGGGGGGGACAGCCCTGGCCCAGGGACTAGATGGTGGCCGCGCTGGCTTCCCTCAGGCGCCGCCTGCAGTTCTTGCTCACTAAGCCAAAATAAAGGTGTCCTTTATTTGGAACGCAGCCCTCGGTCGCCGACGCAAACCTCCAGCGGGGCTGGCCGCTAGGCTTGTGCTTGGTGTGTGGACGCGGACAAAGAAAGGGCCTGGGCGTATCGCTCGGTCTCTTTGGGCAGAATTGAGCTCGCCGAGTGGTAACCATAGTAACAGCTTTTACTCTTTCTCAAGGTGCCTTTGGTGTTATTTTTCCTTTCCTCTCCCCTTAGGAGTGTGGTGGAAATTACTGCCAGGGTTGTGGGTTTTTTAAATAGTGCTCCTCCCTCCCCCCCCCCCCCCCCCCCCCCCCCCCCCCCCCGTCCCCTCAAGCTCTTTTATCTTGCCTTGTAATCCGCTTCCATGCCAGCCCGGTTCTGAAATCCAGCAGGCTAAAGTGAGGTTCCCTTGGCAGGGCATGGAGGTCTGCTACGTTTCCAGTCCAGAGCTTTGTTTCCTCGCCCCCTTCTTTTTGAAGGACATTGGTTTCGCTGGTGGAGTAATTGACTTTATATATTCGTTTAACGCACAACGTACCCTCAGATCCTCCTAGATGTAAGGCTTAAAAAGAGCGCGTTTGTTCGCGAGGAAGGCACCTTGGGGGCTCCTAAAGACAGACATTTTATGGTCGAGAGCCGCATTTTGGCTCTGAAGTTGCTGGGCAGCGCTAACTTGCTTGCAGGTGCGAGTGCACCATTGACCACGCGGAGTCTGAGGTCAGGTCAGGTCAAGGCTCTGGGCGGAGCCACGCTGTGGGTCCTAAGGAAGGAAGATCTTTCTTCCTGGTGGGAATTTTGAGGTGGTGCCAGATTCCTAATAGGAACTCTTAATATATGAAAAGCTATCCAGAGGCTGTTGAAGTACTAGCAAGCAATAGAATTCTACCCCTGCTAACAAGGCTATAATTTGAAGCATGGAAATGACCAAATCATGTCCTTTGAATTCCTAGAATTTCAGTTCGAGATTCTATCCTAACAAATGATGGTTAATGAGTCTTTGAGGCCAAAGTCCCTAAAGTAAGGACAACACTAAATAAGGAGAAGAAAATTTTGTTTGTACGTTTTGTAATTAAAAAAATTTTTGTTTATTAAGTGAACTCTACACCCAATTTGGGCCTTGAACTCAGCACTCCAAGATCAAGGGTCGTATGCTCTAGCCACCGGACCATCCTGGCACCCCGACTTTTTTTTTTCTTAAGTTGTACATTTATTTATTTGTACCTTTTATAGTTTTAAATAGGCATAAAAACAAAGTTCTTATTGGGGTCTAATAATTAGAATCTCTGGAAACTCATCTTGAGGGGAACGATACATAAAGTTGTGAAAGACAAAAGTTTCCCGTTTGAAGCCACCTCCGAGTGAATTTCTTTTAAGTGAAAGGTTTATGCTTGGGTATGTGTTTAAATCATCTCGTGTGGTGGGGAAAACAGATCCATTTTAGTAGTTCATTCCACCAATCCCCTTCCACCAGCTAACTACAGTATACAGTGAAATCTTTAGCTGTGACTCTTAATGATCCTGTTTTCTTGAAAAAAAAAAGTTTTTAAAAAAAAATTTTTTTTAATGTTTTATTTATTTTTGATATAGAGAGAGACAGAGCATGAGAGGGGGAGGGGCAGAGAGAGAAGGAGACACAGAACCAGAAGCAGGCTCCAGGCTCCGAGCTAGCTGTCAGCACAGAGCCTGACGTGGGGCTCGAACCCAGGAATGTGAGATCTGACTTGAGCCGAAGTCGGAGGCCTAACCAACTGAGCCACCGAGGCGCCCCGAAAAAAAAGTTTTAATGACCATTTAAATCAAGCATCCTTTAAGAGAGTTATCCTGAGTCCTTCTCTTTTCAGCCGAAGTATTTTCTAAAATGAAGTGTAAGTGGTTTCCATGACTCCTGTAGTATTATAGCCTGAAAAAAATTGAGTGCCTCTATCAAAATCCTGAAATTTAACTTTTCAAAGTCTTAAAAATAATACCAGCAGTTAATTCAGGAAGGCATCATATCCTACCTTTTCTTTAAATAGTGTGGTTTTGTTTTAAGCAAAAGGTTTCTATATCTGGGGCGCCTGGGTGGCTCAGTCGGTTAAGCGACTGACTTTGGGTCAGGTCATGATCTTGCAGTTTGTGAGTTCGAGCCTCACATAGGGCTCTGTGCTGACAGCTCAGAGCCTGGAGCCTGTTTCAGAGTCTGTATCTCTCCCTTTCTCTGCCTCTCACATGCTCACAGTCTCTGTCTCTCAATAATAAACTTTAAAAATGAAAAAAATAATGTCTAATTATATAAAATTGGCAATTATTACCATCCTCAAAATTAATGCAAAATATCTGAGGCAGTGATGTTATTTAAAGAGGCATTACTATCAAATAGTAATAATTGAATTTAGGAAACAGTTTTCAGAACACATTTCAAATGAGTACATAAATAATTTTTGGTTTAAATTTTCTACTTCAGACTAAAGCAGGGGAGCTTAAATCCCGAGTCTGCTGAAAATTTCAAAACCTATGTAACAAGTTAGTAAACACATTTTGTTTGGTAGTACTGTTTTTGAGATTCCATCAACTACACTTTTGATAGTCTTCTTTCAACTAATTCATAGCCTTGATTTGCATTATTTATATATTCTGACTCTCCGATGTTTAAAAGTTACAATCTTCAATACATGAGGTGTTTTGGTTAAAGTATAGCACTTCTGGTGAAGAGGTTATCTTTTCTCACATGAGGATTAGCAATAGAGGTTTAAAAGGTTGAATGAAATCTCTGAATTAACATAGTGAATAACATTTTGTTCACGTGGGATATGTTAACATAAATATGTTAATTTACTAGCGTCCAGCATCAACATTTCAAAGAAATCCTTAAGTAACCCAGATGCTGACTTCAAAAAGTCATTTCATTATAGCCTTTTCTAATTATAAAAGCAGTATATGTTAACCAAAGAGGGTATGGAGGAAAATTTTACAAATATATAGATGAACAAAAACTTCTTAAACATTTAAGTTTCAGGGGCGCCTGGGTGGCTCAGTCGGTTAAGCATCCAGCTTCGGCTCAGGTCATGATCTCACGGTTCGTGGGTTCCGGCCCCGAGTCAGACTCTGTGCTGGCGGCTAGCTCAGATCCTGGAGCCTGTTTTGGATTCTGTGTCTCCCTCTTTCTCTGACCCTCCCCTGCTCATGCTCTCTCTCTCAAAAATAAATTAAAAAAACATTAAAGTTAAAAAAAAATTTAAGTTTCAGGTGAGTTGGGTGAGGGCATGGGTGAAATAGGTGAAGGGGATTTCACTTGTCATCGTGAGCACTCCGTATAGAATTGTTGAATCACTATATCATATACCTGAAACTAACACAGTATGTTAACTTCACTAGAATTAAAATGAAAAATTAAATTCTACCACATAGGTAGGGCTGTGATGAATATAATTGAAAATATCCATCCAGTGCATTTTTTTCCCAGTGCCATAAATCTTAATCATGTTTGTAATTGTAAATATTAGGTACATTAGCAGTATTTCCTCATAGTGGGGCTGGGGGAGTTACTTTTAGCAACTTTCCTGGTAGAAATGGTAGAAACATAAGAATTGATTTTTTAAAAGAAAATATCAGCCATTACATTTGTTTCTGGAAAACTAAAAACAATGTGGAATAAATTATTTAGCTTTCCAGGAGGGTGAACAGGAAAATGGATTATGAAATGTTGGCTTGCTAAAAGAATGATTTAGAGGGCTAGCTGGCTAATGTTCAATTGATTGAAGTTCTGATAATTTATGTATATGTAATTCCATCAGAGTGAGACTGCTTTATCAAAATAAGTCTGTTAATGGACTAGTCTGTCTTTTTACCAATTGACTCTCAGAACTAGCAATATGTCAAACACTCTGAGACTAATACAGTAGTGTTGTCTGCTTAATTTTCTACTGTTTTGAAAAAAATGGATTCTAATAATAGAAGGAATTTGTATTGTCATGTAGGCTTTCATCATTTTAAAGACAGTTAATGTATTTTTATATAATGCCTTTAGAAACCAGCACTTTTATCTTAAGTATATGTTTTTATCATGAAATAGTTTAATTTTAATTGCTTGGGACTAGATTTGTAACCAAATTCTTGTCAAATATCTGGTAATGATTCTTTCCTCCTGTTCAAGTGCTGATATTAATTTATCTGCTCTATTGGCTGGGTTAGCATTCAAAGCCTGAGTTTGAGGCTCAGATGCTTTCCCCAACTGGGCTTCCATTACGCATGACTGAACTCTTTGAGCACGTCTAGAACGCTAAATACAGGAGCTCCTCACAGTGTGAAAATAAGACCTGATTCAAAACACATCTATTTTAATTTTCCTTTGCAGATGCCTCTGCTTTAATGTTACCTTTCTGAATTATCTTTAATACTTAAATGAGGAGATTCACTTCACCATCTACCTTTCATAGATGAAAAGAGAGGTCACAGCCTACTTTTTGATCTTTTTCAGTGAGCATCAGTTATTAATTGTTAAAATAATTTAAAAATCAGAATAACAGAGCAGGTTGCATTGCTATTGAAAACACAAAGATAAATGCTTGTGAAGAAATTCTGCCATTGTAAATATTTTGTAACAAGCACAGAAATAGAGAAAAGCTTTCCCAGTGTTTCCTGATACATTGCCAATAAAAATGAAAGGCACTGAGAAATATTCAAATACTTTATTCGGGGCTGTGCAAAGGGCATGTACTCACCAGTTTTGTTGTTAAGAGATTTGCAATAGAAAAAGTCAGCAAAAAACCCCCACAAAAACCAGGAACTGCGCACTTAATATGCAATTACTGCATTTTGATTTGACTCCAGGACTTGGCTATAACTGTGAAAATTGTTAATAGTATGTTCTTACTCTCAAGTGATGTTTATTTTTGATAGAGGTATGAAATTAGTGGTCAATTTATTAATATTATCGATATTTTTATGGTGTGTTCTTTCCAAATCCTTTTACATATATTATCTTCTTTGATACTTCTAGCAACCTTTTTTGGTAGAGAAAGCATGTTTTTTATATTCATTTTGCAGATAAGGATATTGAGACTTTTAAGGATTTAATTGATTTACGTAGGTCATATAGCCAGTGACAAAATTGGAACTGGGAATTTTAACTCTTAACCTAGGGCTACTTCCATTATGCATTAAGGTTTCTCATTCATACCATCAGCGTTTTTTTCAATTCATGGTCAAGGAGTGTTTGTTATGCTGAAAGAATCAGTAAGGAACGTGGGCAATATTTTTGACCTGCAACAATTAACTTTAATAAAGGTGGACACAATTCCTACCTGAATTGCATATATATTTATATTTATATTTGCATCAAAGGAACACATTAAGAATTTGAACAGATAAGAGTTGAAATGTGTTTTATTCATTAAATAATCTATATATGTAGGCTGATATATGTTGACATTTTATAAACAGAATTCTCTTTTCAGAAATATAGATCAGATTTTCAAAAACCCAGGAAACTACCATGAATACTTTGGTTGCTATTTTTGGTGCCAAACAGGCACTTTGACTAACACTTCAAGAGATCCTGAGTATAAGGTGATATCAAATGATACTTGATGGGATTTCGCTAGCCTTTACCTTGTTAAAGAGAGACTGTTTCTCAGTTGTTTGATAAATCTCTGACAAAATGAGAACTGCTATTCTCTTAATTTGACATTTGTTCCTAATCTTTTTGACAGTCTGTGATCTGTAGAGGTCTTTGGGAGAATTTAATTCAATTTTGTTAAACAATTTGCATGTATGTTAAAAAAAATTTTTTAGTTGGTAAACGTTTTGCTTTAATTTTCACTTAATGTCCCCTAATTTTTGTGCCATGGAGAAAGTAGCATAAAACATATTTTTACTGGTTCCTATTTTGTTCTAGTTTATCCTTTTATTCTGTGGGAGTCCTAGATGGATACTGTATTTAATAATTACTCTAATAGTCTCTCCTAATGATTTTGCATCTAAAAGACCCCCCTTTTTTTTTCAGCCCTTGAATTTTTCTTCAGCATGATTTTAACTGAAGTCTGCATTCGAGGTGAGATATCCCCTTCTCTAATTGCAAGACCCTATTTCTGAATCCTCTTCTTTGTTAGTTGCTCCTCTTAATGCAAGTGAGCTGAATCTCTTCTGTTCTTCATGGTGACACTTTGTTCTTTCCCAAGAGGTTTCAGCTAATTCATAGCCTATCGGGTTTTAAATGAGTCATTTTACATTATATTTTAAAATGTGTTTCGAATTGTGGTGCTTTATATTGAAATTCATGCTTCATGGAAACATGCATTTCAGCTCATTGCTAACTGTACCCATGTATACAGGACTGTATAGTTCATGAGTTTAGGTTAATGGTATGCTGGCCTAGCTTTCCTTGCGTGATAGTTCCTGTGACAGAAAATGACCAAATGTAAATGGCTTATGCTACATCTGAATGTGGTTTGATTTGCTTTTACTGAGAAATCAATTCCATAATACTTTCAAGAACACAAAT